>CM035425.1:164078250-164615750 GCA_020310875.1 Ceratopteris richardii | reverse complement strand
AAAATGTCAAACATGGTCACACATAAACAGAACCCATTTAAGATAAACATTCCACATCGCTCTAAGGCAAGCATTAATTAAAAAAAATGGACCACTGGCTTGATTTTTAGTACAATATAATTTTGGTTTAAACTTTGACTATGATACACGAAGATGCATACCAGACGAGCTCCTCGCATTGCTGATTCATCACACAGATTTAATGCTCCATGTCACTATCCTAGCAATAATAGTCCCTGATATGGTTTTTCTCATACAGATACCAAATAGAAGGTACCAAACATATGATCTTTTTTGTCCATCTAGACATCATTAATCAATCTACACACTGACTGACACGTATATCCATCTATCCATACCTATGCAAGCATACATATTTTCATGGCTTCCTTGCTGTTTTCTAGATGTTAAACCTGAGCTAATATAGATGCTTTGATTATCCTTCACGGCAAGGCACTGGAGAAATTTAAACTCTGAGGAGCGGACCATAATTCATGGTTTGCCAATGAGCCACAAGATCAAGGGTCTAAATTGATCTAAAAACCAGGTAGCATCCTCATCACAATGTATACATATCAAAGTGATAAGGTTCAGAAGGTTCAGTTTAAACTAGGTTGGAGGGAAGAACCGTACCTCGATAATAAGGTTTATAAGATTGTCCATCAAAATTATATACAAACATATAAATATAAAAATGTTTATTAATTTATTTATAATACATGTATCTTTAGAGACATGAAGACATCAGACGACCTGGATGTGAATATAGTACATGTACATTTAAGTTTTCAAAATTTTTTATGCACAATTTTGAGAATAACAACCTAAACATTAACTGGCAAGAACCTTACATGAACCCAATGGAAAGAACAAGAAGAACCTTATGTGGGATTCAGTCCGTTAACAGAATCTACCTTGATACATATAGAAATTCAGATGTGACCTTCCACTTGTCTATGCCAGGAAAACGTTTGCTCACACCTGCTGATTCTAGGCACCCATTTACATAATATCGAGAGTATTCTTCACCATCCTTCGACATATCAACAATGCCTGCCTAGATTCATGTGCAAGGGTAACTAACCAAACAAAGACTATTACTACTACAACTGTGAGGATATTTGCATGCCCATATCTGCTATACCTTGTCCATACACCACCGGGAGGGATTAGAGATGTCCCATCTCTTCTTACATGTAATGTTGCAGTCCATATCTCTTGTTTTAGTTATTTAAAATTCTTAATACTTTTGTGAGATCAATCTTAGCTAGAACCCAAAGACAAACTATGTTGTTCAATGAAGAAAACGTCAACATGCGCATAAGTTGTCTATTAATTGCAGCCAACATTTCCTGTAAACAGGTTCAAATGATATACATGTCTAATATGTGCAAAGGAAAGTTCCCGTTTTGCCATGTCAATGACCAAGTGTTTGAATGCTTGCACTATACAAGCACCATGCAACTAATTCAAGTGTATAAGCAGCAGGCTCTTTCAAAATCTCCAACCAAGAGGGAGATTCCAAAGATGAAATTTCCTACTATTCTGTCTTCCATTCTGTACTAACTTTTCAAGAAGAGTCTTCCACAAGCTCGATTCCATAATCACTTGTTTCAATTCAAATTCAACAGGAACATAATGTAATGAAATACTAGAGATATGTATTCCCAAGGAGTAGCCAAGACATTTATTCCCAAGAATTCTATGTTGCTTGCTAGAGATATTTATTCCCAAGGAGTAGCCAAGATGCCACATTATTATGTCCCTAAACCCTAATAACATCTAGATGAGAGCATGCAGTTTAAGTGTTTGGCGATGTCTGGCTATTGTGAATTTGGTTACCTCCTTAAATGAAACTATAACATAGAACCCTTTGGTTTATTTGTTATTCATTCCACGGTGAGCAACACTTGGACTCTTGGCTCTTGATGGAGTCACATGTACAAGTCTTTGAGTTTCAGAATATGTGATTGAACTCATTCACCAACTTTCATCCTTGTGTTGGCTAATTGTCTCATGAGGTGAGCTTTCCTAAAAGGGTTCCTTCTCTAATAAAGATTCTCTAATTCCAACCAAGCCTGACGATACGTTTTGCATGAACTGATCTATGGAATAATATGATTCTTAACTCCCATAGCTATAAATGAGAGTGCTTGTGCATCCCTTGAATCCCATTTAGATTGCTCTTCTCAAGGTTGGATCTACATATGTCTCCCTTTGTCTATGGATGAAGATGTAATTCTCTCTCGTCTTCTTGGCAAAAATTGTAGCAGCCCTCCTCGATGAAGAAGCTACATCTTCCTCTGCTTGTCTTTGCTTAGGGTACTTGCCATTAACAACGCTCCACAAGTCCTTGAAAACTAACATATTCATCATCATAAAACTCCACATTGGATAATTAGACATTCCATCTAATTTATCTTCTTGTCCAAGTCTATCTCTATAGTCACTCATCTTGAATTAAGGGTGTATGTCAACTATGCTATGATATCAAATGTTGGAAGGATGGTAGGCCCAATAAATCAATCGAAGGTTAAATCAAGATCTTACACTTGATCTTAGAACAATACACACCTTAACTTGATCAAGAGAGATAAATGACAATGGAAAGAGATAAGAAGACAAATATGAAAGTGCAACAGCTGAACGCTACTACACACTAATATATGCAAAATGTTAAAAATACAATGTGTGTATGATACAAGAACTGAATGTAAGCTGAAATCTAAAGGTTCTAGATACAAAAATGTTATGAAAAGTGTCTAAGAGGTGTTATGTGAGTGAATGAATATATGCAAAGAATATGGATAGGGACTGTTTCAAACATACGAAAAAGCAAACCCGAATCTGAAATTAGGTCTTCTCTGACGTAGAGCTGCAGCACTAGTCTCTTCTAGTGATGAAGTAATAGGCAAAGGCCTAGTCCGGCAACAACACTTGAAGAAACCCTCATGTAGGTACTACTACTCTCCAAGATCAGCATGCACACAATCAAGTGTGAAGAAGAACAAAGGTTGGTTGTCCAAAACTCTTCAAATCTACATGTACTCCTCCTTGAGTCCTCCTAGCTCTTTACCCTAGAGCTTGTTGCTTGTAGATTGATGAACTAAAGAGTCAATTATGCCTTGCCTTCCAAAAAGCTCCATGAAAAGCAATTCTAGACGTAAGTTTTTTTCGCATATCAGCTTTTGGAAGGTTTTTTCCAAGCGGCTAACTTTTTGGTGCTTTAATCTGGGTGGCTTCATCTCAATTGTTGATGTGTGGTGCTCTTTAGATCTAAAATCTAAGCCCTTAATCAAAATTTATATCAAAAGCAAGTTAAAGAGCAAGATTAGGGTTTTGAGGTCAAATGATCAAGTGTTATATACCATTAGGTAGCTCTAAATGAGTACTTTCCAATGAGGCCATAAAAATTTTCACCATATTTGACCAAACTTTTTACTGAGTCCTTAAATTAGGGTTGCTTGAATTTTTGGTAATTTTGGCATTCCGACATTGTTTTTGAATAGAGAAGAAGCATAATTCTGGTTTATTTACGAATTTTGATGCTTTCTTATCTCAACTATGTTAGAAGTGAGGTTGGCCCTAATAATAATATTCACGGGTTCACAAGGTCTTCCAACACATGAACCTTAACATACACACCTTAAGACTCAAAATTAGATGAATGAGAAATAGAGAGAGAATACACAATTTTCAAAGTGTAATGGTAAGCTAAATGCTTACCTACAATATCTATTATCAATGTCAAATTACAATGTGTGTAAATGATACAAAATTGAATGTATGCTTACAAAAACTGAATCTAGGCTGAATTTAGGGTTCCAGATACGAAAAATTGTGCATGAAATGCCTAAGGGGTATGAAACGTGTGTGTATGTGCAATTGAAGTGAATAGAAACAGTTTAGAATTGTTTGTACAGCACACCCTAATTCTGAAATTAAGATTTCAAAAACCCTAAATCAGAAATTCACCTAAATAGCAAGAGAAACTCCTCTTTGTGTTGAAGTAGAAGGCACAAAGCCTTGGAACAGTAGCAACAAAAGAAGAACTGAATTTAGAACTTGCTACTTACAAAACTTAGCTAAAGCTGATGGTTGGCTGCCAAAATCTCCTACACCTCCTCCAAGTATTAGAGCACTTCAATAGGCCTTGAGTGATCAATGAGTGCCCAAGCCCTTCTTTTACACGCTTTAGTAGCTTCGGCAAAAATTTGACAAAAAGCTTGCAAAAAGCATAAGAGAAGCTTGCATTAAACTTAAAAAAGCTAATGGTTGGTTGCCAAAATCTCCTCCAAATTTGGACCAAAACTCAGAAACACCTCCTCCAAGTATTAGAGCACTTCAATAGGCCTTGAGTGATTAATGAGTGATGCTCAATGTGACCCCAAGCCCTTCTTTTACACACTTTAGTAGATTCGGCAAAAATTTGACAGAAAGCTTGCAAAAAGCATAAGAGAAGCTTGCATTAAACTTAAAAAAGCGATCAGCTTTTGGTGCCATCATGAAGGCAAGAGGGTTAGCTTTCCTAAAAGATCATATCTTGAGGATCATGAATATGCAAAAATGTTGGAAACAATGTCAGATAGCATAAAACCCTAATTTCCAACAACCCTAA
Organism: Ceratopteris richardii; assembly: GCA_020310875.1. Classification (NCBI taxonomy): domain Eukaryota; kingdom Viridiplantae; phylum Streptophyta; class Polypodiopsida; order Polypodiales; family Pteridaceae; genus Ceratopteris; species Ceratopteris richardii. Next base: position 164,611,132 of record CM035425.1, on the reverse strand, counting down.
TTTTTGGGACTTAGCCCAATTTTAGTCACAGAAGGTCAAAAATTATTATGAGCTCATTAGTTAGTGCTTCATGAGAGCTATAATTTGATATATAACATTCAATCATCAAAGGTCCAAGTTGGTAGAAAACCCTAACCCCATAGTGTGACCGAAAGATTTAAATCGTAAGATTTAAATCGAGGTTTAATCATTTAAATCCTTTAGATTGTTCAGACTCAAAATAGAATCAAGGTTTTTATCCATTCAAAGAGATTTTTTTTTCATAGAAAGTATAGATATATTGTATGGAAACACCTGAGTCAAGAAACTTTTAAGTACACTCTACAAGATACACTGAACAAGTTACAACTTACTTTTAAGTACAACTTCTAAGTACACTGTACAAGTTACAACAAGTGACAACAAACATGATCCGTGAATGAATAAAACTGTAAGTACTACAAACGTAGCCTAAAGAGTCAAGCATAATATGGAATCTCGAAAGTGAAATCTGAATACATCATGAGTCATGAACAATAACAATAAAATGTAAAAAGTCGAGCATCGGAAGTCAAGGCTCGAACTCTTCATCTACAATATCATCAATCTCAACATCCTCATCAAATGAACTAGCCCATGAGGAGGTAGATCCACTATCACTATGAAGATCCATGACTCTCTCTATGTCCCCAAGTGAATGATCATCATCATCACTACTAGACCATGCTGATCTCTGCTTCCAATCCTCTGGTAGACTAGTGTCTGGATCTAGACGGATGGTGCCACCCGTGCGGCCTCCTCTTCTCCCATGTACTCTCCCATCTCAACAAGAAACCATCTTCCTAGGTCTTCGACTAGTAGAGGGTACATCAAGATCTATTGAACATGCAATTATTATAATTATAAGTATAAAATTCATTCTTAAATTAACATCGAAACTTAAACCTTGAGACCTATCATATGTCATAGAGTAGTCATTATAGATAATAGTCTATAGAAATTAGAATATACCGGTTGTGTTTCCTCTTGTTCTTCTTCGTGTTTGTCTCACAAACAATTGGTACTGGCTACATAACATGGAAAAGATATCCTTCTCGTCTACATGGATTTGAGGGATATCTTTTACTTTGGAAATATTAATAGAATCCACATTCACCTAAAAATTCAATAAAATATGTATTTAATCAATGGTCAAGAATTTAAGATAACAAATTGCAACAAATCACAAACACCTGTAGTGGTGCAGTGTGGGTTCCTTTGCTCTCCAACTTGAGAATATAATGTGTGTACACTAATTTCTCAAGTTGTTGTGGGCTCAATCTGTTTCTCTTTTTTGTATGAAACAATGCCCACGTGCTCCAGTTTCTTTCTATTCCGTCGGTACTACAAATAAAACCTGCTAATTTCCTCTATGAAGAGGAATATGAGTCATGACAATTTATATAGATAACTATAATGATTCCATCTTATGAATACAATGCCATATCTCCTGCAGTTAGTCCATCGTCCCAAGGATTCTATCCAACTATCCTCTAAAGTGATATCTATATCTTGGGCCTCAGATCTTCATAACGGGTAGAGCATGTGTGCAACTGCGTGGATTGGTTTGTGAAACCAATCCCATCTCCTATGCGCTGCTTCACACAGCTCATGACGCCTGCAAAAGTTTCAACAAATTAAAAAAGAACACACAAAGCACGATGATATAATATGAATAATGATTCATGAAACAGATCACTTACTCTGTATCTGAAAGACATGATACATCAGCAACGCATCCTTGTATACGATTGACATACTCGTATACAAGTCCAAGTGTGCTTCCCTCCATGTCTATAATAGTAAGCACGGAATATATTGGCTGAAGGGAAGCAATGAGAACCTCTTCCTTCGACCAGAAGGCATCCTCTCCCATGACAAGTGATGAAAATCGCATAAATAAAGGGTCTCCATATTTAGCCTTCAAGTATCTGATGCCACTCCTATGCTACAACTGTTCGAAGAAGACCTTCCTCAGTCTCAATACTCTATCCAATACAATGAAAGTATAACAAAATCGTGTGAAGACAGGCTTTTGAAGCTCATGTGAAAGGAATATATTTTGGACTTTGGGTATGCTAGTCACAAACTTAACTATGAATTTGGCTTTACTAAGAATGTTCTCAACCCATGGGAAGCTCCCTATATCTTCCATCAAGAGGTCTAAACTATGACTCGCACAAGGGATCCATGTGATTTTAGGGTATTCTTGATCTAACATACGACCCATAGCCACACAATTGGATCCATTGTCTGCCGACTCCTTGAATGACATTATGTGATCCTACATCCTCTATGGCTTTTTTCACACGGGAGAATATGAATTCACTTGTGACAACAGTCCTAGATGCATGTGTTGGAATGGCACGTAGAAACATAGTACTCTGCATTAGGGGAAGTCTTCCTTATGGGAGACTTCAATGCGAGGATAGGCAATGATCCGTGTGAGATATTTGACCCAGAAGACCCACAGATATTGCATACCATAGAGGATGAGTCTACATCTCGAGCCTCAACAGACTCTACACACACTCACTATGGCTCTCGACATAACCTCGTTATCTATAATGGGATGGCTCAATGGCCTATCTCAGGAGGATTGACATGCATACCACACTCAGTCACAGATGGCAAGGGAAGTACATTAGATTACGTCATGGGATCCAAAGAGGCCATCAACCTACTTACCTCATTAACCATCCAACCCATACACATTGGGGCCGATCACAGATACCTCGCGCTCTCCCTCAAGGGAGACATCCCTACACCCACACCTGCAGCACGCATCCCACACACCACCATCCATTTCACACACGAGCTAGCTCACATATGTACGGCTAAAGTCGAGAAGGATCTTCTCTTGCTTCATCCTGACACTCCACTATCCCTTCTCACCTCATAGATAGCATCAGTCCTTCAGACATCAGCCATCAGCTCCTTCCCACACACCATCCATTCTCGTCACACACCTCCTCCTGAGACTATGCCACAACATCGCTGGTATGATGAGGAATGCAGAGATCTTTACCGCAGACTACGAGCTCAGCAAGCATTGGGAGAGATCACGGAGAGAGAGGCGAGGGGATGGATGATGAAGACCCTCACACATCGGAAGAGGCGAGCCTTTGAGGAGGCATAGGAGCTTGAGCTATACCATCTCTTTATGAGTATAGACAATGCTTCAGCATGGCGTACCCTACGAGAGTCACGCCCGACCACACCTATTAGGGACCTACACACATGGCATGATTATGCTGAGAGATTATATGAGGTACCTGGTAGCCTCCCATTACCCAGCCACTTCAGCCTCGTTCTACTAGTTCTCTCTTGACAGCAAAGATGGTTGAGAGGGCCATAGGAAGACTACGACATACTTGAGGCCGATTATCATGATTGGCCACACCATGGTCAAACTATGTGGTTCCATACTTGAGGCGGAGCTCAACTCATATGCAGAAACTAAGGGGCTACAAGCACAAGGCTAGGAAGGTTTTTGACAATCTTTCTCTACTATTGATCACATCTTCGTTTTGTGCTGCCTCATTGATGGGGAAAGGGTGCGGAAGAAGAGATTATATTGCTGCTTTGTGGACTTCCGCAAAGCTTTTGATACAATGCCACAAGAGAGGCTCTTCCGATGCCTCCAGAGCTTCGGAGTACCATCTCGGATGATTTGGGCCATCTATGCACTCTATGAGCGGGTGACTGGAGGGTACAGTGTAGAGGACGTGTGTCTGAGGCCATTGCTAGCACCATTAGTGTTAAGCAAGGTTGTCCACTCTCCCCCACTCCATTTGGTCTCTACATCGACGAGATTGAGGACTACATTCTCCGAGCTAGAGGGGAGGGTGCAGACCTTGCAGGTACACATGTCCACATTTTATTATATGCTGATGACATTGTATTGATTTCAGAGTCACCCGAGGGATTACGGTTGCTAGCTGGATCCTCTGGATGAGTTTGGTACACAGAGGGGCTTGACAATAAACCTTGGCAAGACCAAGGTCATGATCTTCCACACCTCCCCCATGGTGAGGAATGGAGCAAGATTCACACTTGGGGATGGACAGATTGAGGTGGTAACTTCCTATGTCTACCTCGGAGTCACATTCACGAGCTTGCTTGGCCCCTTCAGCATGAGACAGGAAGCCACCGATAGACTCACACGAGGATATGCAGCTTTAGCCATGTTAAAGTGGAGATGTCACCAGGCACGCTTCCACGAGCCCCACACGAAGGGGTGGCTATTTGACACACTAGTCAGACAAGCTATGATGTATGCGCCCCGCACGAAGGGGTGGCTATTTGACACACTCGTCAGACAAGCTATGATGTATGCTTCGATAATTTGAGCCCAAGGCCTCACAGTCACCTAGTGGAGTGCGATCGAGAGGCCACAGGTACATATGATCTCGTGGCTATTTCGCGGGAAACAGTCAGTGGTACATGACATCATCAAGGTAGAGCTAGCTGCACCACCCATGGTAGTAGATGCCCTATTCCAAACTATCTACTTTATTGAGAGGATGAGGGAGCTCCCTGCAGACACACTCACACACAGAGCTTTTGAGACATCTATACAGATATCAGAGTCAGGATATGAGAGAGCTTGGTACACTCAGGTTAAGAGCCTAGTTTGATAGTCATGGACTTGATATGGACAGATTGCCTCCTTTTCAATATGACTCACACTCACCCCAAATCCACCTCTCTCGTCGTGAGAGGAATGTTGTGCTCAGACGGGATCTCTGGAAGCTCTACATTAGTCAGACATGGCACAGACCACACATGGGATCGAGACTATCGCACTACCAAGACCTGTTCTTAGACATACTAGCGGACGGTTTCATCCCGTGACCATGCTACATGGACACTTACATGCCTCATAGCTCAAGGGTAGGGATTGGCGAGTTGAGCGTTTCATCACACCGACTAGAGATCGAGACGAGAAGAGCCGCAAACATTCCCAAAGAGCAACGGATATGCAGGGTATGCAGAGTAGAGATGGAGGATGAGGAGCACTTTGTATAAAGATATAGCGCATATGATGACATCAAAGGTAGATACAAGATCCTATTTACAAGGCAGCCCACCCTCCAAGAGATCATGGACTCTAGAGACCAACGACAGCTCAGGCGATTCTTACTAGAGATACAGAGTCACAGAGATTCCCTACTCCAGCCTTTTGTAGCAGCCCATACAGGAGGGAGACAGAGTCAGCTCACTGACTTCTTTATTCCACGACGTGCTACAGCCCTCCCCCCCCCCTTCAACCCACACATCGAGAGGGGTGACTCTTGAGCAGGCTCAGAGTTCTCGAGGGAGACGACCCCGTGCTATAGGATATTGGGCCCAAAGACTTCACCGACACCAGATTGCAAAGATCCAGGCTGGTGACCATCGTGCCATGCAGGAGAGACGATCCCGGATGATGGCTGATCCCACTGCAGCCATCAAGGTGCCCCTGACTCCACCTCCACCTATGTATCACATCTTACACCCGCCCACTAGCAGAGGATGCAGCTAGTTAGTCGTTTTAGATGCATTCTCATGCTTTTTGTACTACCCTTTTGCATATAGATTATCATAGATATCGCACTCCATACAGCCCCCACTTCCATGAGTATCTCCACATGCATACTACGGAGATCCATATCAGCTTTACCAGTTTTTTCAGCACTTTTATCTTTTCCGATTGATAGAAGATACACCCATGTACATCGATTTGTCTCATAGGTTGAGTTCCACCTCCTAATAGACATAAAAACACTTTCTCTCTCTCTCTCTCTCTCTCTCTCTCTCTCTCTCTCTCTCTCTCTCTCTCTCTCTCTCTCTCTCTCTCTCTCTCTCTCTCTCTCTCTCTCTCTCTCTCTCTCTCTCTCTCTCTCTCTCTCTATCTATCTATCTATCTCTCTCTCTCTATCTATCTATCTATCTATCTATCTATCTATCTATCTATCTATCTATCTATCTATCTATCTATCTATCTATCTATCTATCTATCTATCTATCTATCTATTTATCTATCTCACTCTGTACAGACACCAGATCGCAGACATCCAAGCTCGTGACCATCGCGCCATGGAGGAGAGACGATCCCGGATGATGGCAAATCCCGCTGCAGCCATCAGGGCGGCCTTGACTCCACCTCCACCCATGTACCACATCTTACACCCGCTCACTAGTACAGGATGGAGCTAGTTAGTCGTTCAGATGCATTATCACGCTTGTACTACCCTTTTGCATATAGGCTATATAGTATAGATATAGCACTCCATTCACCATTCCCCCCCCCCCTCCCACTTTCATGGGTATCTCTACATGCATACTACAGAGATCTAGATCGGCCTTGCCAGCTTTTTTCAGTACTTTTATCTTTTTCGATTGGCAGAAGATACACCCATGTACATTGATTTGTCTCATAGACCGAGTTCGGCCTCCTAATAGACGTAAAAACACTTTCTTTCTTTCTCTCTTTCTCCCTCCCTCCCTCCCTCCCTCCCTCCCTCCCTCTCTCTCTCTCTGTCTCTGTCTCTGTCTCTCTCTCTTTCTCCCTCCCTCCCTCCCTCCCTCCCTCCCTCCCTCCCTCCCTCTCTCTCTCTCTCTCCCTCCCTCCCTCCCTCCCTCCCTCCCTCCCTCCCTCCCTCCCTCCCTCTCCCCTCTCCCCCTCTCCCCTCCCCTCTCTCTCTCTCTCTCTCTCTCTCTCTCTCTCTCTCTCTCTCTCTCTCTCTCTCTCTCTCTCTCTCTCTCTCTCTCTCTCTCTCTCTCTCTCTCTCTCTCTCTCTCTCTCTCTCTCTCTCTCTCTCTCTCTCTCTCTCTCTCTCTCTCTCTCTCTCTCTCTCTCTCTCTCTCTCTCTCTCTCTCTCTCTCTCTCTCTCTCTCTCTCTCTCTCTCTCTCTCTCTCTCTCTCTCTCTCTCTCTCTCTCTCAGTCGCATCAGTGCGAGGCATACGACATGGACCACACACAGATCATGAGGGCCAGAGACCCCGATGAGATTAGCACGAGCAGGGTATCAGCAGATACGGGTCAGGACACCACCGGCTATGGCAGACATCTACTCGAGCTAGGCAGCCGACATCATCTCGTTATATATAACGGGATGAATCGTTGGCCAGGTTCAGGCGGATTTACTTGCTTCCCTCACGGGGGAGGTGAGAGCACAGTCGACTACATTTTGGGTACTACCTCTGGAGCTTCACTCATCCCTTCACTTAGTATTGGACGACGCCCACTCGGTGCTGACCACACATTTATCACATTCACACTCTCATCTCCGATTCCATTAGACCCTCCCTCACCCACTGAGATACATACCACGATACACTTCACACACGAGCTCTCACATGTTTATGCACACCATTTACAAACCCGCCTACTCTCCCTTGATCCATTCTCACCTTTGGACACACTTACATCACATATCACCTCCATCCTACAGGACTCAGCTCTCCGCAGCTTCCCACACCGCACACATAGGCACCCTCCACGCACAGGATCCATGCCCCAGAACCGCTGGTATGATGCAGATTGTCGTGAGCTACGGAAGCACCTACGGATTTTAGAGCATAGAGGAGATATTACACACACACAGGCACAGCGTCGCATGCAGAGCCTTACTCGCCGCAAACGGCGGGACTGGGAGGAGAGACAGTATTGGGATATTTACCATTTGCTCATGAGTCGAGACAGTGCAGTGGCATGGCGACATTTGAGAGAGAGGAGACAGCAGACACCTATCCGAGACCCGAGCACTTGGCATAGCTATGCACGGGGCCTATACGAGATCCCAGGCCAGCCTCCCATTCCCAGACCGCAGAGCTCACGTCCTACTACCTCTGACTTCTTCACACCCACTATGGTGGGACGCGCTATTGCCCGGCTGCAGCATGGCAGGGCCCATGATCATTTCGGTTTACAGGCAGAGCACCTCATCTATGGAGGCACGACTCTCGCACCGCTCATTGCCCATCTCTTCAACCGTGCATTGGTTGAAGGGTTCCCAGACTCATGGACTGAGCACACCATAGTGCCCATTCATAAGTCGGGTGATACTATGGATCCAGGTACATACCGGACGATCATGATTGGCCCTATATTGGCCAAGTTATATGGGGCGGTACTAGAGACAGAGTTGAGTACTCTCGCTGAGAGGAAGGGCATCAGGGCTCCAGGACAGGCAGGTTTCAGACGAGATTACTCTACCATTGACCACATCTTCACTCTGAGATGCCTGATCGACCAGGCCAGGGTGAGGAAGAGGAGATTATATTGTTGCTTTGTGGACTTTCGCAAAGCATTTGACACTATTCCCAGGGATCGACTCTTCAGACGACTCCTTGACATCGGAGCTCCGGAGGAGATGATATGGGGGATCTACGCCTTATACGAGAGAGTATCCGGTAGAGTCAGATGTCCAGGGGGCTTATCTGATCCACTTACTAGCACTATCGGGGTGAAGCAAGGATGCCCTCTCTCACCCACCCTCTTTGGTCTCTACATTGATGAGATAGTGGATTTCATACAGCAGCAGGGGGGAGATGGCATTGAGGTACACGGGTCCACTGTCCATATTCTTTTATACGCTGATGATATTGTATTGGTTTCAGAGTCTGCAGAAGGTCTACAGCATCATCTACACGGCCTAGATGACTTTTGCAGACACGGAGGGTTATCTGTGAACCTTGGTAAAACCAAGGTCTTGATCTTTCATACATCAGCACAGGTACGCAGACATAGTTTGTTCACAGCAGCAGGTGGACCGATCGAGGTGGTCGGATCATATGTTTACTTGGGGGTGACATTTACAGCAGCATCAGGGGTCTTCTCTATGGCTCAGGCAGCCCGTGACCGCATCACACGTGGGTACGCAGCACTAGCTTTGATGGAGAGACAGTGCCACCAGGCATATTTTCAGGAGCCACGCACAAAGGGGTGGCTCTTTGACACTTTGGTTACGCCAGCGCTCATGTATGGGGCAGCCATATGGGGACCAGGATTAGCTACATCAGTATGGACAGCATTAGAGAGGCCACAGATCCTCATGATTGCCAGACTTATCCGCAGCAAGCCTTCAGTACCACATGATATCATTAGAGCAGAGCTCGCTGCACCACCGATGCTAGTTGAGGCACTATTCCAGACGGTATGCCTATTACACAGACTTCGAGGCATGGATACAGAGCGCATTGCTTATCGTGCTTTCGAGGCATCACGTGATATGGCATTAGCAGGCGACACCTCCTCATGGTATACACAGACACGAGACTGGCTTGCCCACCATGGCTTTGACATAGACAGGCTACCACCACTACAGTACGACTCTCATGCACCCACCTACTCGCTCTCTCATCAAGAGAGGAATAGGATCATTCGTCAGGAGATATGGCATACATACATACAGAGGACATGGGTGAGCCCTAGGGGTACATTGCCACCGAAAATGCTCTACTACCGCGAGCATTTTCTACATATATCGGGCACGGGCTTCATCGAGATTCCGAGATACATGCAGACCTACCTTCCCCACCACCCACGAGTCGTCATTGGGCAGCTCCGGGTTTCATCACATCAGCTCGAGATTGAGAGGGGTCGGTCCAGGGGAGTCCCCCGTGAGGAGAGGTGGTGCCCAGTATGCCAGACAGAGGTAGAGAGTGAAGAGCATTTTGTTATCAGATGTCCAGCATACATAGACCTACGAGCACAGTTCCAGATCGAGGAGTCATTCCAGCTGTGCATGACTATGGGAGACCAGAGACGCTTGGGACGCTTTCTCACAGCAGCATACGAGAGGCGAGAGCAGTCACTACAGCCCATACATCAGACACGGGTGAGTACCCAGCAGACCATTACCCAGTTCTTTCAGCGAGTTGAGCTACATCAGAGAGGTCCATCTATAGGGCTCACGCTCCACCAGGCAGCAGCACAGAGAGCACAGCGCCGACCACGCATGGGCGGATATCGTCGACCACGACTATATCAGGAGGATATCTCACGCATCAGGATTGCCTACGACCACATGATGGAGCATAGGCGTACCACCACCCCCTGGGTTGTCTTCCTTCAGGAGGCACTCAGACGACCACCGATGTACCACATACTACACCCACCTCCACCCATCACCAGTAGCTAGGGCGTTTTACTCACATTTTGGACCCCCCCCCATGTATTAGGTGGCCACTATCTGCAGAGTCAGAGCCACATCTCCCCAGCCTTTTCCAGCCCTATATAGCTTTGTGTAGCGATATACTTTTTATTTCATTTTATCTTCTACACAGGGTTACTACACTTGTACATGGTTTTTGTCTCATAGGCCAAGTTTGGCCTCCAGAAGACGTTAATATGACTTTCTTTCTTTCTTTCTTTCTCTCTCTCTCTCTCTCTCTCTCTCTCTCTCTCTCTCTCTCTCTCTCTCTCTCTCTCTCTCTCTCTCTCTCTCTCTCTCTCTCTCTCTCTCTCTCTCTCTCTCTCTCTCTCTCTCTCTCTCTCTCTCTCTCTCAAAGAAGAAGCCCTCAAAGAAGAACTCACCAAAGCTTTGACCGCGAGCATGGAAAACAAGTTAGAAGCTACCAAAGAAGGGTGGATCAACATAGTGAAGAAGAACATCAAAAAAGAAGCCAAAGAGGAAGCACAAAAGGAAGAAGCCCTCATCGTGCACACCACCATTGAGGAAGAAAAGATGAGACAGGCCCGCCGTCTCAATGTACGCATCACGGGCCTTATAGAAAAAGAAGGCTCTACCCTTGAGTCCGATGGGAAGACATTATGCAAGATACTCGGCTACAAAGAGGAGTCCCCCCCATTCATCAAGTCTTGGAGAACGGGAAGAGACCCCATGAAGAAGAGAGCTCTCATCCTACACTTCCCTTCCGAAGATGTAAGATCTGCTTTCCTACGCAAGAGGGTGATTTTGAGAGCACTTGATGGCCCCTCCATCTACCTTGATGATGATCTCACACCCATGCAGGTAGCACACCGTCGTGCATGCATGCCGAGAGTACATCAAGCTCGCAAAGAAGGAAAGAAGGCTTCATACAGAGATGGTCGTGTCATCATTGATGGCAAGGCCATCCCATAGGGATTCGCGGCCTGTGAGACTCCAGGAGATACACCTTGCAGTTTGGAACTGCAATGGAGATCTATGGACACACCCAGAGAGGTTGGAAGAGGTGCGCAAAGGCAAAGACATCATTATGCTCACAGAGACACATGAGAGCCTGGACCGGGGCCTACCTCGAGTCCACGGTTTTCAGTGGGTGTCCACATACAGAGAGTGTACACGTCAGCACACCACCAGAGGATAAGGAGTAGCCATACTCTTCAGAGATGGACTTCAGAGCAGGATACAGATAGTCGCATGTGATTCACAGACGAGATATCTTTGGATTCGACTCCTTCTCTCACAAGAGCGGATCATCTTCATAGCATTATGCTACTTTGCTCCTTCTAGCTCACGTTTCGCTATCATAGATCGAGAGGAGGACTCACCATACACTTGCTTGTCAGAAGAGATTACAGAGTACTCTGCATTAGGGGAAGTCTTCCTTATGGGAGACTTCAATGCAAGGACAGGCAATGATCAGTGTGAGATATTTGACCCAGAAGACCCAGAGATACTACATACCATAGAGGATGAGTCTATAGCTCGAGCTTCAGCTGACCCTACACACACTCACTATGGCACTCACTTACTCAGACTAGGCTCTCGACATAATCTCCTTATCTATAACGGGATGGCTCAGTGGCCTACCTCAGGAGGATTGACATGCATACCACACTCAATCACAGATGGTGGGGAAGTAGAGTAGATTACGTCATGGGATCCAGAGAGGCCACCCACCTACTTACCTCATTCACCATCCCACCCATACCCATTGGGGCCGATCACACATACCTCGCACTCTCTCTAAAGGGAGACACACCTACACGCAAACCCGCAGCACGCATTCCACACACCACCATCCACTTCACACACGAGCTAGCTCACATATATGCGGCTCAAGTCGAGAAGGGTCTTCTCTTGCTTCATCCTGACACTCCACTATCCCTACTCACCTCACAGATAGCATCAGTTCTTCAGACATCAGCCATCAGCTCCTTCCCACACACCATCCATTCTCATCACACACCTCCTCCCGGGACTATGCCACATCATCGTTGGTATGATGAGGAATGCAGAGATCTTTACCGCTGACTACGAGCTCAGCGAGCATTGGGAGAGATCACAGAGAGAGAGGCCAAGGGACATATGATGACTCTCACACGTCGAAAGCGGCAAGCCTTTGAGGAGGCACAGGAGCTTGAGCTATACCATCTATGGACAGTGCTGCAGCATGGCGCATCCTACGAGAGCCACGCCCGACCACACCTATTGGGGACCTACACACATGGCATGATTATGCTCAGAGGTTATATGAGGTACCTGGGCAGCCTCCCATTCCCCAGCCACTTGAGCCTCGCCCTACTAGTTCTTCTCTCTTCACAGCAAAGATGGTTGAGAGGGCCATAGGACGACTGCGACATGGACGTTCGACAGACCACATGGGATTGCAGAGCGAGCATCTCATATATGCAGCCTCCACTATAGCCCCATTGATTGCACATGTCTTCAACCGGGCTATAGGGGAGGGCTTCCCAAAGGAGTGGACTAGGCACACCATTGTGCCTATCCACAAATCTGGCGACACCCTGGATCGAGGGAACTACAGGACCATCATGATTGGCCACACAATGGCCAAACTATACGGTGCCATACTTGAGGGAGAGCTCAGCTCATACGCAGAGACTGAGGGGCCAGGCAGGTTTTGGATGAGCTTTCTCTACTATTGATCACATCTTTATTTTGCGTTGCCTCATTGACGGGGCAAGGATGCGGAAGAAGAGACTATATTGCTGCTTTGTGGACTTCCGCAAAGCTTTTGATACAGTGCCACGAGAGAGGCTCTTCCAACGCCTCCAGAGCTTGGGAGTACCATCAGGGATGATTTGGACCATCTATGCACTCTATGAGCAGGTGACTGGGAGGGTACAGTGTCCAGGAGGTATGTCTGAGGCCATTGCTAGCACCATCGGTGTTAAGCAAGGCTGCCCACTCTCTCCCACTCTATTTGGTCTCTACATCGACGAGATTGAGGACTACATTCTCCAAGCTCGAGGAGAGGGTGCAGACCTCGCAGGTACACATGTCCACATTTTATAATATGCCAATGACATTGTCTTGATTTCAGAGTCGCCCGAGGGATTACAGCGCCACCTCGAGGCCCTGGATGAGTTTTGTACAAAGAGGGGCTTGACAGTAAACCTTGGCAAGACCAAGGTCATGATCTTCCACACCTCCCCCATGGTGAAGGATGGAGCAAGATTCAGAGCTTGCGGTGGACAAATTGAGGTCGTCACTTCCTATGTCTACCTCGGAGTCACATTCACGAGCTTGCCTGGCCCCTTCAGCATAAGATAGGCAGCCTCCGATAGACTCACATGCGGATATGCAGCTTTAGCCATGTTATAACGGAGATGTCACGAGGCACACTTCCAGGAGCCCCGCACGAAGGGGTGGCTATTTGACACACTAGTCAGACCAGCTATGATGTATGCTGCGACAGTTTGGGCCCCAGGCCTCACAGTCACCCAGTGGAGTGCAATCGAGAGGCCACAGGTACGTATGATCTCGCGATTATTTTGCGGGAAACAATCGGTACCACATGGCATCATCACGGAAGAGCTAGCTGCACCACCCATGGTAGTAGATGCACTATTCAATACTATCTGCTTTACTCAGAGGATGAGGGAGCTCCCTACAGATAGACTCACACACAGAGCTTTTGAGGCATGTATACAGATATCAGAGTCAAGATATGAGAGAGCTTGGTACACTCACGTTAGAGTCTGGTTTGATAGTCATGGACTTGATATGGACAGATTGCCGCCTTTTCAGTATGACCCAGACTCACCTCACATCCACCTCTCTCGTCGTGCGAGGAATGTTGTGCTTAGACAAGATCTCTAGCAGCTCTACATTAGTCAGACATGGCACACACCACACATGGGATCGAGACTATCGCACTACCGAGACCAGTTCTTAGACATACTAGCAGACAGTTTCATCCAACGACCACGCTACATGGATACTTACATGCCTCATAGCTCGAGGGTGGCGATTGGCCAGTTGAGAGTCTCATCACACCGACTAGAGATTGAGATGGGCAGAGCCGAAGACATTCCCAAAGAGGAGCAGATATGCAGGGTATGCAGAGTAGAGACGGAGGATGAGGAGCACTTTGTATGCAGATGTAGCGCATATGATGGCATCAAAGGCAGATACGAGACTCTGTTTGCAGGACAGCCCACCCTCCGAGAGATCATGGGCTTTAGAGACCAGCGACAGCTCGGGCGATTCTTACTAGAGATACAGAGTCCCAGTGATTCCCTACTCCAGTCTACTGTAGCACTCCATACAGGAGGGAGACAGAGTCAGCTCACTGACTTCTTTATTCCACGACGTGCTACAACCCTCCCCCCCTCAACCCACACACCGAGAGGGGTGACTCTTCAGCAGGCTCAGAGTTCTCGAGCTAGGAGATGACCCCGTGCTATAGGATATCGGGCCCCGAGACTTCACCGACACCAGATTGCGGAGATCCAAGCTCGTGACTATCGCGCCACGGAGGAGAGACGATCCCAGATGATGGCCGATCCCGCTACAGCGATCAGGGTGGTCGTGACTCCACCTCCACCTATGTATCACGTCTTACACCCGCCCACTAGCACAGGATGGAGCTAGATAGTCATTTCAGATGCATTCTCATGCTTGTTGTACTACCCTTTTGCATATAGACTATCATAGATATCGCACTCCATACACCCCTCCCCCCCCCAATTTTCATGGGTACCTCCACATGCATACTACGGAGATCTATACCAACTTTACCAGTTTTTTTTTCAGCACTTTTATCTTTTCTGATTGACAGAAGATACACCCATGTACATCGATTTGTCTCATAGGCCGAGTTTCGCCTCCTAATAGACATAAAAACACTTTCTCTCTCTCTCTCTCTCTCTCTCTCTCTCTCTCTCTCTCTCTCTCTCTCTCTCTCTCTCTCTCTCTCTCTCTCTCTCTCTCTCTCTCTCTCTCTCTCTCTCTCTCTCTCTCTCTCTCTCTCTCTCTCTCTCTCTCTCTCTCTCTCTCTCTCTCTCTCTCTCTCTCTCTCTCTCTCTCTCTCTCTCTCTTTGTGTGTGTGTGTGTGTGTGTGTATATATATATATATATATTTCCCATTCACAGCATGGCAGAGCCCATGACCTGTTCAGTTTACAGGCAAAGCATCTCGTCTACGGAAGCACGACCCTTGCACCGCTCATTGCCAACCTCTTCAACCGTAGTGGAAGGGTATATAAAGTGCGATATGACTAAATATACCATAAATTGTAGTATACGATATATTAACTCTAGACTAGTCACTATATGATTCACCATTCACAACTATGTCCATAGTGACTTGTCAAATCAATCATCATAGAAGAGTACACTTTGCTTTGAAGGCCAAGGATGAAGCTTTTGTCCAACATGTGCATTGTGTAAGTGCATTATAAGAAGAACATGGGAAATCCAAAGTATCAATCTATCTCGAGATGATAAGGCCCAAAAAGAAAAGCATACATAAATGAATCTCTACTCTTCTAAAGCTTTTTATGTCTTCCTCTTTCTTCACATTTTTTGTATTGCATATATTAGAGATTTTGGATAGATCTTAGATAAGACTTTATATAATTTGTTATTTTTCCCGAGAAAAATATATTTTGTGGTATTTTTTTAATTTAAAAAAATGACCGCAAAGCAACGCGTTGCGAGCGTCGCAACGTTGCGAAGTTGCAGTGGCGAAGTTGCGGACCGTTCGCAACGCATTGCGATGCAACTATGATTCAGGGTATCAAGGCTCGAAAACAGGCAGGTTTCAGACGAGATTACTCTACCATTGGCCACATCTTCACTCTGAGATGCCTGATCGACCAGGCAAGAGTGAGGAAGAGGAGATTATACTGCTGATTTATGGACTTCCGCAAAGCCTTCGACATAGTTCCCAGTAGAGACTCTTCAGATGCCTACTTGATATCGGTGCTCCAGATGAGATGATATGGGGGATCTATGCCTTATATGAGAGAGTATATGGTAGAGTCAGTTGTCTAGGAGGCTTATCTCACTCACTTGCTAGCACCATCGGAGTGAAGCAAGGGTGCCCTCTTTGACCCATCCTCTTTGGTCTATACATTGATGAGATAGTGGACTTCATACGGCAGCAGGGAGGGGAGGGTGTTGAGGTATGAGGGACCACAGTTCATATTCTTTTATATGTTGATGATATTGTGTTGGTTTCAGAGTCCCCTGAAGGCCTATAGCACCACCTACATGGCCTAGACGACTTCTGCATATATAGAGGGCTATTTGTGAACCTTGGTAAAACCAAGGTTATGATTCTTCAAACATCAGCACAGGTGAGGAGACATAGTTCTTTCACAGTGGAAGGCAAACCGATCGAGGTAGTCGGATCATATGTCTATCTCGTAGTGACATTCACACCAGCCTCTAGAGTTTTCTCTATGTCTCAGGCAGCCCAGGATCGCATCACACGTGGATACACAGCACTAGTCTTGATGGAGAGATAGTGCCAATAGGCACACTTTCAGGAGCCCCGCACAAAGGAGTGGCTCTTTGACACTTTGGTTACACCAGCGCTCATGTATGGAGCAGCCATATGGGGGCCAGGGTAAGCTACATGAACATGGATAGCATTGGAGAGGCCACAAATTCTCATAATTGCCAGACTCATCCGCACCAAGCCTTCGATACCACATGATATCATCAGAGCAAAGCTCATTATACCACAATTAGAAGAAGTTGTTGCTTCATTTTCTAGAATGATCTTCTATTCCAAGTTTTGCTCAACAGGAGGTTAGTGAAGAAAAAGAGACTCTTTCATCGTCTAGAGTTCGTGGTACTACCAGATTACTTCCTATAGAATAGCAATCCATATGGGATTCAAGGGATGCACAGGCACTTTCATTCATTGTCTTCAGAGTCAAGAGGCATATAATACCCCAAATCAAGTCATGCACAACCTCTCGTCAAGCTTGGTTGGAGTTAAAAGTATCTCTATCAAGATAAAAATTATGTTAGGAATGCTCATCTAAAGAGTCAGTTAGCCAACACTAGGTTGAAAGTTGGTTGAGTAAGTTCAGTCATATAATTTGAAGCTCAAAAACTTAAGAAATATGATTGGCACATATCATTATGCTAAAGTTATGGAATGGAATGATTTTGGGTCTTGTTGAAGCTTTGCATATAGCTGAAAAGAGAAGAAAATCCATGGATGGTAAAAAACCTTGTTAGGTACCCAAGCTAAATCATGAATTATACCTGTGCAAGGTTGATTGGTAAAGACAGTTCAGTCACACATTTCGAAGTTCAGAGACTTATGTATTCAGTTTTCAATTCAGTTCAGATTTATGCACATTCAGCTCAAGATTCAGAGAAAATCAGTTAAGAGATATATTTTCAGACATCTGAAGTTTTGCAAACATATGAAATTTTGCAGATTTTTGTACTTTATGCCATTATGACATTGAAGGGAGAATTGTTGAAAACAATGTCAGAATAGCATAAAGCCCTAATTTCCAACAACCCTAATTTTTGGAAATTGGCCAAATTTTGATCACAGAAGGTCAAAAAATATTATGAGCTCATCAATTAGTGATTGAAGAGAGCTTTCATTTGGCATATAACATTTCGTCATCAGCGGTCCACATTGGTAGAAAACCCTGACCCTGATTTCTGTGCAAAACAATTTTTAACCTTATTATGTTCCTCTCATCAAGGAAAGCATAATCATAAGTTCAAATGATGGTTCCGTTACCAGCTCGTTGCAAATTACCTTGAAAAACACAATTTAGGGCAAGGTAAAAGTTAATCATAAATTTTTATGAATTCATGCTTTTTTAGGTGCTTTTTCAGCTTTTTGTAGTTAATTTCGTGATTCAACCTTAAGGCCTATACAAAGAAGCCTCAAGGGTTACTTCTAGCATCACTTGAGGCCTAAGCTCAAGGATCATTCAATCTTGGAGGCGACTAACTTCTGGAGAACGTGTGACCTAACTTTTGGTGCAACTTAGGAGGAGATTTTGGAAGCCAACCATCAACATCTTGCTGAATTTTAAGAGTAGCAAGTTCTATATTCTGTCCTCTTCTTTTGGTGTTGTTGTTCCTAGGCTTAATGCCTTCTCCATCAACATAAGGAGGAGTTTCCCTTGTTACTCAATTACTTTGCTGTACAAACAGTTGTAAACTGTTTCTTCGCTTCAAACTCACATACACACACTCTTCATACTTCTTAGGCACTTTACACACAAACTCTTATATGTAGTTCCCGAAATTCTGGCTAGATTCAGATTTTGTAACTACATTCAGCACACATTCAGATTTTGTATCTACATTAAGCACATGTACCACACATTCAGTTCTACAGTCATATACACACTTTGTAGTTTGATATTCCAATATCAATTAGTGCAAGTAAGCATTTTGGCTTATTGTTACACTTTGACAAGTTATGTATTCTCTCTCTACTTCTCATTAATTTTGAGCCTTAAGATATGTATGCTAAGGTTCGTTTTTTGGAAGCTTTTGAAAACTTGTGATTATTTTTATTATGGTCCATCCCAATCCCAACCAAAAAAAAAAAAAAAAAAAACTTTTTGAGCAGAAATTAGGGTTAGGGTTTTCTTGCATTTCTAGACCTCTGATGGCATAATGTTATATACCAAATGAAACTCTCCCCACGTACTATTTCATTAGCTAATAAAAAATTTTTACCCTCTGTGACCAAAATTTGGCTAACTACCAAAAATTAAGGTTGCTGGAAATTAGGGTTTTGTGTATTTTGACATTGTTTCCAACAATCCCCTCTTCAATGTCATAATGACATAAGGTTCAATAATCTGCAAAACTTCTGATGTATGTAAATATATCTCTTAACTACTTTCCAATGAATCTTGAGCGGATTGTGCATGAAGCTAGATACTTGAGAAACTGCAAACTGAATGGCAAGACGTGTATTACATAAATAGATCAAGCAACCATTTGCTTGACTATACAAAGTAGCATCAAACGGTTCTAATTTTACTTCTGCCTGTAATGACACATTAACATCCATAGGTGTTTGCATAGGCTTGGAATCTCTCATTTCAAACGTTTCCAATAACTTCTCGATGTATTTTTGTTGTATTATGACACTCATGCTCTATTTGAACTCAATCCCAAGATAATAATGTAAAATATCTAAATCATTCAAATCAAATGTAAGCTTAAGTTGTGCTTTAAAAAACTGAAGGTCTGAATCTCAAGCTTTCCTTCAAGACATCCTTCACATGATTATGCATCGTCTCGTAAAGCAAAAGTAGGCAAACTCTCCACCATACCATGATATTTGATGTGCTTGAAAGCTCTATAATTGACATAAGAAAATTTAGCATGCCATAACGTTATGTCCTCCTTAGGTGTAGCCTGCAGAAGACCTCACAACATTAGCATGACAATTTTTGGACAATACAAACATGCCACTTCTGTTTTCACCTTGAAGTAGACAATGCTCCTCATTAGGTTAGAGGATCTGATATGAATCTTTCTTAAAAATAACTTTATATCCATCTGTCAAGAAAGAAGATATCGAGAGCAAATTGTTCTTCATTTCTAGAACATAAAGAACATTAGAAATTGTGAAATTTCCACCTTCTCTTGACTTTAGGTTTACTTCTCCAACACATACAACATCCAAATCATGACGATCTACAATGGTCAGTCTTCTACCTAAAGAGTTAGAAAGTGAAGCAAATACCTTCCTACAGCCTGTCATATGCTTAGTAGCTCCAAAATCAAAAATCCAAGGATTTTGAGAGATTGCATTTAATGCTCCCTGATCAAAAGCTAATTCTTCAATATTGGCACATGCAAAAGATTCTTCCTTTGAAGACTTACGTTTTGTATCATCTTCAACATTATTACCCGACGCTCTTTTCTTCTCATTATAAATCCTTTTTCTGCATTCTGTTTTGAAATGACCTGGTTTCTTGCAATAGTGACAAATTCCTTTCTTTGAAGTAGATGTAGTGGAATCTCTTTTGGTGTGGAAGTAGTAGTAGAGGTAAATGTGGTAGAAGATGAAGTGGAAGACTTGTTTTCCTTCTTACTTTGCTGACTCTTCTTCTCCTTCTTTGTTGTCTCCTACTTACCCTTTGATAATGATAATATGGCTTCATCATTCTCTTAAAAATTCATTGTAATCTATCCCATAGCTTTGGGAGAAGCCTTTCGCCACCAAACTTGCTTTGTGCCTAGCAATGGAACCATATGAATTTTTTTTAATTTTGTAAACCCACTCTTTTGTTGATCTTCATCATGAAGTAAGAGGAACTCCAACTCTTCAAATGAAATTTCTCTCTCTTGTAGAGAGAGATAAAGAAGTAACAAAAGAAGGAAATGAAGATGGAAGTGAATTCAAAAGTGTGTTTACCATCTCCTCATCTAAAATACTGACTCCAACATTAAGTAACTTATCACGTAAGTCTTTAAGCTTCAAAATATGTGATTGAATTGACTCACCAACTTCCATCCTTGTGTTGGCTAACTATCTCCTTAGATTAGCTTTCCTAGCAAGATTTTTGCTTTGACAGAGAATCTCTGACTCCAACCAAGCCTTACGAGAGGTTCTTCATGACCTGATTTGGGGTATAATATGCCTCCCGACTCCCATAGCAATGAATGAAAGTGCTTGTGCATCCCTCGAATCCCATCTGGATTGCTCCTCTGTAGGAAGTAATTGTCAGGGGAGCACTAGATTGTGCTCTCTGACTTCACTAGACAAGATTTCGGAAATACACTTATGATTACACGAACACCCACGTAGGGAAAATAATACAAGAAGACGGATTTGATACAAGACGTCCCACAACCCAGGACCAATAGGTATGGAAAACTGGACTAGAGATGATACACGAGATCCCACAACCCGGGATCGTAAGTGTGAGACAAGATGTCTGGATTACAAGAACTCCCTTCTGGGAGATGAACTGAATACAAGAAAGAACTTGACAAGATCTCGTACTACGAGATTACAAGAGGACAAGACAGGATGTCCAAGAACTAAACTAGACAGGACTAGAACAAGAAACAAGACAGGAACTAGAACTGGAACTTGGAGAGTACTTACTTGGCGGTCACAACTCCTTGAGCTCCCAAGACTTGTATTGGCAAGACTTATTATGAATGTGGCCAACCCCTCCTTATATAGGTTTTCAAGGGCGGTTGCGACTTGATGATGTCATCATGATATCATCGACTCGAAGCATGGTCTCTGGATGTCAGAATCAAGCAAGAAGACAGTCGATCTTAGGGTTTGGCACGTCCCGGACGCAATGGAAGCATTAATTTCCCCGAATTCTGAACCAAACATGAGATATAGGATTCACATGGAATCTGAGATTCAAGATGGTTTCCTTTGTTCATGACATTACCTCCCCCTCAAGCGACGAGTTCCATGAGAAGCAATCATGTTCTCTATCATTGGATTTTTCTTATGGAATTCTCGAACCTTGATTGGTGCTCTTTGAAGGTTTTCTACAGGTTCCCAAGTATGATCACTGATGTCATACCCTTTCCAATGAATAAGGTACTCTAATCTTCCTCGGGATATTCTCGAATCTAGGACATGCTCGACTTCAAATATTTCATGATCATCAATCTCGATAGGTGGTGAAGGACTAGGTCTCTCCCTCTCAATGGTGAAATCTGATATGGTTCCAACATGGATACATGGAAAACTGGATGTATTCTCATGGTACTTGGTAGTTGGAGCTTGAAGGTGACTGGATTAATCTTGGCCAAGATGGTAAATGAACCAACTCTTTGATGATCTAACTTTGCACAAGGCCTTGAAGTTTGCAAATTGTTTCTGAATAACCATACTTTATCCCCAATTTGATACGATGGATTTTAGACACGATGTTGATCTGCATAGTACTTATATTGTTGTTGAGCTTTATGGATCTCTTCCTTGAGTTCTTTGTGAACGTCCATCAGGTACTGGGCCTTGTCTCTGGCAGCTTGGTTCTTGACATGATTTGAGAGTTGTATATCCATCCTTGGATGTTGTCCATAGTTTGCAAAGAAGGGAGTTTGCTTAGTAGATGCATGAACACTATTGTTATAGGCAAACTCTACAAAGGGTAACAACTCAAACCAATCATTTTGGTGATAGTTGCAAGTGCAACGGAGATATTGCTCTAGGACTTGATTCACCCGTTCTGTTTGTCCATCACTCTGTGGATGATTTGCTGTAGATAGTTTAACTTGAACACCAAGGAGCTTGCAAAGACTGTTTCAAAAGCTGGATATGAACTGTGGACCTCGATCACTAACAATATCATGAGGCAATCCATGAAGCCTAAAGATGTATCTGAGAAAGAGTCTAGCAGTGGCTGCACCTGTGATTGCCTTTGTAGTTGGACTGAAGTGTGCCATCTTTGTGAATCTATCCACAATAACAAGAATGGCATCATACTTATCTGACTTTGGTAGATCTGTGATGAAATCCATAGATAATGAAGCCCATGGCCTTTCTGGAATAGGTAAAGGTTGTAAGAGGCCATGAGGCTTATGTCGTGGTACCTTAGATCTATTGCAAGTGTCACAAGTTCAGATATATTCTTTGACTTCCTTCCACATTTGGGGCCACCAAAAATCCCTGGATATGAGTTCTATTGTTTTATTTACTCCAAAATGTCCTGCTGCAAGATTGTCATGACGTTGTTGAAGTACTTGGATCTTGGGCTTTCTTGGAGGGACATACAATAGGTTCTTATAGAATAGTAACCCATCCTTTTCCTGGAATTCATTTACTTCTTGGACTTTTCCTTCTTGAGTTTTTTGCTTAACATTACAAAATAATTCATCTTGTGGTAGATTCTCACGAATCAAATGATTCAAGGCTGAATCTTCAGGATGGGTTGAAGAGATAGCTGCTAACTGGAGATGCTCAAGCTTGAAAAATACACTCTCTTCTTGATCGAAGGTCTCTTCACCCTTCTTTGGTGCAAGGTAAGATCTTCTTGACAAGGCATCTGACTGACATTGTTGCCGTCCTGGACGATATGTGATGACAAAGTCGAACCTAGATAAAAAGTTACTCCATCAAGATTGCCTTCTGTTGAGGATGCGGGTGGTCATAAAATACTCTAGGTTCTTGTGATCTGTATACACGATAACTTTATGAGTTGCTCCTTCTAGATGGTGACACCAAGTATCAAACACATCCACTATGGCAAGAAGTTCTTTATCATGAATTTCATAATTAATTTTTGGAGAAGAAAATTTCCTTGAATTATATGCAACTGGATGTAGGTGTCCATCATCTCCATATTGTGAGAGAATGGCCCCTAGGGCAAAGTCGGATGCATCTGTCTCTAGGAAGAAGGGCTTACTAGAATCAGGATGAACTAGAATTGGAGCAGTAGTGAATGTTGATTTCAAGGTCTGAAATGCTTTTTCTGCTTCATCGGTCCATGAGAGTTTGGAGTTCCCTGTAAGCTTGGTAAGAGGTGTCACTATCTTGGAGTAATCTTTGATGAATATCCTATAGAAGTTGGCAAACCCTAGAAAACATTGTACATCTCGAACACATGAAGGTGGTTGCCAATCAAGGATTGTATGAATCTTCTTAGAGTCCATAAAAATTCCTTTATCTGACACAATGTACCCTAAAAATTCCACTTCTGTCTTATGGAAAGAGCACTTCTCCGATTTCGCATATAATCCCTTTTCTCTTAGTTTCTCTAGGACTATCTTTACATGACATTCATGATCCTCTAGTTTTTTGGAGAATATCAAGATATCATCAAGGTATATTACAACAAAATCATCTAAATATTCTCGAAAGATATCATTCATCATATGTTGGAAGACAGTTGGAGCATTTGTAAGACCGAATGGCATAACTACATATTCAAAATGCCCATACCTTGTTCGAAATGTTGTCTTCCATTCGTCTCCTTCTCTGATCCTGACAAGGTTGTAAGCTCCTCGAAGATCAATTTTTGCGAAGAATTTTGCTTTTCCAAGGCGTTCCAAGAGCTCTGATATGAGTGGTAGAGAGTATCTTCTTTTTATAGTGACTTTGTTCAATCCACGATAGTCTACACATATCCGGAGGGTCCCATCCTTCTTCTTTACAAATAGAATAGGAGCTCCTGCTGGAGACTTGGAGTGTTTGATAAACCCCTTTGCTAGATTCTCATCAATGTTCTTGCGTAGTTCTGTAAGTTCCTTTGGGGATAGTCTATAGATTGATCCAAAGGGTGGTTGTGCTTCCTCTTGAAAATCTATTGGGCAATCGTAAGGTCTATGCTCTGGGAGGATATCTGCATTCTTCTTTTCAAAAACATCTTCAAAGCCTTTGTACTCATTGGGTATCTGTACTGGATCATCTTTCTCGGATTCTTGAGCTGGTATGGCATAGATCATATATGTAGGTTCCTTCCTTACTGCATGTATGAAGGCTTCGGCTCCGACATATGCTGGGTTCTTCTGGATATCTCGATGGGTGATTTTATTCTTTTCCCAATGTCTCCTTTCAAAAAGTCAGTTATCACATTGAATAGCTTGCATGATATATTCATTCAATGTTTTGACCTCTGGCATCGTGAGCAAAAGGTCCTTCACATCATCTCTTAAACCCCATCTGAATTGGCTTATGAAATAATCTTCATGCCAAGTGAGATCACATATCAACTGCCTAAATTCAGATGCATAGGTAGAGGCAGGGCGGTTACCTTGACGTAACTTCCGAAGTTTTGTTTCTGCTATCCGACTTGTATCTGCATCTCCAAATGTGGCGGAGAGTTCGAAGGAACCCCTCATAGTCCTGAAGTACTGCCATGTTCTTCTCCAAGAGTGAGGCAAACCATGATAATGCCTCGCCACAGAGCAAGGTTCCAATAAACCCGACCTTGGATGCCTCGTCAGGGTATCTATCAAGTTGCATACGGATGTAGAATTTAACTTGATGGAGAAATCCACGAAACTTTGTGCCATCCCATCGAACTTTTCAGGCATGCAAATCTTGGGTTCCTTCATAAATGATGTACTAGGCCGTTGATTCACTTGAATACTCCCTTGATTTGCTTGAAGACTCCCGATTCGTTCTTGTAATTCTTGGAGGAGTGCACCTACATGCACTAGATGTTCCATCTCGACTTGTGTCTGTCGATGACTTAGGTCTTCGACTTGATGTTGGAGACTCTGAAGTGATGCTACGATCTGTTCATAAGCGTTCTCCATGATGCCTGGTCTTGGATAGAAGATAGTCTTGCCAAAATGTCAGGGGAGCACTAGATTGTGCTCTCTGACTTCACTAGACAAGATTTCGGAAATACACTTATGATTACACGAACACCCACATAGGGAAAATAATACAAGAAGACGGATTTGATACAAGACGTCCCACAACCCGAGACCAATAGGTATGGAAAACTGGACTAGAGATGATACAGGAGATCCCACAACCCGGGATCGTAAGTGTGAGATAAGATGTCTGGACTACAAGAACTCCCTTCTCGGAGATGAATTGAATACAAGAAAGAACTTGACAAGATCTCGTACTACGAGTTGGTGACCTTTATTCTGAGAGTCAGAGAGCTCCCCACCAGCCGACTCACCAGGCTTGCATTTGAGAGCTCTAGACATTTGGCAAAGACAGGGCATGAGAGAGTATGGTATGCACAGACCTACTGATGGTTAGTAGACCTACTGATGGCAAAGATAGGGCATGAGAGAGTATGGTATGCAGAGACCTACTCATGGTTAGCAGACCATGGCATGAGCATTACCGATCTTCCCCCTTTTCAGTATGACCTCTCTTCCCCCCACATTACCCTCTCTCGTTCGGAGAGGCATAGGATCATCCGTCAGGACCTACTACAGATACACGTCAGGGAGACATGGATAGCACCACGGGAGTCTCTTCCCACAAAGAGGCAACACTACAGAGAGCACTTCCTGAGTCTGACAGCGGATGGTTTCATTCAGAGACCACGATACATGGATACATACATGGCACCAGCTGAGAGAGTGGCCATTGGGCAGCTCAGAGTATCATCACACCAGCTCGAGATTGAGGTTGGGCAAGCGACACATACCCCGAGGGACGAGAGATTATGCAAGATATGCCGAGAGGAGGTGGAGGACGAGGAGCACTACACATGTAGATGCCAAGCATATGAGGACATCAGAGACCGCTACCCACATCTCTTCAGGGGGCCCAGAGAGATCAGGGCTTTATTGGGGACAGAGGACCAGCACCCTCTAGGTCGTTTCCTAGTAGAGCTCAAGCACCGCCATGCATCACTTCTCCAGCAGCAGATGGAGATACACCTCGCCTCCCCCCCCCCCTTCAGACTTATATTACAGATTCTTTCAGACCCACAGCCACTCAAGGACCCAGCTCGATGCGGGGTGTCACATTACATAGAGCAGAGGAGCTTAGACGACAGCGTCGACGACCGAGACCCCCACTCCGGAGAGCAAGTCCACACCAGAGAGAGATTCACGCGATTCAAGCACGCCATGGCATGGAGATACAGAGATGTCAGCGGCGCAGCCCTGTCGATTCTGACGTTCAGAGCATTTTGAGGATCGTCATGATGCCTTACCCACCGATGCATTATATCCTACACCCACTCCAGGCATCTAGAGGGTTGTGATACCATCGAGCCTCCCCTCCCTATGCATATTATATTTGTATCTCACCCATTGAGCATATAGAGTGCATACCCATAGCACCCCACACCCTTGATGCCAGTTATTATCCACTCCTTTTATAGCCGTTTTTTGTACTCACTTTATTTTCCTTTTTGGATCACAGTGGATTGGATCATGCTGATGTATACGTTTTGTCTCATATGCCGATTTTGGCCTCTAATAGACGTTAAAAAGTCTCTCTCTCTCTCTCTCTCTCTCTCTCTCTCTCTCTCTCTCTCTCTCTCTCTCTCTCTCTCTCTCTCTCTCTCTCTCTCTCTCTCTCTCTCTCTCTCTCTCTCTCTCTCTCTCTCAGGATTGGAGAGACGTTGCTTTCAGACACATTTTCAGGAGCCCTGGACTAAGGGGTGGCTCTTTGACACTAGTGACACCCACATTGATGTACGCAGCAGCAGTATGGGCACCAGGGATCACAGAGGCGATGTGGACGCGGATTGAGAGGCCCCAGGTCACCATGATCTCATGCTTGCTGCGCAGCAAGCCCTCCGTTCCACATGACATTATACGAGCTGAGCTTGGCACACCACCGATGCTAGTGGAGGCCCTCTTCCAGTTGGTGACCTTTATTCTGAGAGTCAGAGAGCTCCCCACCAGCCGACTCACCAGGCTTGCATTTGAGAGTTCTAGACATTTGGAAGAGACAAGGCATGAGAGAGTATGGTATGCCCAGACTTACTGATGGTTAGCAGACCATGGCATGAGCATTACGGATCTCCCCCCTTTTCAGTATGACCTCTCTTCCCCCCACATTACCCTCTCTCGTTCAGAGAGGAATAGGATCATCCGTCAGGACCTACTACAGATACACGTCAGGGAGACATGGATTGCACCACGGGAGCCTCTTCCCACAAAGAGGCAACACTACAGAGAGCACTTCCTGACTGTGACAGCGGATGGTTTCATTCAGAGACCACGATACAGGGATACATATATGGCACCAGCTGAGAGAGTGGCCATTGGGCAGCTCAGAGTATCATCACACCAGCTCGAGATTGAGGTTGGGCGAGCCACACATACCCCGAGGGATGAGAGATTATGCAGGATATGTAGAGAGGAGGTGGAGGACGAGGAGCACTACACATATAGATGCCAGGCATATGAGGACATCAGAGACCGCTACCCACAGCTCTTCAGGGGGCTCAGAGAGATCAGGGCTTTATTGGGGACAGAGGACCAGCGCCCTCTAGGCCGTTTCCTAGTAGAGCTCCAGCACCGCCGTGCATCACTCCTCCAGCAGCAGATGGAGATACACCTGCCCCTCTCCCCTCAGACTTATATTACAGATTTTTTCAGACCCACAGCCACTCGAGGACCCAGCTCAATGCGGGGTGTCACATTACACAGAGCAGAGGAGCTTAGACGACAGCGTCGACGACCGAGACCCCCAGTCCAGAGAGCCCGTCCACATCAGAGAGAGATTCAGCGACTCAGGCACGCCATGACATGGAGATACGGAGACGTCAGCAGCGCACCCCTATCGATTTGGACGTTCAGAGCATTTTGAGGATCGCCATGATGCCTTACCCACCGATGCATTATATCCTACACCCACTCCAGGCATTTAGTGGGTTGTGATACCATCGAGCCTCCCCTCCCTATGCATATCATATTTGTATCTCACCCATTGAGCATATAGAGTGCATACCCATAGCACCCCACACCCTTGATGCCAGTTACTATCCACTCCTTTTTATACCCGTTTGCGGTACTCACACTTTATTTTCCTTTTGGGATCACAGTGGATTGGATCATACTGATGTATATGTTTTGTCTCATAGGCCGATTTTGGCCTCTAATAGATGTTAAAAAGTCTCTCTCTCTCTCTCTCTCTCTCTC
Organism: Ceratopteris richardii; assembly: GCA_020310875.1. Classification (NCBI taxonomy): domain Eukaryota; kingdom Viridiplantae; phylum Streptophyta; class Polypodiopsida; order Polypodiales; family Pteridaceae; genus Ceratopteris; species Ceratopteris richardii. Next base: position 164,582,425 of record CM035425.1, on the reverse strand, counting down.
TCTCTCTCTCTCTCTCTCTCTCTCTCTCTCTCTCTCTCTCTCTCTCTCTCTCTCTCTCTCTCTCTCTCTCTCTCTCTCTCTCTCTCTCTCTCTCTCTCTCTCAACTTTGCAACACAATTATCCGAGGTAAAACTATCCAGCTCTACACATTTTTCAAAAGAAGTAATGTTTGTGGTAAAGGAACAGGAATTGGTGGACAGCAACAAGAAAGTTATCAGGATTGGAGGCCTCCCCCTAGGATGGGACAGGGAGGACATCGCACCCGAGTTAAAAGATGACTGCATCCTTGAAACAGAAGTACTAGAAGCACAACTAACCAAGGTGGTCCCCTTCATCAATCTAGGGTCTCCGGTCTTCATCACACCCAAAGGAACTCAGGCAAGGGTAAGCTATTTTGACATGTCAGATAAGATAGCTGTCATGAAGCAAGCAAAGTCACTACAAGGTACTAAAGTATGGATAGCAGATGAACTCACCCCACTCCAACTTAAAAATCGACCAGCAGAGTTAACTAAAGTCAGAGAAGCCAGGAAGAATGGAAAGTGGGCAGTATACAGAGGCGGTCAAGCTATTATCAGAGATTTCCATACCCATACCACATAGGAAGAAACAGCTATCTCCCTCATTTGTAATATACATTGATGTAATTTTGAAACTCTTATGAGTCATAAGAGTGCTTTGGAAGCCACATCCCCCCCCCTTTTATTTTTATTTTGATTTTTGCCTTTTATTATAGCCCCTTGAGGGCCTCCCCCCAAGTGGAATGTAATGTTTTGATGTACCTGATCGGTCCCATAGGTCGACTTCGACCTCCCGTGGACGTTAATATATCTTTCTTTCTTTCTTTCTTTCTTTCTCTCTCTCTCTCTCTCTCTCTCTCTCTCTCTCTCTCTCTCTCTCTCTCTCTCTCTCTCTCTCTCTCTCTCTCTCTCTCTCTCTCTCTCTCTCTCTCTCTCTCTCTCTCTCTCTCTCTCTCTCTCTCTCTCTCTCTCTCTCTCTCTCTCTCTCTCTCTCTCTCTCTCTCTCTCTCTCTCTCTCTCTCTCTCTCTCTCAGAGTGTGATTCCATGGGTGCAAGCATATCCTAATTCAAAAACACACACAAACCAACCAACAAGCTCTCTTAATACTCAAACTTTGCAAAAAAATCACATGATGAAACAAATTGGATCTGCCATGCAAGAACTCTCCCAAAGAGCCACAAGAATATCATCCATGTCACATTTTTAACTGTTTCTGTGAATCACAACAACAAAGAAAATTGCCCTATGATGTGTGGTGGTGATTGAGATCTGGTATGGTAGTGGTAAAAGCTCATCTATAAGACATGCTTCTTCCCTAGCAAGCAAAGCTCAAGGACAGAAGCACCGTTTTTTGTATGCAGAATGGCTCCTAGGTGAGGTACCTGAAACTGTGTCTGGAAAATGTAAACTTCACGTTTTTCATTCAGGTGTTCAAACTTCTACATGCAAAATGTACATAATTTGATGCCATTCTCCAGAGATGTCCTTACAGATTTCATATGATACTACTGAGCAAGTCCACAAAGCAAAGCATTTTCAAGCTGACAAGTATACCATAAAACCCTTATTATCTCTTGCTGACAATATTCATTAAATACAAATTCTACAGCTAAAATGAGAAGAATATTGATGTAGAACAAAACATATTTACGTACCATCATATATCCAGAGAAACCATCAGCCCAGGAATATCCTCCTACTAAAGCACTGCTTTAAAAAACCAAAAGGAAAGAAAAAAAGGGTGATGGAAGACCACAGTCGCATAATGAAATTTAAACTAGTTGAGAAAATAGATAAAAAAAGTATTTAAAACTGTGCATTATGACCTCGACTTAAATGTAATGGATTTTGACCAAGCTTCATAAGTGTATGCTTAAGAATATGCTGACAAAGAAATGTGTGGTTTGACCTTTGTGAAGTTGTATATCCATTCAGCTCGTTGTAGACAGAGTGCACCATTCCTGACATGTGAAGAGTGTAGCCAACACTCGTGAGTGGCAGTTGTGACAAACAGGTGCAAGATTAAGCAGGTACAACAATGGCTTGAAAAATGCACACATGCACATAACTGGAAAGTTGAAACAAAGCAAGAACAATACTGACAAAAAAATATGTAGCAGATAGAGGGAAGGTGACACCATATTAACTTGACCAAAAATGAAATAGAGCAATAAAGAGCAGGTTTCTTTTTATTCCTTTCATTTTATACAATAAGCAACTATATTTTATACTCTCTATACAGTTTAAAGAACAAAAAACAAACTAAATAAGAATCATTTAAATTCTCAATCTTAAAACGCCAACAATAATAGGAAAGGACAACATTTTATATCAGCACTATGCATGCTTTCCTCTTTCGGCTTCTTTCCTTTTCCATTCTTTCTCTACGAGGAAAAAAATACATATATCGAAAATAAACAAGGTCAAAAGAACCTCAACCCTTGATGGCATTAAATCTTACTTCAAAACCGGAAAAGACTTCCTTTAGACAAAGCAAAACTCAACTAAAAAATGTTTTGTTATTGAATACTGACTGACATCAGTTCAATCTTTAGTGACATTAAACCTAGCAAGGGTATCAATCATCAATTGAAGTAAATCAAACAATCAAGTATAAAATGTTTTGCCATGAAATACTGATTGACATCAAGGAAATGCTCAAGCATAAATAAAGCCAAGCTCCAATAGCATGATACTCACTCATCAGAATTAAGGTGCGTGATGAAGACCCTAAAATATGATTACCTGTATCCGAATAAATGCCTTCGCCCATTCCAGAAGAGCTTTTGAACTTCTTTTCTACTCCATTTGCCCCATACATTTCTGTGTGTGCAATGATACAATCAAACAAAGATTATAACCAGACTTAATGTCCTTAGTCCACGAAATAAACAAAACAGCAAATTCTTCTGCAACCTGAATAAGATCTTTTCCCCCTAGAATTTGACTTTGCAAGCTCAATATGCAATGGTGTACCCAGATCTGGGTCGATTTTGTGGCCCTAAAAATTAAGTTTCAACATCAATTATTGTTTTACAGATTTTGTAATCTTAAAGCCTTAAGGACATGGGGAAAGTAGAATGGCAGTAAAATTGCAAAAAGGAAAAGAAAATAAACACAAGAAAATAAGTATTTTCTTCATCTGCATCACTATCTCTTCATAATTAGAGAAAAGCACAAGCCAATGGGGGAAAACCGTTTAAGATACTAAAAATCAACATAGAAGTTAAATGCAATGAGAAACTCAACAAAATAATTGGTGACCCAACAACAAAACAACCGGAGGAGAGAAAAAACATATGCTTTCATTGTTATTTAATAATAAAACTTGTCAACATAAACAGCAAAGCAGCTTACATTCAAACCAGCTTTTGCAGCCAAAGCTGCTGCCTGAGATGTGAATACAGCAAATGCAACTATCTGCCACAAGAATAGAATAAATCATTAAAATTGATCGATGTAAGATAGATAATACACAGCTTATTCAACTAACAAAAACCAGAAAATTACAACTGAATTTGAGATATCAGACAATTCAACAGAACCATTTTTTTTTTTGCTAATGTTGGTTTGATTATCAAGGCACTATATGAAAGACTCCTTGGTTGCACCAAACACTAAGGGAGTGAGCTTCTCTACGAGGATAGATAAAAACACCAATAGACTTTATGCCAGCATGGAACATGGCATTCTTTGTCAAACTTAAGGTACTCTGGCTATTGCATCCAAGATCTGGTGCTTTTCCAAGCATCCAAACTCATTGCACAAGCAGACTAACCAAATGGCTTCCTTGGAAGCCTGTGTGACTGAAATATGTTCAGCCTTTGTAGTAGATAGTGCAACTATCTATAATCCTATGAGGTCTAGAGCACCATGAAATAGCTCCGCCTGCAAGGGTGCATACATAGCCACTAGTGGACTTATGAATGTCCACATCACCTGTCATATATGAATCACCAAATACTTTTATTTCCAATGGACCCTTCCCATAGAATAGGCACTTGCTTTTGGTCCCTTCCAAATATATATCTATACCAGAATGAATCCAGGTAAACCCCAAATTCACCCTCAAATGAAAGTGCAACTATACGCTCATGGTAGTCAACCACAAGACTAAATAGCATATCAGCTCCACTATGCACAGTATCGACTCAATACTATGACATCCCCACTAACATCATCAGTGCCCAATAGTGGGTATATAGGCTATAGCTAAGAATGAAAACATGCTCACACACGCACCCCACAACGCACACACACCACGAGCATGAATTCACAAGAAGCTCTGCGAACTGAGTTTCTATCACTTCCGGAAGTGATGGGCAAACTCAGCCATAATGAAAACCATGTCCGCTAATACGACAATCATATATACCAAAATGAATCCCGGTAAACCCCAAATTCACCCTCAAGTGAAAGTGCAACTATAAGCTCATGGTAGTCAACCACAAGACTAAATAGCATACCAGCTCCACTATGCACAGTATCGACTCAACACTATGACATCCCCACTAATGTCATCGGTGCCCCATAGTGGGTATAGAGCTAAGAATGAAAACATGCTCACACACGCACCCTACAACGCACACACACCACGAGCATGAATTCACAAGAAGCTCTGCGAACTGAGTTTCTATCACTTCCGGAAGTGATGGGCAAACTCAGCCATAATGAAGTCTAGCACCGAATGCAAAACATAGGAAAATTTACAAAAAATGCATAGTTGATAGGGTATACACACCTAACTAACAACTGGGCGCAACTCGGACGAAGAATCCACAAGTGAAAACTGCATGTCCACTAATACGACAATCATATATACCAGAATGAATCCAAGTAAACCCCAAATTCACCCTCAAATGAAAGTGCAACTATAAGCTCATGGTAGTCAACCACAAGACTAAATAGCATATCAGCTCCACTGTGCATAGTATAGACTCGATACTATGACATCCCCACTAACGTCATCAGTGCCCAATAGTGGGTATAGAGCTAAGAATGAAAACATGCTCACACACGCACCCCACAACGCACACACACCACGAGCATGAATTCACAACGCACACACACCACTTTCAAATAACTAAAAGATAGATTTGACTGCCTCCCAATGAGCTTTCCGTAGAGTAGCCACAAACCTACACATGGCTTCTTTTGAACCCATGTCTTAGCATAAATGCATCAAACTTCTTATACCATTGTCTAGGTGGCTTGCTTCATCACATATAAACTTCTTTTCTCATGTAAAGCTCTTCATCTAAATCAGCACACAAAAATCTAAGTCACCATGCGAAAAGGCTGTTTCAACATCCATTTGGAATAATTCCAAATCCAAGGCCACTATGAAAGCAAATAGCAATGCGGTCATTTTAACCATCGGAAAGAACACTTCTTGGAAATCAATTCCTTCTTTATGGGCATATCCCTTGGCAACTAGATTTTCCTTGTACTTGGGTTTGCCATCCAAAGTCTTAATTTTGTAAAAAATTGCTACCCTCAAATCTCTTGATATCAAACAAGTTTTTAACATCAGAGGAGGTAGAAGCCATGTTTCCATGCTGAGAGCTTCAAAATTTCACCAAAAAAGATAAAATTCACTAACTGACATGTGCGCAATCACAGAGATTATAGCTGAGAAATTAAGCCCAAAAGTTGTTCATAACTTGCAAAAACCAGTTTCTGAATTTTTCTGTAAAAATTTTCAGAAAATTCCAGCAAGTTGTAATTGCATCAAAAAGAACAAGTTTGTTGTTTCTCACCCACAAAAAGCATACACAAATGCAAAACAAAGTCAATGTGTGTTTGTTTTCACAAAAGCCCTAATTTTTGAAGCAATACGACCTGTAAAGTCAAAGAAATAACATGTTGTAATAAGTTTCCAGCGTCGAAGTTTGAGGTCTACGCAAGCACACGAACAACACAAGGAACAAGGAGAAGAAGCTTGGAGCACAACACACAATACTGAATGTATTACCAAGTGAATGTACAAAGTTAAGTGACGAGTTAGGGTTATAGCCTATAGGCATAAATACAAGCCACGATAAAAAAAACCTGCTAAAGAGGGAAAAAAGTGCCCCGGCAATCCTAGTGTATTCAGACACATCACTACCAAAATATATCAACAAATTCCCCCTGGGAGTGATGCAGTGAACAAGGAGCTTGCACTCATGTATAAGGATATGCCAAGCTATGTGGAATCAATCCACAAAAGAAAGTAAGCCCAAAGCTTTGCAGAAAGCTTCAAACTTTTCCCTAGGAAACGCCTTTGTGAAAAGATCCGCAACGTTCTCCTGTGTTGGCACATATGCTCTCTCAAGTAGAGAACCTCTCCCTAATATAATGATAGTGAAGTTCAATGTGCTTAGTGCAAGCATGAAGCAGAAGGTTCCATGCAACCACCAATGTGCTCTGACTTTCAATGAAGATGATGGTGGCACAAAACTAACCAACACCCAAATCAGTCATAAGGCATCTGAGCCACACACTCAATAGTCGTCGTGAAAGCTTCCCTATACTCAACCTCACAACTAGAAGTAGCCACAGTAGGCTTCTTCTTGCACAACCAAGATATGCATGAGCTACCAAGCATGAAGCAAAAACCATTGGTGGACACATAAGTGTCATAGCAACAAGCCCGATCAAAAAACGCATGTAAACCTGGCAATAGTTATCCCTCCTTGGGATAAAACAATCCAAGCAATCGGGTACCACTCAAGTACGAAAGATGCGCTTAATCGCATGCCAATGCTTGACACCTAAGCAATGCATAAACCTTCTCATTTGTGAGCCAACAAACTGAATAGTAGGCCTAGTCAAGCATCAACACTTGCTCATAGAAACCATCATCAAACTCATCTCCAGTATCATGACGACTCAATCGTAAACCTGTTTCCATAGGAGTGGAAATAGGTTTGAAGTCTTCAAGGCCGAAACGCTACAATAATATATCAATATGTTTTGTTTGACACAAAGCTATTCTGTCATCAACTTGCATAAACTAAACGTTCAAATAATGATGCAAATGCCCCAAATATGCTTCTCATTAGGACCAGTGAGCAACATGTCATCAACATAGACAAAAATGATCACAAGCAAATCATTTGCACGCTTCACATATAAGGTGCTCTCAGTTGGATTGTTCTCAAAACCGTGTGCAATCAAGCAGGCATGTATCTTTTCATACCAAGCATGTGGTGCTTCCTTCAAACCAAATAATGCCTTTTTCAACATACCACTTTGTTTTCATGCCCTTTGTGCACAAAACCACGAGGCTTAGACACATACACTTCTTCATGTAAGTCACCATTCAAAAACGCAGTTCTCCAACTGATGTACATTCCGACCATGATGAGCTTCAAGTGCACAGATGCTATGAACAACAGTTTTTTGGCATGTGGGAGCAAAGGACTCATCAAAATCAATACCTCTTTATCGAGCATAACCTTTCGCAACAAGCCTAGCCTTATACCTATCAACTCTTCTGTGAGGCTTTTTTTTTCAAACTTTTTGGCCTATTTTTCTTAGCCTTATCATTTCAAGGACGGCCCAGTGCGGCCTGCACGAACTCTTGAGTCCTGCCGCTTGCGTGAGAGAGAGAGAGAGAGCTATGTATTATGGAAGTATTATGAATGTATGTGATTATACATGTGTATGTAATATGTATATACTATGTACTATATATAATATAGTATTATGTATATACTATATAGTATATACTAATGAAACTAAATGTAAGAGTGCATGTGTGTGCATTGTAATTTGTGTGTGTATGGAGCAAGTGTGTATGAGTTCATGTGTGTGCATGGGTGCATTTGTGTATGAGTGCATGTGTGTATGAAGCAAGTGTCTATGTGTGCATTCTGTGTGTATGGAGCAAGTGTGTATGACTGCATGTGTGTATGAGACTTGAGTGCATTGTGTGTGTATGAGTGCATGTGTGTGCATTGTGTGTGTGCATTATCTATCATCTATGCAGATTGCAATAATGTATGACATGCACTATGTAGTATGTAGACAGTAGTTAATAGTATCATGTATGTAGTGACTAGTCATATGTATTATGTAATATGTATGTACAATGTTACATGTACGTTATAATTCATGTGTGTGAGTGTATGCATATATAGCATCTTATGTATGTATATGTATATGTATATGTGTGTGTGTGTGTGTATATATATATATATATATATATATATATATATATATATATATATATATATATATATATATATATATGTATGTATATATATTCATATTTTTACTATTTCCACCGTTTCTCATTTCTTGCCGTTTCCAAATTTTTGGAAACTCCGAAACTCCGTTCCGAACCGGCCGTTTCCAACCGTGTTGAGCACTATGCATTCTTCATAATAGCATCATATTCTCATTGCATAGTAGCCATCTAATTTACTGAATTTTGTGCTTCATCATACGAAACAGGCTCATTCTCATTCACAGAGACTAGAGGAAGCCATAGCATAGCAATATGATGCAAAAAAATAAAAATCTTTTTTTTCCATAAAAATAAAAATCATTTTTTTTTTAAGTTTTATCTAAACTTTGTTGTATACTACACTCGTTAAAAATGACTCCTACCTTATATGTATTAGGGTCATAAATACAATTCAATAGGACCTTTTTCAAGAGGAACTTTTATATGATTTTGCAAGTTTAGGGAATTCATACATATGAACATTGGTTGCTCATACATTGATGAATGATCTTCAAGACTCAGATAATTGTTGGGTCTACGTAGAAGTGCGAGAGACATACGAGAAGCACACACAAGGAGCACAAACGTAGCAAGACACACGAAGAAGACGATGGCTGGAATAGCTCTCCCTATTGACGATGAACTGAACATCTCTAAGTACAAAGTACCACCACATATGAGAGTATCAAGTATGTAGTAAGATGGGAAAAAAACCTCTAACCAGCACTAGAGTAAAAAGTGCCCATGTACATTGTATAGGGAAAAGATTCACATCAAAGCTACTCGAGGAACACATAAGTGCAACAAACCCCCCTGCAGCGAATGATGTGAACACATACAGGGAGTGTCAGATCAGCCTCCACAAGGTAACAAGCCTAAAGCTTTGCGAAAAGCTTCAAACTTTTCCCGTGGAAGAGCTTTGGTGAATATGTCTGCCACATTATCTTGTGTAGGCACATATACCAAATCAATATCTCCTGCATGAAGGCGCTCTCTCACATAGTGATAATGCACCTCAATATGTTTGGTAAGTGCATGAAACACTGGATTTCGTGCAACAGCCAAAGCACTCTAACTATCAGTGAGAATATGCGTAGCAGCATCAATCTCCATGCAAAGATCCATCAATAGGCGTCTCAACCATATACACTGCACTGTAGCTATGAAAATTGCCCTATACTCAGCTTCACAACTCGATGTCGCCTTGCTTCTTACTCAACCAAGATATGCATGAGTCTCCAAGGAAAAAGCAATTACCACTAGTGGACACGCGAGTATCATAACAACCAGCCGAATCACTATCTGTAAAAGCATGCAAGCATGGCTGAACATCGCTGCCATAAAAGAGACCTAAGTTCAAAGTGCCTCTGAGATATCTAAACACACGTTTTACCGCTTGCCAATGCTTAGTGCTAGGGCTATGCATGAATCTACTCAACTGAGTAACTTCATACTGTATATCCAGCCTTGTGTTGCATGCATATATAAGACCTCACACAGCTTGCTGATAAAGAGAAGTGTCAAATGCATCCCTGGAATCCTCAACTTAGAATCTGAATCCTGTCTCAACTGGTGTGGAAACTGGCTTTCAATCCTCGAAGTCAAAACGCTCAAGTAGTTTTTCAACATACTTTGCTGGATGCATAACAATTCCCCCCTCAACAGATACAAATTGGATGCCAAGATAGTAGCTCAAAGGACCAAGATAAGTGACATCAAAAGTATGCTGCGAGTCAAGTTTTGACTCACATGACCCAGTCAAGAGTATGTCATCGACATAAAGAACAAGCACTATAAGATAAGCCCCATTTTTGCGTACATAGAGTGTGCTTTCAATTGAACTACATGTGAAGCCAAGAGAAGCCAAGTGCTTATGTATTTTGTCATACCATGGACATGGAGCTTGCTTGAGACCATACAAGGCTTTATGCAAGCGACAAACCATATGCTCTTTCCCTTTCATAGCAAATCTAGGAGGTTGCTTCACATAAACCTCTTCTTGCAAATCACCATTCAAGAAGGCTGTTTTTATGGCCAAACAAGTCATTGATGCCCGCCATTTCAGAAAGGAACAAGAAAGTGGCAAAATCTTCGCTTCGACGAAAGTTGAAATGAATGCTGAAAGTTCAGCTCACAAACCATCACTCTAATGACGATTTTGACTGCACGAATGGCTTCGAAATGGGGGTAAAACCTCAGCGCACCAGGTGGAAATGTTTCTTGGCTTCTGCAATTCACAGTTCTATGCTCCGAAGTCGATTTGCATGTTAAAAGTGCACGCGCACAGCGACGAGAAAAACCGAAACTTGAGAAGAAGTTGAACCTGCTCTGATACCACTGTTGGGTGTGTGTAGAAGTGCGAGAGACACACGAGAAGCACACACAAGGAGCACAAATGCAGCAAGACACACGAAGAAGTCAATGGCTGGAATAGCTCTCTCTATTGACGATGAATTGTACTGAAGTAAGAGCTGAAGAATATCCCTAAGTACAAAGTACCACCACATATGAGAGTATCAAGTATGTGGTAACATGGGAAAAAACCTCTAGCCAACACTAGAGTAAAAAGTGCCCATGTATAGGGAAAAGGTTCACATCAAAGCTACTCGAGGAACACATAAGTGTAACAATAATGACCAAACACCTAGTGCTTATGGGTGATGAATCATCTCCAAGATTTAGATTTGCTGAGACTTTTAGATATCATGATGAATGACAAAGTATATATCTATTGCTAATGAGATTTGCAAAGACTTCTAGATATCATGATGAATGACAAAGTACATAATAAAATAAAAAACGCTTGTGATGAATAAAAACCTCGATTTCTATTTTCATTTTTTTAAATCTCTACGATTTAAACGATTTAAACGATTTAAATCTCACCTTTGTCGTCTACACTAGCCATTTTGGCATAATTTTTGCCTCCTCTATATCAACCCTCTCATCAACAAGTGCATCATGTAAATCTGCATCAAAAATGGAATGATCTGCATCATCACATGAAACCTATAAAGGCAAAGAAATTGCCTCATTCAGATCAGCACTTGATTGTCCACCTGTAAACAGAGGTGGCAAAGTGTCATACACATCTTTAAAGCTAACAAAAGTCTCCTTGGTACATGAAAATAATGGTTGAATTGCATCTTCCACAAAAACAACATGTTCACTTACCTACGCAAATATTTTCATATAGTCTAAGTGTTATGGCTATTTCAAAGAAACACGTTCATCGTGCTAGGACAAAGCATATTGAGGTTCACTATCAATACATATGTGAACAAGTAGCAAAAAAGCATATTGAACTTACTTATGTTCTTGCAAATGAGAATATAGATATTTTTACCAAGGCATTATCAAGAGAAAGACATCACAAGTTATGCAGATTATTGAATCTCATCTTAATATCGCATTGAGAAGGGGATTGTCGGAAACAATGCCATAGTGATTCCAAAACCCTAATTCCAACAAACCCTAAATTCAACAAAAATCATTTCTCAAAAATGGTGAAATAGTCAGAAATGGTATTTGAGTTAAGCACATATTCTTGAAGTACTCAATGAGAGCTTTCTAACTATAGATAATACATGTACATCTGGTCGACCAAGAGCCCTCAAATATAAAACTGCATACTCAGCTTTTAAAAGTGGTTTTTGAAGTGCCACATGTCAAAATCCTATTAGATCTAGAATAAAGCTAAGATCTAAGGGCCTAAAACTTAAGGGATTGCTTTAAGTACACCACATCGTCAAACAAACTATTGTGGGGTGTTGCTCATTATCTATCCTACACCTCTTCTACACACTTCCATATGTGTTTTGCTGTTGGTAAACTGCTGATTTTTTGTTCCACATTTCTTCTTGTTGTACCTAAACATATGTATGTATACCTTCACGAGTTTAGGTTTATCCAAACTTATAAGTTATGAACTAAAGACAAAAAATATAAACCTAGATATGGAAGGTAGAAGGCAAAATTAGTTTCCACTGGCCAAGGGCTATGTATGAAAGGCAATGTTAGTTGCATGAAGATTTATTCTCTCCTATGGTTCAAGTGATCATCTTAGATACCTTGTTTACTCTTTCAAATGCTCTTGTATAAACCTTTCTAAATGGATATCAAGAAAACTTTCTTGAATGGTGACATAGAAGAAAAAATGTATACGTAGCGATCGAATGAGTTTACTATTTCTAACAACATTAGGTTGTTTTCTATCCTTGACAAGAAATATTTGGTATGCAAACTCAAAAGATATCTTTGTAGGTCGAAGCGAGCCCCTAAGTTGGTATGATAAGTTTGATTGCTTACGCTACGAAGGGTCTACTTAAGTTTCGTGACTCTTGATTCACAAATGGGAAGCAAAGTGTCGTATGATAAGTTTGATTGCTTATGCTAGGAAAGGGTCTACTTAAGTTTCATGACTTTTGATTCACAAATGGGAAGCAATGTGGATACCAAAAAATCCACTAGCGGCTATGTATTTATGCTTGAATGTGGTACTATCTCATGTTTCTCCTAGCTTTAAAGAATAGTTGCATTATCCATCACTAAGTCAAATATGCTTCAGCCACTAAGGCTTCCAAAGAAGCCATATAGTAGCATGTCCTTGCCATGATAATGGATTGGCCAAGCCATGTCCTTGCCATGATAATGGATTGGCCAAGCCGACACCACTCCTACATTGTGATAACGATAGTATTATTTGTCTCCCTAAGAATAATGTATTCCGTGCTCACATAGAGCACAATGTGTGATATCATTTCATCAAAGAAGTGGTCAAGGATGGTCTTGTCTCATCACATAAGATTAGTACCACATACGACCTTATATATGCCTCCTCTAAGTGCCTCTCAAAAGCACGAGAACATTTCACTCATTGCATTCAACTAGTAAGAGTTATATAGCTTAAGAAGACCCATGGATTCTTCATATGTACATTATTTGTACATTTTTCCCTTTCATATTGTAGTTTCTTGAATCTAGTTTTATTATATGGTTTGCCCCCTCATTCTTCCAAGCTATCGGCATTTTTATCGGTATGTGTCCTTTGGATCACATGGCTGGTGTGAATTGATTAGGGACCCAAGTGATCAAAAATTCCACTTTTCATGAAAACAAGTTTACAAGTCCCCTCATAAGAGACATTGACATTTTTAGGGAAGGATAAATGTGTGTGACACTCTCTCTCCATGTACCTTTCTTGCAACCCACATGCACAAGATTCTCTCACTACTTTTTCTCTCCTCCTATATAAGTCCACATAAGCATCCTCTCGACACGCTGAGGTCATCATTGTGAAGCTCTCATTGTGCGGTTTCAAAATATAGGCAGCTTAAAATACTAGAACTTGAACAACTAGTCTTTTCAGAAAATGTCGTAAATGGTGAATTCTAAATCATCTTTGGAAATTCGAATTCTATGTCTTTCCACATTGACAAGAGGAACGTGTGAAATAATTGACTACGACTTCTTTATATGTTCCAGTAAATATTCAATTTTATGGTGTCTTAACAGTTCCACTGTGTTCAACGTCAGCTAGCGATTCCCTAAAGAACATGCCATACCTTTGTAGGTAGCTTTCAGGTACAGTAAACAACAGCAATACTAATTCCACGTAGTCTCGTCCAGGTATAGTAGCATACAAAGAGCATTTAAGTACAGAACGCCCAACTGTGCCGACAGCATTGATTTCTGCTAACAAACAGGAGAAGATTCGGAGGACAAAAACCTGATAACCTCGCCCTGTGTACTTGAGTTGACAGGACTCATAGCCCGGGTAAGTGCGAAAGAGGTTGTAAATCTCCCGCTCCTTGATGTCGGTTGGCAAACCAGAAATAAAGAGCGTTCGCACTTCTTCGATGGTGGACCCTGCAGACGCTGCGTTCATGTCTGTCATCATCATTCCTCTCAACGCGCTTCCTGACGCTTGAAGGAGCCGCACTCCACGCAGTAACGCCTACAACAAAGCAGAAGGAACCCAGCGCGGCAATTCGGTGTCGTAATTTTCTGTTTCCTCAAGTAACAGTGGAAGCACCCAAAGTGCAAGGCCACTACTCGTTGAGGTGGTAATGTCCCTAAAATTGTGGTTCATGAATACCACCAAGTTCTCTTGACTGATTCTTACAAGTTTTCAAACAAGAAGAATGGTTATCGACCTAAAATTGCTAACAAAAGTTTAGGTCGATAAAAAAGATGACTCAATCAAAAAATATAGATATATAAAAGCACATATAGTTTTGAACTCACATATAAAATCACATATAGTTTTGATTTGTTGGAATTGATCCTAAATATCGACTAGAGATCGAACTCTAAACCAATTGTTGAATGTTGACAACCACGTTTCAAGAGAGAACTCAACCTTTCAACCATGCAATAATGTGAAGGGAAAGGTTGTCAAAATATTTTAATGGTAATACAGAAGTCGAGTTGGATAAGTCCACGTCCTTGACACCTTATGATTTATCGAGATTTTATAGTTTACTTAAAAACTCGTTATGAAGCGTGACTATGCAAGAATGGGAGTTCAATGGATGGCCTCTTAAGAAGGATTCCCGGTGAATACATAAGCAAGGCACACTAACGATGGAACTTGAAAAAATAGAGAGCATCTAAGATAAAATATTTCCATGTTACTCCCTTCAATTTTAGATTACATACAAACATGATGTATCTTGAAGCATTTTAATATGGGAGGGTCTAGACCATGATACTTTTTTGTAGTGTCTAGGGAATCCTTAAAGATCATGAAAATCATGTTGAATAGAGTGGTTGACATCCTCTTATAAATACAAAGATATATAGGTCTTCGTACAAAAGCACTTAAATCATATGCATGTTTATACATTTTGGTAATGACATGTCTTATGGGTAGGTCCTTAGGCATGAGAACAAGCCCTCAACCTTTAAGAGTACGTAGATTATCTAGTGTTAGTGGAACTCTCTAAAGAGAACCCATTTTGGATTTTGTTTGAAGGTTTGAATATTTGAATTTAAAGCTCAGCACATGATTCGCCTAGATGATCAATATTATTATACCAAAAGAAGTTTTATATATTCAGCCATTATTCTTCTTTGTGGGTACTTGCTTTATTTGCTAGGTTTTTAGTTAACATATATTTTCAACCAATCTAGTTATGCATTGTATATCTAGATTTTAGTTCTTGTACAAGATGATTACATATATACATACATACAATATACATGCATGCATGTACACATACATACATATACATACATAAATGCATACAACATCATACAAGCATACATATGTCCTTACTCGATTACTTACATACTTACTTATTTACTTTCTTGCTTACTTACTTTCTTATTTACTTGCATGCATACATACTATGTACATACATACATACATACATGACTACATACATATAAATATACATACACATATATATACATACATACATACATACATGCATACATACATACATACATACGTGCATACATACATTCATTCATACCTATGTATACATGCATTCATTGTCTGTGAATGTGTATGTGTATGCATATGTGAATGTCTATGTGTATGTGCATGTGCATGTGTATGTGTGTGTATGTGTAAGTGTATGGGTAAGCGTATGGGTATGTGTATGTGTATGTGTATGTGTATGTGTATGTGTAAGCGTATGGGTAAGCGAATGGGTATGCGTATGTGTATGTATATGCGTATGCGTATGCGTATGTGTATGCGTATGCGTATGCATATGTGTATGCATCCACATCCGCATCCGCGTTAGCGTATGCATATGCATCCACGTCCACATCCGCGTCCGCGTCCGCGTCTGCGTATGCGTCCGCGAATGCGTCTGCATATGCGTCCGCGTATGCATCTGCATATGCATCCGTGTATGCATATGTGTATGCATATGTGTATGCATATGTGTATGCATATGCGTATGCGTATTGTAAGTCGTCGGATTGGCAATTGTAATCTTTCCCTTTCATATTCTGCACGAACCGAAAGGTCGTTGCGTGAAGTTGTATCCATTTATAAATCAATGAAAAGACGCTTCGGTAACAACCAGAAAGATCGCCAGACTCTTTTTCTGGGCGATACGTTTGTGTACTTCCGTTGTGTTGTGTTTTGAGAATTCTGAGTAGTACCGTGTTATTTCATTTTTTGTTGATTACCTTCACTTGTGTTAACGTTGTTCTATTAAGTACGACTTGTGAATCTGTATTACGGTAATGAATAGTTTCAGCGCTGTGTGTGTTGAGGACGTAACAATCAAAGGGAATCGGTAAAGTTGTGGAAGAGGTGGTAATAGTGTGAGTACAGAAAGTGAAACTGTGAGAGAACGAACCAGAGTCTGGAGATTAATTCGTGTTGACAGAGTTCTTTGAACACTCGTGTACTGTTTTGTGAATGAATTAATTGGGAAAATCAAGTATAGGGCCTCTGTTTATTCAGACCCCTTCCACTCCCAAGAACCCGAAAAGAGCTTAAACGCGTTTGTGGCGGCAAACGCGCGTTTAACACTAGCACCGTCTGTGGGAAAGTGGCAACAGATTGTTGCAAAGTGATTGTGGGAAGGTGACAATAGATTGTGAATCGACAGTAAGATGAAATAGTACGTAAGTGTTGCAAAAGTGATATATGACGGTTACTAGGTCCGGCAAGTCGTATCCGACGTATAGGAGAGATCGACAGCCTTGGGAGATATCAAATTTATTAGGAACATCCTCAGGAGGCAGAAGCACAGATCGGTTAAGTCCAGTCATCGAAGAAACGAAGCGCGTTAGCAGTGATTCCGGTAGCATTCCGGTAGAACATACTACAATTCCGATAGATTTTGGTGTAATTTCGGCACAGTCTGCAGAAGATACAATAACTTCGGAGTCTACAGGAATATAGTGTGCAGTTGATTCGACACCATCTGGTCAAGATTCAAACCTCTCTGCGGATAGAGGTATGTTATCCAGAGAGGTCATTGAAGGTGAAAGAATACCCTGGATTGGGGAAAGTTCCACTAATTCTGGTGACAATTCGGTCCCAGTTACAAAAAATTTACAATTTTCCGGTGACAGTGTTATACTTCCTGGTGAATCTTCATTTCGAACACCACTGTTCGGGGCAAGTTTGCCTACGTTTGATACCGCAGAAGAGGATAGGCTATTGGAATTAGAAATTTGTAAGAAGTTAAGCGCTATTTTCAAACCGAAAAGTGAGCAGTTTGCTCATACAGACTCTGAAGGACCGAAAACACATCCTCAGAACTCAGGAAATAGTAACAGTACCGCCACTAGCACCATGAGTGGGCAACAACAACAACAACAACAACAATAGCAACAGTTACTTCCACCTCGACCAGTTCCAATAGGAGTAACTTACACCAAATTCGGTGGATTTCCAGGTGATGATCCTGATGCTCATGTACGCACCTTTGAAATAAGTTATGCAGTACTAAACCATCCACCTCATCCGACATACAAGGCCATAGTATTCCAATCAACATTAGTTAATGAAGCAGCGAAGTGGCTTACAGAGTATGATATCAACCATTTCGGCACCTATGAAGCAGTAAGGGATGCGTTTTTGCAGAGATTCCGGCTGAAGAAGAACCCTGCCAAAATTTTCGATTATTTACAGAACAATAGACAGAAGCTGAATCAAACAGTGCAAGAATATGCCACCCTGTTTAGAACTCATTTGAGATAACTACCTCCGGCACATGCTAATTTACCAGATGATGTCATCACTCAGTGGTTTATTAATGGGTTAACTCCTCAATTAAGACAGATTATGATCATCCATTGTGTGGAAGGTATGACACTAGATGCGTTATTGCAATGGCTTTGCAACTCGAGCATAAAGTTGGAGGTTTTACCGAAGACCTGGAGTGGTTGAAAGCCAGTAAAAATGTCGCAGAGGATCCGGCTAGACAAATGTACTGCACCAAATGCAAGAATCCAGGGCATACCAGTGCCACATGTGCCCTTAATCAGATGTATTGCACTATCTGCAATAGAACCGGACATTCCACCAAAAATTGTGCTTATAACGCCAAAGTGTAGGGACCAACAACTGTCAATGCCATTATACAAGAACCAGGGCAGCCGGCCACCCATTATATTCCACCTCAGATGAGAAATAATCAGCAACAAGGATACAGGAATTATCGAGGACAGCGGAATACAAATTATCATACAAATTGTTGGCAGACAGAAACATCACAGGAAGGTAATTCTTTGCCACCCCCTCGCTGTCATTTTTGCGGTGAGTTAGGCCACATACGCAGATTCTGTAAAGATGCAGTTGAATATGATCAAAGAAAGAAAAAGCGTCAGAACCCAATGAGCAATATGGTTTATATTTCACCAGTAGAAACTCAAGCAGCAGTGATTCAAACAAGATCTGGTAAGCAGTTACAACCAGCAGCAGAAGTGTTTGAACCTGGCATCCATGAACAGCAGAGAATGTATGACAAAGCTAGTCAATGGACCACCAAAGAACCTACAGTGTTCCCAGATCCAATTCCGGTGACCCAAGTTCCGCTGCCAAAGGAAGGATCGCAAGAACAAGATTCTACCTCTGTAACAAGCGCATCAACTTCAGAATCGGTGAAAAGTACAATTCAAGCAGATCAGGCATGGGAAATTTTATCTAAGGCGTCCATTACTATCCCTCTTGGACAATTACTTGCACTAGTACCGGGAGTTCGGCAGCAAATCTAGCAACAGCTCAGTCCTGGGTCTTCTTGCATTCCAGCGATAGCAACGGTACAACCGGAAGCTGATTCTACGGTGGATCATTCGGTCCCCTTAATTATGGTATGGTACAAAAATCACAAAATTACTCAAGTACTAATTGATGGTGGGTCTGGTGTAAACATTGCCACTGCAGCACTTTGTAAAAAGTTAGGGTGGATGCAAATCGAGCCTGTCCAGTTTTTTGTAAGAATGGCCGACCAATCCAGAGTTCATCCAGTAGGACTCGTAAGAAATGTTCCGATAACTTTGCAGGGTACAACGTTTAAGATGACTTTTGTAGTCTTAGAACTACCAGATTCTAGTCTTGATTATAATCTTCTTTTCGGTCGACCCTCGTTAAAACAGACTAAGGTTATCTAGGATTAGTCAGCACAAGAACTAACATTTAAAGATAATCATCATAAATATGTTGTCAAACTTGATGCCATTCAGCCTTATGAACTTCATGCCAGGCCATATGTAGCAGAGCCAGTCCACATGCTGGATGGCTTATCTGACGATGAAGAAGAAGCATTTCTGAAGAACAATGAAGATCTGATTTCCTTAGGTACTGTAGATCTGCAATCTATTGTAGACAACTGGAGTCCAGCAGCCTGTACGGTGGTGCCTGTGATCGAAGAAGTGGAGACAGAAGATACTGTTGCTATGGATGAAGCCGCTCTACAACAACTTTTACAGTCAACTGATGATCCAGGCAAACCTCGTCAATTCTATGTTCCTAAAGCTCAGTTAATCACCTATAATTTGGGAGATGAAGTAAATCCGCAACCTGTCAAGATAAAGGAAGGATTGTCTGAAGCATTTCAAGCATATTTGATCCAGCTTCTTCGTGAGTTCTCTGATGTTTTTGCATGGGATTACCATGATATGAAAGGTCTGGACCCTCGCATCTATCAGCATAGGGTAGTGCTCAAACCAGAAGAAAAGCATATTAAACAACCTAGCTACCGTATGAATCCCAACTATGCAGCACAGGTCAAAGCAAAACTTGATCGCCTATTAAAGGTAGGATTCATTGTACCCATTGAGCACGCTGAATGGATCTCCCCGATTGTAATCGTACCAAAGAAAAACAAGCAGCTCCGAATATGTGTCGATTATCGGAAATTGAATGCAACCACCATACATGATCCATTTCCTCTTCCATTTCTTGATACAATGCTCGACAGAGTGGCTGGGCATGAAATGTATTCATTTCTTGATGGTTACAGTGGTTATAACCAGGTTCGAATGGCTGAGCAAGATATACCAAAAACAGCGTTTATTACGAATTGGGGTGTTTTTGCTTGTACAGTCATGTGGTTTGGGTTAAGAAATGCTCCTAGTACCTTTCAGCGGTGTATGCAAAAAATCTTCTCACCTTATCTCACTTCTTTTATGCAAGTATATCTAGATGATTTCTCTTTATTCGGTAAGATGGTAGCACACCTGTATCATTTACGGTGTTGCTTTGAGAAATGTCGTGAATACCGACTCTGCCTGAACCCCACCAAATCTGTCTTTGTGGTTTCTTGTGGTAAGCTTCTTGGCCATATTGTACCTGCACAGGGCATACAAGTTGATCCAGATAAAGTTGCAGCTGTGTTAGAAGCACCTGTGCCTACTATGCCAAAAGAAGTGATGCGCTTCATGGGTCAAGTTAGGTGGCATGGTCGACATTTACGGTGGCTTGCCCATTTGGCAATACCCATAAATCAGCTAATAACTAGTACTCCTCGACAGTTTGATTGGACTCCAGAATGTCAAACTGCATTTGATCGTCTAAAAGGATTATTAACGCAGGTTCCAATTCTACAACCTCCTGATTGGGACTGCCCATTTCATATTTTTGTAGACGCATCAGATATAGCCATTGGAAGTGTTTTAATGCAACAAACTGATAAGTGGTTTCGGCATGTCTATTATGCAAGTCGACGGCTTGCTCCTGCTCAAAAGAATTATTTAGTAACTGAAAGAGAATGTCTTGGTTTGGTGTATTCTATAAAGAAATTCCGGCATTATTTGCTAGGCCCAAAATTCATCTTTCATGTAGATCATGCTGCGCTAGTGTATCTGGTTAGGCAGCAGCATTTAGGTGGTCGTTTGGCGCGTTGGGTTTTATTGTTACAAGAGTTTGATTACGAAGTGATTCATCGACCCGGCACTACACATGCATTAGCAGATTTTCTCTCTCGATTAGATTCCGGTGAAGCTCCGGTCGGTGTTGATGACACCACACCAGCAATTTATGTTACTGAAACGACTAGTGATGAATTTGCACAACCTCCTGTGACACCTACTTACTATGATCAGTTATTAACCTTTCTTACTGATGGATGTCTTCCTTCTCAAACTTCTCCTGCAATGCGTAGGAAAATTGCAGTTTACAGTCGCAGATTCCGGTTGATTGCCGGACAGTTGTATTATATGGATCACACTGGGGTTTTACTTCGTTGTATTCCTCCACATGAACTTAACTCGGTTATCGCTGTGGCACACTCAATACCCTCCGGTGGACATTTTGCAGCAGATTTAACGCACCGAAAAATTCTGCAAAGTGGGCTCTGTTGGCCTACTATGTACAAAGATGTGACTCAGCTTGTGCAGCAATGTGACACTTGTTAGAGATCTGGATAGCCTTTACAACACCATTTCTTTCCTCTGTAGCCTATATTACCTTTAGAACCTTTTCAAAAATGGGGTCTTGATTTTATTGGACCAATTACGCCTTCAGCAATACTTAGCAATAACCGATACATTCTGACATGCACAGATTATGCTACCAGATGGGCATAAGCTTGGGCTTTACGGTCTGCCACAGCTGTTTCGGTGGGAAAATTTCTAATGAAGGACGTATTCCCACGATATGGATTACCTTTGGAACTTGTAACAGATCAAAGAACGCACTTTGTCAACAATTTAATGCGAGTGCTCACACACACTTTTCAGATTCTGCATAAATTCAGTTCATCGTATTATCCTCGTGCTAATGGCTTAGCTGAGAGTACAAACAAAACGTTGTTGACTATGCTTCGAAAATTGATTGTGGAACCACCAGAAAGATGGGATCAGTTACTACCTGCAGTATTATGGGCATACCGAACTACCTACAAAGTAGCAACCGGACTGACTCCTTTCAAGCTTGCATATGGGCTGGAGGCAATTGCACCAATAAAACTTGTAGTACCCAGTTTACGCGTGGCTATCACTCAGAAATTGATACCCGAAGAGTCTTTGCCATTTTGGTTGGACACACTTAGAGAACTAGATGAGCATCACTGGGAAAGTTTTCTAACTCTTCAAGAAGTTCAGTTGCGGCAAGCTCGTACTCATGATAGATATCTAAAAACTCTAGTTTTTTCAGTGGGACAGCTTGTGTTATTTTATAATGCTAAATCAAATCGTGCGGCTAGAAAATTCAAATTACGATGGTTTGGTCCTTACCGGATTAGTGAACAAGTGGGCCCAGCTACTTTTCGGTTGACTACTCTGACTGGAATTCCTCTTCCTAAAGTGATAAATGGTTCAAAGTTGCGGCCGTATCATCAAGCACCAGATTTTCGCTGACGTGTTCTTCGTGTGTTATTTACTTTCTTTTTTGTTTTTGATTTATTAAATAAAGCCTGTAAATATCCTCGTTTTGATATCTAATTATGATCAACAGCCGCCCTGCATTATCGATTCTGCTCATGCATGCACACCGTAGTTATGAAGGTTATCATCTCAACATCGCGCGATGATTAGCATTTTTGATCACCTCCCGTTACAACGCATCTACTTAATCTTTTGCATTCCGCTATTAATCGCTATTGTGTCTATGTGTTTTGTGTGCTTTGTGCTCTCTGTAAACCCTGTGTATTTGTGCTACTTTGCGTGCGCATCATGGAAGCCCTGGCAAACTTTGCTACCTTCCGTGACGGACTTCCTCAGGATGTAAGTGAATTCTTGCGAGTCCCAGGTTTGTCCAACTTCGCTGAATTGCCCTGGCATTCAATGGAGTGCCATCCATACTATGCTCAGATAATTGCTGCTATTGCCGCCACACCTGCTACCGAGAAGAGTTGGCCTATTACGTGTTTTCCCTCTCCTGTTGTAATCACCATGCAGTCGTTTGCTGCTGCTTACCGACTCTCTCCGGAAGGACAAGAGAATGGACCCAACCTTCCAATCACTACGATGAATCAGTTGTTTCCCAGGCACTCTTCAAATGAGTATGCTATACTCTCTCGCCCTGAGCCTGAAAGAACAGCTTTACAATTTTTAGTAGCCATCTTAAACTTGCAGAAACGAACTTATGGGATATCTCGCCCATTCTACTCAGTGATTGATATGGCTGCTCGAGAGCCTATCAATTTTGCTTCCTATTATTTCTGGCGCATTCACCGTAAATGCGTTTCGGTCATAAAGCAGGTTAACAAAGGAGAACTTCCACGATCAGGTCTTCCACACATTCTCACTTTTTTATTTTCGGCCATCCAAGCAGCGCAACCGCCTCCACGAGGTCCAGTCTTATATCATGAGGAATCTGCTCAAATTCTTGAAGACGACGAAGAAGATGACGAAGAACTCTTCCAGCTCCTCTGCCGAAAACGAATCCGGATAAGCTCTTCTGATAGTCAAGTACAGGGTTCTGTCGCTGGAAATAAAGCAGACAATAATGAAGAAGAGACTTTCCACGATACAGCCACCTCCATGCACCATGATTCATCAGCTGAGTCATCTCCAAACCAACAACAGGATCAAAGTGTTACTGCTGATTCTAAAGACAAATCTTATAAGGAAGAATCTCAGCAGCAATCCAAACAAGAGGTGCAAGAAGATATGAAAGTTATTGTTGCAGAATTTTTGGCAGAGTTGATTACAGTAGTAGAATCTGCAGTTGCTCAACCTGAAGTGACTACACAATAACTTACCGAAGCAACCAATAATCTGCAACCCACTCCTCCACCCGTGCCTCCACTTAAACCTATTGTTCCCATTCCACCGATTGTACCTGACGCACCTGATTCATCATCCTCTTCACCAAACTATTCTCCACCCAATTCCCATCAACTCCTCACCGCTTCTTCATCTCAACCACGTCCTTCTCTTCTATTTCCTTTACTACCTGTGTTTAATGAGCTCGCATCAATGGGTCATATGTTGATCCACCTATCACAACAACTACCACAACAGATGACGAAGATTACTGATAATCTCAAACACGAATTACAACATAAAGTTGATGTTTTAGAAGCGGATATCATTCCGTTACAGGAAGAGGTAGATGCAGTGAAGGCAGAGAATCATAATCTGCACTTCCAGATTAAACAGTTATAGGCTCGCCTTATCGAACAGGAGACAATAATCAATCAAAGAGATGCTGCCTTGGCCGAAGTCAGAATAAAAGATGATTTATTATGTGCTGCTGATGCAGAAATTCTTCAGTTACGACAGTTAATTAAAGATAAAGAGGATGCCCACATAGCACTGGGAAATTTGTTAAGAGAAACTAGAGAACAATTGGATGAAGCCATGTAGAAAGGCCAGGAAATGTCAATTTTACTAAAGCAAACCAATACAGAGCTAGAGTTCGCAAATGCAACCCTGACTGAATCAAATTCTGCTCTTAAAACGTAGATGATGTTGGTCGCTCAGCTCCAAAAAGAGATTCCAGCAATTCGAAGAGAAAGAGATGCATATTACCGGACCATTCAATTTCAGAATCAAGAATTGGAGAGAAGAGAAAGGCAACTTGGAGCTCAAGCCGAACGCTTATCACGAATAGATCAACAGATTGCTGATATGAAAGTAAACCGTGATGCAACTCTATCAAATGACTTTTATCTGCAGGAAGCCTTTCTGCAAACACATGCAGAAATTTTGATAAGCCAAGTTATTGCCACTAGTTCAGTTAGAACTGATGCTCAGTTAGTAGAACCCGAGATACTGAAACAGATGCTGGATTCGTTAAAAAAGAAAATTTCATGAATGTTTAAATTAGCTAGAACAATGTATTTACATGGTATAATAGATGAGCCATAAGATTTTGTATACCTGCAGGTTCAAGTCCACCATGCGTGCCAGTGTAAGCTGTCGGATTGGCAATTGTAATCTTTCCCTTTCATATTCTGCACGAATCGAAAGGTCGTTGCATGAAGTTGTATCCATTTATAAATCAATGAAAATACTCTTCGGTAACAACTAGAAAGATCGCCAGACTGTCTATCTAGGCGATACGTCTGTGTAGTTCCGTTGTGTTGTGTTTTGAGAATTCTGAGTAGTACCGTGTTATTTCTTTTTTTGCTGATTACCTTCACTTGTGTTAATGTTGTTCTATTAAGTACGACTTGTGAATCTGTATTACGATAATGAATAGTTTCAGCGTTGTGTGTGTTGAGGACGTAACAATCAAAGCGAATCAGTAAAGTTGTGGAAGAGTTGGTAATAGTGTGAGTACAGAAAGTGAAACTGTGAGAGAACGAACCAGAGTCTAGAGATTAATTCGTGTTGATAGAGTTCTTTGAACACTCGTGTACTGTTTTGTGAATGAATTAATTGGGAAAATCAAGTATAGGGCCTCTGTTTATTCAGACCCCTTCCACTCCCAAGAACCCGAAAAGAGCTTAAACGCGTTTCTGGTGGCAAACGCGTGTTTAACAGTATGTGTATGCGTATGCGTATGCGTATGCGTATGTGTATGCATATGCGTATGCCTATGTGTATGCATATGCCTATGTGTATGCGTATGCCTATGTGTATGCGTATGCCTATGTGTATGGGTATGCATATGCCTATGCATAGGCGTATGCGTAGGCCTATGCGTAGGCGTATGCGTAGGCCTATGCGTAGGCGTATGCGTAGGCCTATGCGTAGGCGTATGCGTAGGCCTACGCGTAGGTGTATGCATAGGCGTATGCGTAGGCATATGCATATGTGTATGCATAGGCGTATGCATATGCGTATGGGTATGCGTATGTGCATGCATATGGGTATGCGTATGTGTATGTGTATGCGTATGTGTATGCGTATGTGTATGCGTATGTGTATGTGTATGTGTATGTGTATGCGTATGTGTATGTGTATGTGTATGCGTATGTGTATGTGTATGTGTATGTGTATGTGTATGTGAATGTGTATGTGAATGTGTATGTGAATGTCTATGTGTATGCGTATGTGTATGCGTATGCGTATGCGTATGTGTATGTGTAGTACGCACCTTGGAAATAAGTTATGCAGTGCTAAACCATCCACCCGATCTGGCATACAAGGCCATCGTATTTCAGTCAACATTAGTCAATGAAGCAGCTCAATGGTCAACAGAGTATGATATCAACCATTTCGTTACCTATGAGGCAGTAAGGGATGCATTTTTACAGTGGTTCCGATTGAAAAAAACCATGCCGAAATCTTTGACTATCTACAGAACAATCGACAAAAGCTGCACCAAACTGTTCAGGAATATGCCACATTATTTAGAACTCATTTAAGACAATTGCCTCCGGCACATGCTAATTTACCGGATGATGTTATAACCCAGTGGTTCATTAATGGTTTAACCCCACAGCTAAGGCAAATCATGATCATCCGCTGTGTGGGAGCTATGACACTGGATGTTGTTATAGCGATGGCCCTGCAACTAGAGCATAAGGTTGGAGGATTCACTGAAGACTTGGAGTGGCTAAAGGCCAGTAAAAACGTTATCGATGATCCGGCTAAACAGATGTATTGCACTAAGTGCAAAAATCCCAGGCACACCAGTGCCACTTGTGCCCTTAATCAGATGTATTGTGCCATCTGTAATATCACCGGACACTCAATCGAAAATTGTGCGTATAATGCTAAAGTGCAGGGACAAGCAGCTGTAAATGTCATTATACAAGAACCAGGACAACTAGCAACCCACTACATGCCACCACAGATGCGAAACAATCAACCGCAAGGATACAGGTATTACCGAGGACAACGAAATACCAACTTAATACAAATCGCTGGCAGGCAGGTACATCACCAGAAAATACTTCTCTGCCACCACCTCGATGTCACTTTTGCGGTGAACTTGGCCACATCCGGAGATTCTGCAAGGATGAAGCCGAATATGATAAAAGAAAGAAAGAGCGTCAAAACTTGATGACCAACATGGTCTATATCTCCCCAGTGGAATCACAAGCAGCAGTGGTCCAGACAAGATCGGGTAAGCAGTTGCAACCCGAAGCTGAGGTGTTTGAACCTGGCATCCGTGAACAGCATTGAATGTATACCAAAGCCAACCAATGGACCGCCAAAGAGTCTACCGTGTTCCCCGATCCAATTCCGGTGACACAGGTTCCCCTACCAAATGGGAACGCCATAAACAAGACTCTACTCCACTAACAGGAGAATCATCATCGGAACCAGTGAAGAATGCAATTCCAACAGACCAGGTATGGGATATTCTCTCGAAGGCTTCAATTAAACTTCCTTTGGGGCAACTACTCGCTGTGGTGCCCGGAGATAGGCAACAATTCCAGCAACAAGTCAGCCCTGAATTGTCCAATACTCCGGCGACTGCAACAATACAACCGGAAACTGACTCTACGATGGATCATTCTGTCCCCTTAATCACTGTTTGGCATAAAAATCACAAGATTACGCAAGTGTTAATCGATGGCGGTTCCGGTGTGAACATAGCAACTGCAGCTCTCTGCAATAAGTTAGGGTGGACCCAAATCGAGCCCGTTCAATTCTTTGTCAGAATGGCAGATCAATCCCGAGTCTATCCGGTGGGATTAGTCAGGAATATCCCGATCACTTTGCAGGGTATAACGTTCAGAATGACTTTTGTAGTCTTAGAACTACCAGAATCCAGCCTCGATTACAATCTCCTTTTCGGTCGACCGTGGTTGAAACAGGCTAAAGTTATATAGGATTGGTCAGCACAGGAACTGACTTTAAAGACAATCACCATAAATATGTTGTCAAACTGGATGCCATTCAGCCCTGCGAACTTCATGCCAGACCATATGTAGCAGAGCCAGTCCACATGTTGGATGGCTTATCTGACGACGAAGAAGAGGTGTTTTTGATGAACAATAAAGATCTAATTTCCTTAGGTACTATAGATCTTCAAGCTGTAGCCGATAACTGGAGTCCGGCAGCCTATACGGTTGTTCCCGTGATCGGAGACACGGATGTAGATGATAATGTTGCTATGGATGGAGCTACTCTACATCAACTTTTACAATCAGCTGACGATCCGCGGAAACCTCGTCAATTCTATGTCCCGGAAGACCAGTTAGTAACCTATAATTTGGGTGAGGAAAGCAATCCGCGTCTTATGAAGATTAAGGTAGGATTGTCTGAGGCATTTCAAGAAGATTTGATCCGACTCCTTCGTGAGTTTTTTGATGTTTTTGCATGGGATTACCGCGATATGAAGGGTCTGGATCCACGGATCTATCAACATCGAGTCGTGCTTAAGCCGGAAGCGAAGCCAATTAAACAATCCAGCTACCGCATGAATCCCAATTATGCAGCACAGGTCAAAGCAGAGCTTGATAGGTTATTGAAGGTGGGATTCATCATACCAATAGAACATGCTGAATGGATATCTCTGATCGTTATCGTTCCTAAAAAAAACAAGCAGCTACGAATCTATGTGGATTACCGAAAATTGAATGCAGCCACGGTACCTGATCCGTTTCCTCTTCCCTTTCTTGACACAATGCTTGACAGAGTGGCCGGGCATGAGATGTATTCCTTTTTGGACGGCTACAGTGGTTATAACCAGGTTAGAATGGCTAAACAAGACATACTGAAAACAGCTTTCATTACAAATTGGGGTGTTTTTGCATGTGCGGTCATGTGGTTTGGGTTACGGAATGCTCCCAGCACATTTCAACGTTGTATGCAGGAAGTTTTCTCACCCTACCTAACCACTGTTATGCAAGTTTATTTAGATGACTTCTCCTTATTCGGCAAGATTGCGGCGCACTTGTATCATTTACG
The DNA here is from genome assembly GCA_020310875.1 of Ceratopteris richardii. Lineage (NCBI taxonomy): Eukaryota > Viridiplantae > Streptophyta > Polypodiopsida > Polypodiales > Pteridaceae > Ceratopteris > Ceratopteris richardii. The sequence goes on along the minus strand of CM035425.1, from coordinate 164,553,516 downwards.
GTGCTGTTTTGAGAAATGCCGTGAATACCGACTCTACCTGAACCCGACAAAATCTGTTTTTGCGGTGTCTTGTGGTAAACTCCTTGGACATATCATATCGGCACAAGGTATCCAAGTTGATCCAAACAAAGTCGCAGCTATGTTGGAAGCACCCGTTCCTACAACACCGAAAGAGGTTGTGCGCTTTTTGGGTCAAATCAGGTGGCATGGCAGGCATCTACGGTGGCTAGCCCATTTAGCAACACCACTCAATCGGCTAATGACTAGTACTCCACGATAGTTCGAATGGACTTTGGAATGCCAAACTGCATTCGATCGTTTAAAAAGATTATTGACGTAGGCTCCCATTTTGCAACCTCCTGATTGGGGATGCCCATTCCATGTCTTTGTAGATGCATCGGATATAGCCATTGGCAGTGTTTTAATGCAGCAAACAGATCAATGGTTTCGGCCTATTTACTATGCAAGTCACCGACTCGCTCCTGCGGAAAGGAATTATTCTGTGACTGAACGAGAATGTCTCGGATTGGTATATTCTGTAAAGAAATTCAGGCATTATTTGCTAGGCCAAAAATTCACGTTTCACGTAGATCATGCTGCACTTGTATATCTGGTCCGGCAACAACATTTAGGTGGTCGCTTGGCTCGTTGGGTCTTATTGTTACAAGAGTTCAACTACGAAGTGATTCATCGACCAGGTACAGCCCATGCCTTAGCAGACTTTCTCTCTGGGTTGGATTCCGATGAAGCTCCGGTGGGCGTTGACGATACCACACCAACAATTTACGCTGCTGAACCAGATCGTGACGAATCTCTCGAATACCCTGAGCAGCCTACCTATTATGATACGTTGTTAACTTTCCTGACTGATGGATGTCTTCCTCTTCATACACCTCCGGCTATGCGACGGAAGATTGCAATTTATAGTCGCCGATTCTGGTTGCTGGTAGGACAGTTGTACTATATGGACCACACTGGTGTATTACTTCGCTACATTCTGCCACATGAAGCAAACTCAGTCATCACTATGGCACATTCGATACCCTCCGGTGGACATTTTGCAGCAGATCTCACTCATCAGAAGATTTTGCAAAGTGGGCTTTGGTGGCCAACCATGTATAAAGACGTACTTCAGTTTGTGGAGCACTGCGACACTTGTCAACGGGCTGGACAACCATTACAGAGACACTTTTTTCCTCTACAACCTGTATTACCTTTGGAACCTTTTCAGAAGTGGGGTCTTGATTTTATTGGACCAATCACACCACCAATGACCCTTAGCAACAATCGTTACATCTTGACCTGCACAGATTACGCTACCAGATGGGCAGAAGCTTGGGCCTTACGGTCCGCTACAGCTGTTTCGGTGGCAAAATGCCTGATGAAGGATGTTTTTCCGCGTTATGGATTACCTCTAGAACTTGTGATAGATCAAGGAACACACTTTGCTAACAATTTAATGCGAGTACTAATGCACAGTTTTCAAATTCTACATAAATTCAGTTCACCGTACTATCCTCATGCTAATGGTTTAGCTGAAAGTACCAACAAGACGCTGTTAAGTATGCTTTGAAAATTAATCGTGGAATCACCAGAAAGAAGGGATCAATTACTACATGCAGTCTTATGGGCATATCGGACTACATACAAAGTTGCAACCGGACTGACTCCTTTCAAGCTTGCTTATGGGTTGGAAGCAATCGCACCTATGGACATTGTTGTGCCAAGCTTACGGGTGGCCATAACTCAGAAACTGTTACCCGAAGACTCTTTGTCATTTCGGTTGGAAGCACTCAGAGACTTGGATGAACATCGTTGGGAAAGCTTTCTAACTCTTCAAGAAGTTCAATTGTGGCAAGCCCGGACTCATGATCGTTTCCTCAAGACTCCTGTGTTTACGGTGGGCCAACTTGTGTTGTTTTATAATGCTAAATCAAATCGTTCTGCTGGGAAATTTAAATTACGGTGGTTCGGTCCTTATCGGATTAGTGAACAAGTGGGACTAGCTACTTTTTGGTTGACTACCTTGACTGGAGTTCCTCTTCCTAAAGTGATCAATGGTTCAAAATTGCGGCCGTATCACCAAGCACCTGATCCTCGCTGATGTGTCCTTCGTTTTTCCACATGTCACTTATTTTCTTTTTTCTATTGTTGCGTGTTAGTTGAATAAGACCGTAAGCTCCTCGTTTTGATACATAATCATAATTAATCCCCGCCTTGTGTTATTGATTCTGCGCATGCATGCCCACCATAATTATGAAGGTTATCATCTCAATACCGCGCGATGATTAGGGTTTTCGATTGCCTCCCATTGCCGAGTATCTACTTAATCTTCTTCTTTTCGCTTTTAATCGCTATTGTGTCTGTGTGCTTTGAGTGCTCTGTGCTTCCTGTGTTTGCCGTGTATTCGTGTTCTTGCGATTTCGAGTGCGCATCATGGAAGCTTTAGCTAATTTTGCTACCTTCCGTGACGGACTCCCTCATGACGTGAGTGAGTTCTTGCGTATCCGCAGCTTGTTGAACTTTGCTCAATTGCCTTGGCATTCAGTGGAGTGTCACCCTTATTATGCACAGATTATTGCAGCCATTGCCGCCACTCCTGCTACCGAGCAGAGTTGGCCGATTACATGTTTACCATCTCGCGTTGTAATCACATTAGCATCATTTGCTGCAGCATTCCGTTTGCCCATAGAAGGCGTGGAGAATGATCCTCTCCTTCCTATTGCTACTATGGTAGAGTTATTCCCACGGCACTGATCGAATGAGTATGCCATCTTGTGTCGCCCTGATCCAAATCGAACCGCATTACAATTCTTAGTTGCCATATTGAATTTACAGAAACGTACTTATGGGATTTCACGCCCGTTTTATTCGATGATTGACATGGCTTCTCGTGAACTTGTTAATTTAGCCTCTTTCTATTTCCGGCGCATTCACCGTGAATGCGTTACGGTTATTAAGCACGTCAACAAGGGAGAGCTTCCGCGTTCACGTTTACCACATATACTTACCTTTTTGTTTCCATCCATTCAAGCCGCGCAACCCCCGCCAAGAGCTCCAATTTTGTATCATGAAGAATCTGCCCAAGTGCTCGAAGATACAGAAGAAGATGATGAAGATCTCTTCCAACTCCTTCGTCGGAAACACAGACGGATAAGCCCTTCTGAGAGTCAAGTTCAAGGCTCCACTGCCGGGCATGAGGAAGAAATCTTTCATGACACTGCCACTTCAATCCATGTGGAATCTTCTGGTCCATCTTCTCCGAATAAGCAGCAGGAACAAAGTGCGTCCACCACCGCATCTGACGCAATTTCTTCTAAGGAGGAATCTCAGCAGAAGACTCAAGTGGATGTGCCAGCCATTGTTGCAGAGATAATAAATGAAGTCATTACCTTGGTCGATGCTGTAATTGACCGGACTGAAGTAATTACGCAGCAACCTACCGGAATAGTGTTGGTGCCCAACAGTCTTCTACTTACTCCTCCACCAATGCCTCCGGTCGAGCCCATTGTTCCCATTCAACCTATTATCCTTGAAGCACCAGATTCCTCATCCTCTTCACCTAACTATTCTCCACCATCTTCCCATCACCTCTTGTCAGCTTCTTCATCCCAACCACTTCCTCCTCCTCTTCTTCCTCCGCTCCCCATGTGCATCCATGGGTCATATGTTGATCCAATTGTCGCAGCAACTACCAATGCACATGAAGGAGGTTACTGACAATCTCAGACAAGAACTACAACACAAAGTTGATGTATTAGAAGCGGATATTACTCCATTGCAAGAGGAAGTAGATGCAGTGAAGGCTGAAAACCATGCTTTGCATGTACAGATTCAACAGCTCCAGGCTAGACTTTCCGAACAGGATTCGTTGATCAGTCAAAGAGATGCATCAAAAGCCAAAGATGATTTAGTAAGTGCTTGTGATGCAAAAATTGTCCAGTTAAAACAGTTAGTCCAGGATAAAGGATGCTCGCATGGCACTTGGAAATTTACTGGAAGAAACGCGAGTACAACTTGATGAAGTTGTGCAGCGAGGACAGGAGATGACAGATTTAGCCAAGCGGACTAATGAAGAACTCCAGAGAGCAAATACCAATTTGTTTGAGGCAAATTCTGCTCTTAAAACCCAGATGACTTTAACTGCTCAACTCCAGAAGGAGGCAGCTGGAATTCGAAAGGAAAGAGATGCTTATTATCGGACAATTCAATATCAGTCTCAGGAGTTAGAGAGAAGAGAAAAGCAATTAGGTGTTCAAGCTGACAGAATATCCAGAATCGACAAGAAGATTGAAGACATGAAATTGAGTTGTGACGCCGCCCTTACAGATGATTTCTACTTGCAAGAGGCCTTTTTGCAGACACAGGCTGACATATTAATGAGTCAAGTAATTACCGCAAGCTCTGTTCGTACTGACGCACAGTTAGTCAAACCAGACACTTTAAAATTGATGTTGGATTCTCTGAAGCAGAAAATTTCCCGAACTTTTAAATTAGCTCGTGCCATGTATCTACAGGGTATAGTAGATGAACCCTAAATTTTGTTCCATTGCGGGTTCAAGTCCACCGTGCGTGCCAGTGTAAGCCGCCGGATTGGCATTTTGTATTTTCATTGTTCCTGTATTTTCCTATCCCGCACGAACTGAAAGGTTTCCTATTTCCGCACGAACCGAAAGGTCGTGTGAAGAGATGTATCGACTTATCAACTAATAAAAAGGCATTGCGGTGACGCTCCGGTGCCGACAAGCGGGATCGCCAGACTGTGTGTCTGGGCGATTGCGGTCTGTGGAGAAGCCATAGTGCAGTGTTCGTGAAGTCTGAGTATTGTTGTCCTTACCTTTGTTAATTTCATTACTTTGTGATTAGCACATAAGGTTTTGTTGTCGATATACGTCTGTGCGACGGTAATCAATAATTACTATGTGATGCATTGTGAACAGTATTAACCTGAGTATGAACAGTAAATCTGTGAGAAGATTAACCAGAGTATTGACATTAATTTGGATTAAACAGAGTGTTGAATGTTAACGTATTGCGGTTTGGATAAATTAATTGGGAAAATCAAGTTACAGGGCCTCTGATTTATCAGACCCCTACCACTCCCAAGAACCCGAAAGAACTTAAACTGCATGTAATGTAAAAGAGCATTTTAACAGGCTATTGCATGAAACCTAGTGTTTCATGCACGGACCAAACATATTGAGGTGCATCATCACTATGTGAGAGAGCACCTTCATGTAGGAGATATTGATTTGGTATATGTGCCTATACAAGATAATGTAGCATACATACTCACCAAAGCTCTTTCATGGGAAAAGTTTGAAGCTTTTCGCAAAGCTTTAGGCTTATTACCTTGTGGGGGCTGATTTGTCACTCCCTTTATGTGTTCACATCATTCACTCTCGGGAGGTTTGTTACACTTATGTGTTCCTCAAGTAGCTTTGATGTGAATCTTTTCCCTATACATAGGCACTTTTTACTCTAGTGTTGGCTAGAGCTTTTTTCCCCATGTTACCACATACATGATTCACTCATATGTGGTGATACTTTGTACTTAGGGATATTATTTAGCTCTTATCTTAGTTGAGTTCATCATCAATAGATAGAGCTATCCTAGCCATCCATCTTCTCTCTTGTTGCATTTGTGCTCCTTGTATGCGTTTCTTGTGTGTCTCTCGCACTTCTACACACACCGAATAGACGTGCGACCTTTAACCAACAGAACTTTACATCTGTCTTTCCTTCGTAGGTGGTCATCTATGTAATCAATTCTACCTGAAATACTTGTTGGGCGATTTTGGTCCCTTGGTGGACTTCTCGACCTTTCCTAATGACATCTTTGATTTTTTTGATGATCACTTCTTCAACAACAGAGCTTGATGAATGTAGGCGCACACTTCAACAATGTACCCCAATAAAAATTTCCCCTTCAATGTTGGATAGCTAGTTGAATATGACCTGGAATGATTTTGCTTTTCTTGCTGTCCTACACAACATTCCCAACAAGCTTCAAGACCTAGAAAGCTAGGTATTTTAGTGCAAGAGCCCAGTAGTATAGGGTGTCAGAATCCACACGGGTTCCATAGCATTCCCTCTTTAGGTAGCGGTCAAGTATTTCCCCTTTCTGTCCATCAACCCAAACATCTGTCCATCAACCCAAACATCTGCAACAAATCTATAATTATTTCGCAAAACTTTCAATTAACTACTGCTTTGTATCTTTCATAGCAGTCTCATCTCTTCTTTGCTCTCCTTCGAGATAAGAAACAACAAAGTTTTAAGCACAAAACATGCAAGCAAAGCACTCACCCGTCTCAGAGTAGCAGTCATCAAAAAATCCCACTATATCCCCCCTTCTTCTAAGTTTTTTCCCCTTTTCGAACAAAGCCGTGGGTAAATTTTTCTACCTCCAAAACTTGCCGCTATTCCAAAATTAGTTCCCAAATATCCCTTGTTAATTCGAGATTATTCTCTGCCCTTTCTTCCTTTCCAATGTCTCAAATCTTTGTTTGTTCTCTTCCAAGAAGCTTGGCTATCTTGAGGATCTATCCCCTGGTGCATTCTTTTGCCCACAAAGCAGAGCCATTTTGGTCACCGCATTCATCTTTATTCCCATCCATGATCACCCATGCTTCCCTCTAGACCCCATCCTATTTTCATTTCTTTTGGAGTCACTCGCACACATGCTTTTTCATATTGCATATTAACATTCACACACACCTGTGATGAATGCACATACATACTAATGCACATGTATACATCAACATACTAATGCACATATCAGACATACATACTAATGCACATGTATACATCAACATAGCTCACACACTCAAATGTGCACTCTCGCGCTTATGCATATGCAAAGATATGCAATCATACTTATTCACACACTTGAATCTATGTACATACGTTTGAATGCATAAATTACAATAGATGTACGTGTGCACTATATACTTACTTCTTTGCAGGTACAAATACTTCAACGCATTGAGAACCAAAGGATCAACTTTATATAAGAACGAAATGGAAGATCAACCCAACCATAGATGCAAGGTGAATCATATAAAACACAAACATGAAGTTGTACACATACACCCATTTTCATGCTTTCATCAGTATGTTTCAAACAAAATGTTAAAGGAAAGAACTCACCAGTAATCACGTATATCTATAAATTTTTATGAATTAAGTTTCCCAAAGCATTGATTAACTCCATTCCATATTTCCTCTCCGTCTTCCCAATGAAACTTGCAAAGTCAGTACTTTTAACCATTTCATTGGATTGTAGCATACCTTTAGTGGAGCTTTAAATTGGTGTTTCATGCTTGATTATTGAGCTTGGCTTCGAATCGCGACCACATCCACCCCCGCTAAACCTATGCATACTTCGGATGTGCAAACTTGCATACATAACAAATACACACGAGCATCAAATAGTCACAAATGGATGTAGATCAACTTGAAGGAAAATTTGAAACCAAGCACATGCATATTTCATGAAAATATATTGCACTTGGCATAAACTAAGAGAGTAAAGTAGATGCAAGTATCACGTACAACCTACCATGTTACAACAACCACAACTAGAATATCAATCATATGCATGAATTGTAAACTTCTTAGCTCTTTCGTTCACTCAACCTGTTCAGATCCAGTAGCTCATCCCAAGCACATGCATATATCCCTTCTAACTTGATTTATGGAACTACAATCTTTTTTCCCTGTTGATCTCTCACTGTCCACCCCATCAAATCTTTTCCTTATTTTTCTTTTATTTTACTTTATTTTTCTTTTCCTTTGCGCTATCGGGCAGGGAAATGTACATCAAATTTTTTCAAGTTCATTGATTTTCTAGTTATGGTGTGATGTTTTGACCGAGAAAGAGTTATAATATGTGCATGTTTTGGTTGATTTAATTAATTATGAGATGCAAAACCATGTCAATTGTGTACTCTAGCTTGTATATTTGTAAATAATTTGCTAACCTAACTCTAGACCCTTGAGAAACTAGAGTTTGAACCTTGGGAAAACGTAGGTTGACCCTTGGAAACCCCTTGAAAACTCTAGTTTTATCCCATAAAAGCCTAACCTAGACCCTTAGAAACCCTTGGTGTTTAGGTCCTATCTGTAAATAAACCCTTACATTAAAGTGCCTAACCTTAATTGTAGGAAAACCCTAACTTTCTGCCATCTTGGATTAGAACATTAAAATTGGCATTTACCCTAAGTCTAACCCATTAGTTTCATTTAATTTGATTACAAGTGTGAAATCAAACCTTAGTCCACGAAAAATAGAAAGAGAAAAATCCAAAATAGAATTCCAAAAATAGAAATTTTGAGTAAGGATGTTAGAAGTTTCTAGAGAGAAGTCCCAGGGAAGAGGGGGAACCTATAAATAAAGGGTCCAAATCTCATTTGTTTCTCCCGCGTGGATCTCTTCTGTGGATCGTCTCTCCAGGTAAATATCTTACCCTTCTCTTATTCATTCTTTACATATTTATGTTCTACTTTTATGTTCATGCTTTGTCTAAGAGAGAAGGAGGGATACACGTGGCTGATGCATGCTAGAGAGAGATATATGAGAGATAGACACACAAAAGGGCTTGAGAGAGAGAGAGAGTTGATTCCCCTAGCTTCTATGGTTTGGCGACACATATAGCAGGTCGGTGGCATTGTACAAAATCATCATTACAGAAAGTAGAGAGAGAGAGAGAGAGAGAGAGAGAGAGAGAGAAATGCGAGGAGGGATTGACTGATGGAGAATTGACAACCATGAACAAAGAGAGAGAGAGAGAGAGAGAGAGAGAGAGAGAGAGAGAGAGAGAGAGAGAGAGAGAGAGAGAGAGAGAGAGAGAGAGAGAGAGAGAGAGAGAGAGAGAGAGAGAGAGAGAGAGAGAGATCCATGGAAGTGCACAAAAAGATTTGGGAATGAGAGAGAGAGATATAGATAGATAGATAGATAGATGGATAGATAGATAGATAGATAGATAGAGAGAGAGGATCAGGATGGTTCAATGCACGTGTTGCTTTAAACAACATTTATACATAGACCAAAAGCATAAAAGAAATATCATAGATGAAAAATAACGGATCAATTGATGGGAAGGATGCTTCATATTTTCATTTAAATTATTCTGAGAAATAATTCAATTGCCCAATTGCATACTATAAAGTATTGCTTCCCTAATGTTGGCATCAACCAAAGAATATAGGAAATAGGTGTGGAAGAAAGAGAAAGAAAGAAGAGGAAGAAAGAAAGAAAGAAAGAAAGAAATAAAGGAAGGAAGAAAGAAGGGGAGAAGAGAAAGAAAGAAAGAAGGAAGAAGAGAAGAAGAGAAAGGAAGAAAGAGAAAAGAAGAGTTGGAGGGTCCCGACCATATCGTTTTTTGAATATAAGAGTGAGTACCATCAAGAAGCAAATTGGTTAGACTTTATGTGAGAGGAGGATTGTCATAAGCTAGGATATGATTGGAACATTGAGCAAAAACAGATTCATTCAAGTAATGGTACATGTAGAGTTCAAATTTTTGTTCATGAAGATAGTGTAACATGCAAGATATTAACAAAACCTAATGGTTGAAGAATAGGACACGAGGTTATTATATGTTTTTTATTAAGATTCAGAGGGCTAGTAGTTTTTCATGAGAGTGTTTCTTATATTATCAAAGGTACTAATGATTGTTTTATGCTCTGCCCCCATGGATCTTTCTTGTAGATCTTCTCTCGAGGTTGCGATTGATTTTTCAAGATATTATATGAAGTGATTGCGGATTTTTGAAGTAAACAGAAGCAAAGTTATTGCCGTGAAGACTTGAAGTAAAGCTTTGACCGAAGACCAAAGAAAAGCAAAGATCTGACCGCAAAGACCGAAGGGAAGCTTGTGGGCATCTTCTCGCACTGTAGCGGGAAGTCTATCTTGTATTTGGCTGATCTGCACTATATCGGAATATTCTATCACTGATCCGCGTTGTAGCATAATTCATTGTATTATTGAGAGCTATTCATTGGATGACACCAGTTGTATACTCATTGTATTGTTTAGCATAGTTGTTTTACTTGGCACATCAATCCAGTGGTTTCTATTTTTTAGCATTGTATTTCGATTTTTCATCCACGACGCTTATCCGCATGATTTAGTGCTTCATTCATTTGTCTCTTTCGAGGGTGCAGGCCAATGACATACAATACGTGCAGACACCGCTTGCCGAACGGGGGGGACGATGCACCTAGTGGGGCTTAATCCAACCCCATGCCAGTCTCCCTTCCTTAGACCTCCTTTGCTCTCCAACACATGAACCGAACGTGAAGCGAGGCAGTTGCCCCAGTGATCCTTGACATGCCACCCATACCTTGAGAAGGGAAGATAGGAACCTCGGTGTTAGATCAGATATTCCAGGTACCAGCATTTTAAGTTCTTTGAATTTTTTTTTGCATTGTTCCATGCACACTTAAATAGAAAGATTGATTTGATTCTTTGAGTCTAAGCATTCACGTTTTGCACTTGATTAGATCATACATGTGTACACCTTTTTTATTCCTTGCTTAGATAAAGTATATGTCATTTTCATAGCTTAGATCGTAAAAAGAAGAAAACTAAAATGATTGAAGAACAACAATTCAGGGAAATGGAAATTAACGCGAGCAAATCTATAAAATCAAAGTTTGGTATCGTCATGACCCTAATGCAAACAATAAATGCAATATCTTACACTATTCAGCTAATGGGCATAAGTATTAAAGATGTAAGAAAGGAAATGGGTTTTGAGGTTTCAGAATTGAAACATAAGGTTGAATTGTTGAACAAACAAATTAAGGACCTACAAGTACTAAAATGTGATAATGAACATGAGGTAAAAGTTCAAAGCATATCCACACTTAAAAAATCATTAGGTCTTAGAAGATCCACGCCTAGAGTGATACCTAGGAAATCAAATTGGGCTGAGAAGAGACCTATACGATGTTTTTGGTGTGATCAGTATGGACATATGTTCTGGAATTGTTTGGCATATGAAAGTGCATGTAAACTTAAACTAGTAAGTATTGATGGTGATGATGGTTGATGATTGATGAGTGATGATGATGATTGATGATGATGAATATTGATGATGATGCTGGAGGATGCTGACAATACTGATGTTGATGCTGACGAAGAACAATAAATCAAAAAAATTGAAGAAAAGCTGGATGATATGACGATGAAGAGGAACCAAATCAATTAGGTGAAACATTTTTTATTTGAAATCTATTTTCTTTTAAAGAGCATATGCATTGCATTGTTGTGTGTGATAGAGATCTGTAGGAGTTTAGGAAAATCAAGTAGGGAATGAGATAGCAAATATCTATTACGGTTTTGCATGAAGCATGAATGATTAGAAATTATATGAATGTAATTAGTTAGCAGACTTAGTGCGTGTATATGCTGATTGAGTTGAACACTTAGTGAGTGGGATTCTTTGGTCCCACTATTTATTTCTTACGAGATTCTACCTCCATATGGATTATGATTTAGAGAAAACCTTCATACTTAAGCCAACCTTATATGTGTGTGCATATTGTTAGTGTGCTGTGATGGGCTAGTAGGAGGGTGGAGCAACCTTGTTCAGGTGATCAAGGCCATGAGCTGACGCTAGTTTCGTCATAGGCATGACCTATCTATTGTCATGCACCTGCATGAGTCGGTAGGCAAGTGGAGTCACTCTGGCCTGGTGGTTAGAGCCATGAGCTGATGTCGATTTCATGTAGGGCTGACATTGTGTATGTCGTGCGCTATGTTGGGTTGGCAGAAAGGTGGGATAATCTTGGCTAGACAGACAAGTCCATGGGTTGCACCCGATTTCAACATACGCCAACTTTGTGAAAATAAAAATAAAAAGGAAAAATAAGAAACTGTCCGATCGATGCTAATTCAGAAAATACCTGAACAGATTGTGTTTGCAGAAATTGTCGTGGTTGGGCAAACGTATCGGTGAGTAATTGTTGAGAATTCGGTGGCGAGTAGTTAGGGGAAGATGATGATGAATCGTTGGGGTGGTCTTGGATGGGATGTACTTCAGTTTCCAGTGGTAAAATTGGACGAGCTGCGTTAGAGCTTGTTACCTTATTTGCATCCTGTTGTTCATTCGCTGCGGTGCCGGCATCTGTTGTTTCTGCTGCCTTCAGGAGCTTATCCAGTGCATCATTAGTAGGTTGTTGTTCATGGATTTGTTGGTTCTCTTGATGCTGCTGCTGACAGACTTTATCAGTTGACATTGCTTCAGTTTCAGTTTGCTTCTGCGTTTGTTGGTGCTCAGATGCTAATGAATACGCTGATGATTCCTGGTGCATAGACGTATTTGTATCATGGAGCCTCTCTTCATCTTGATACTTGGCCTCTGTTTCTACTTCCTTGTCTTGCTGATCAGCTTCATTCTCTACTGCCTTGTCTTGTTTACTGGCTTTCCCTTCTTTATTTTCGTGTTGTTGTTCTGTGTCGTGTTGTACTTCTTGCTGTTGTTCGGCTTCCTTTTGTATTGCTTCACCTGGATGCTGATCGACCTCCTGTTGTACTTCTTCGTCTTGTCCGACTGAACCTGCAATCTTACTTTCAGAAGAACTGATTCTGATTCGTTTACTTCTGAATAACTGATTAATCTCTTCTTCATCTTCTTCGTCTTCATCTAAAGGTTGCGCTGATTCTTCAATCTGCAGTACTGGTCCTCTTGGTGGTGGTTGTGCTTGCATTATAGTTGGAAACAGAAATGACAGAATGTGCGGAAGTCGAGACCTCGGAGTTTTGCCTTTGTTAACTTGCTTCATGATTGAGACGCACTCCTTATGAATACGTTGAAAGAAAAACGACGCGAAGTTAACAGGTTCTCGGGCAGCTATATAGATGACAGAATAAAATGGTCGAGAGATACCATAAGTTCGTTTCTGGAAATTGAGTATAGCAACTAGGAATTGTAATGCAGTTCTTTCGGGTTCTGGTCGGCAGAGAATGGCGTATTCATTAGATGAATAACGAGGGAACAATTCTGCCATTCGGGTTACAGAAATCATGGGGAGATTCTCGTGGCCTTGTGGAGTCAAATGGTATACTTCAGCAAAAGCTTGGAATGTGATTACAGTTCTAGAAGGTAAGGAGAGGAAAACCCATTGTTTTTCGGTGGGAGATACTCGAGCGATAGCAGAAACGATCTGTGCGAAGAAGGGGTGAGCTTCTACTGAGTGCCAGGGCAGCTCGGCGAAACTACCCAATCCTCGTACACGCAAGTAATTTCCTACTTCAGCAGGGATACCATCAGCAAAAGCTGTGTAGTTTGCTAAGGATTCCATTGCGCACGGATACAAGACACAAAACACGAGTATTCAGAAAATACAGCCGTGATCGCAAGATACTAAATTACCTATCCGGCGAGTTTAAGTGAGTTATATAAGAGATTTATACAAAGAATATTTTAAACGGTACTAATTACACAAAACGGGCAGTAATGTCTATATCTGGTATGCATGCATGCAAAGAGAGAAAAAAGGAGCGGGCGGCTTGACATAAATAGATATTAAAATACGGCGATTACACTTACTTTATTGATTATACCAAATTAAAACAAAAAGGAACTAAAAGACAGAAAGAAAATTAAGAACTTGCGGTACCCTGTGTACCCTTGTTATCGCAGCTGTGACGTTACTTGATACGGCCGTAGCTTAGAACCGTTTATCACTTTTGGAAGTGGTTGTCCAGTCAATGTAGTCAATCGAAAAGTAGCCGGACCAACTTGTTCTGAAATCTTGAATGGACCGAACCAACATAACTTGAATTTTCCTGCTGATCTGTTGGACTTCGCATTGTAAAAAAGAACAAGCTGTCCTACCGAAAATATTGGAGTCTTTAAATTACGGTCATGTGTCCTGGCCTGTCTTAGTTGGATTTCTTTCATAGTTAAGAAACTGAGCCATCGGTGCTCATCTAATTCTCTAAGTGTTTCCAACCGAAATACCAATGACTCTTCGGGTAGAAGCTTCTGAGAAATTGCTACTCTTAAACTTGGTATTACAATTTCCATCGGGGCTATTGCTTCTAGTCCATAGGCTAATTTGAATGGTGTCAAGCCGGTGGTTACCTTATATGTTGTGCGATAGGCCCATAAGACTGCAGGTAGCAACTGATCCCATCTTTCCGGTGTTTCTCTAGTCAATTTCTGAAGCATGTTCAGCAAAGATTTGTTGGTACTTTCTGCCAATCCATTTGCACGAGGATAATATGGTGAGCTGAATTTATGACTGATCTGGAACGACTGTGTTAATACTTTCATCAAATTGTTCATAAAATGGGTGCCCTGATCTGAAACAAGCTCTAGTGGCAATCCAAATCTTGGAAAGACATCTGATAATAGACATTTTGCTACTTCAACTGCTGTAGCCGAACGTAAAGGCCATGCTTCTGCCCACCTGGTTGCGTAGTCTGTGCAAGTCAATATATACCGGTTGTTACTGAATATCGCGGGAGGTGTGATTGGACCAATAAAATCTAGACCCCACTTCTGAAATGGTTCTAAAGGAAGTACTGGATGAAGTGGAAAGTAATGGCGTTGTAGTGGTTGTCCAATTCTTTGACAGCTATCACAAGTTTTGATAAATTCCAATATATCTCTGTACATAGTTGGCCACCAAAGTCCACTTTGCAGAATTTTTCGGTGAGTAAGATCTGCTGCAAAATGTCCTCCTGTTGGACTTGAGTGAGCCAGATTGATGACTGAGTTTACTTCATGCGTAGGGATACATCGAAGTAAGGTTCTTGTATGATCTGCATAATAAAGTTCTCCAGCAACTAACCGGAATCTTCGACTAAAAACTGCAATTTTTCGGCGTGTAGCTGTAGGGACTTCAGAAGGTAGACATCCATCCGAAAGGAAGGTCAATAACTGATTATAATACGTAGTTGGTACTGGTTGGTTCGACAATTCCTCAGTAGTTGGTTCTGAAGTATAAATGGCTGGCGTTGTATCATTTATGCCAACCGGAGGTTCACCTGAATCTAAGCGTGACAAAAAGTCTGCTAAAGCATGTGAACTACCTGGCCGATGAATGACATCATAGTCGAATTCCTGCAATAGTAGGACCCATCGTGCTAGGCGGCCACCTATATGTTGCTGCCGAACCAAGTAAACAAGTGCAGCGTGATCGACATGAAATGTAAATTTTCGGCCCAGCAAATAATGTCTGAATTTTTTTACCGAATACACTAGTCCTAAGCATTCCCTCTCTGTTACCGAGTAGTTCTTCTCTGCAGGTGCTAATCTTCTGCTAGCATAGTATACTGGTCTAAACCATTTATTGGTTTGTTGCTTCCTATTGCTATATGAGATGCATCAACGAATACGTGAAATGGGTGATCCCAATCTGGTGGCTGTAAAATGGGAACCTGTGTTAATAACTGTTTCAGTCGATCAAATGCTACCTGACATTCCTGAGTCCATTCGATTTGCCGTGGAGTCTTGGAAATTAATTTGTTCAGTGGTATTGCCACATGAGCAAGCCACCGTAAATGTCTTCCATGCCATCTCACTTGACCCATAAACCGCATTACTTCTTTAAGTGTATTAGGCACCGGGGCTTCTAATACTGCTGAAATTTTATCAGGATCGACTTGAATACCCTGTCCCGATATGATGTGACCAAGTAACTTTCCACATGAAACCGCAAACACAGATTTGTTTGGGTTTAAACACAATCTATATTCTCTACATCTTTGAAAGCAACATCGTAAATGTACCAGATGTGCGATCGTCTTACCAAAAATTGAAAAATCGTCAAGGTATACTTGCATAAATGAGGTGAGATAAGGAGAAAATATCTCCTGCATACATCTTTGAAATGTGCTTGGTGCATTCCTCAATCCAAACCACATTACTGTACAAGCAAAGACACCCCAATTTGTAATAAATGCAGTTTTTGGTATATCCTCTTCAGCCATTCTTACTTGGTTATATCCACTGTATCCATCTAGAAATGAATACATCTCATGACCTGCTACTTTGTCAAGCATAGTATCCAAAAAAGGAATCGGAAAAGGATCCGGTACTGTTGCAGCATTTAATTTCCGATAGTCTACGCAGATTCTTAATTGCTTGTTTTTTTTCGGTACAATCACAATCGGTGAAATCCATTCCGCATGTTCTATTGGTACTATGAATCCAACTTTTAATAACCTATCAAGTTCAGCCTTTACCTGTGATGCATAATGTGGGTTCATCCGGTAGCTGGTTTGCTTTATCGGTTTTGCTTCTGGTTTTAGCATAACTCTGTGTTGATAAATACGAGGATCCAAGCCCTTCATGTCTTTGTAATCCCATGCAAAGACGTCAGTAAATTCTTGGAGTAACTGAATTAAATCTGCTTGAAATGCTTCCGGTAAGTTTTGCTTTATTTTTACAGGACGAGGGTGATCTTCATCTCCAAGATTATAAGTAATTAACTGATCTTCTGGAACATAAAATTGTTGATATTTCTCTGTATTAGCTGATGGTTCGAGAAGTTGCTGTAGTTCATTATCGTGAATCGAAATGGTATCTTCCTCCTTAGTTTCTTCGGCAATGGGTATTACTGTACATACTGAAGCATTCCAGGTATCTACAACAGACTGTAGATCAATAGTTCCTAATGTCATTAAATCAACATTATTCTTCAGAAATTCTTCTTCTTCATCATCAGACAACCCATCTAACATATGGACTGGTTCGACAAAATATGGTCGAGCATGTAACTCACAGGGTTGTATCGCATCTAACTTTACAACACATTTGCGATTTTTATCTTTGAACGTAAGTTCCTGGGCTGACCAGTCTTGAATTACCTTGGCTTGTTTCAACCAAGGACGACCGAAAAGTAGATTGTAATCTAGGGTGGATTCCGGTAATTCTAGAACAACGAAGGTCATCTTGAATGTTGTGTCTTGCACAGTTATGGGTATATCTCGGACAAGTCCTACGGGATGGACTCTAGATTGATCAGCCATCCTAACAAAGAATTGAACTGGTTCTATCTTAGTCCATCCCATCTTCTTACAAAGTGACGCAGTGGCAATATTCACGCCAGACCCCCCATCAATTAAAACTTGTGTGATTTGATGTTTATTAAACCATACCGTAATCAGAGGAACTGAGTGATCTACCGTAGAGTCTGGCTCTGGTTGTACTGTTGCGGTAGCCAGAATGCAAGCAGATTTTGTAGTAAACTGATGTTGAAATTGTTGGCGTATTCCTGGTACTAATGCCAATAATTGCCCGAAAGGCAGTGTGATGGATGCTTTTGACAATATATCCCATGCTGGTTGCAATTGATTTGCATCTTCCTTAACTGTTGAAGATGAAGCTTGGTCTGAAGATGGTAATTCTGCTGCAGATGATGTACCTGCTTCTGTATTGTCAGCACGAGCTTGTGTCGTATCCGGGGTCTGGATTATTGAAGTAGGTTCTGGAAAAACAGGTGGTTCTACGGTGGTCCGTTGACTAGCTTTATTATACATTCTGTGTTGTTCACGTATCCCTGGTTCAAATAATTCTGCTGCTGGTTGCAATTGTTTACCGGAACGAGTTTGAACTGCTGCTGCCTGCGTCTCTACAGGTGTGATTGTTACCACATTGGCCATTGGGTTTTGACGTTCCTTTTTTCTTTGGTCATATTCCGCTGCATCTCTACAGAATCTTCTAATATGGCCCAATTTTCCACAGAAATGACATCGTGGTGGTGGTAAATTATGATTTTCCGGTGGTGGTCCATTCTGCCAGCGCGGTGTATTATAGTTATTGTTCCTCTGTCCTCGATAATGTCGATAACCCTGTTGTTGATTGTTCCTCAAATGTGGGGGTACATATTGATTGGCTGGTTGCCCTTGTTCCTGAATAATTGCATTAACTGTTGTTGTTCCTTGTCTTCTGGCATTGTATGCACAATTCTCAGTGGTATGTCCAACAATGTTACAGATGGCGCAATAGGTCTGATTTAACGCACACTGGGCACTAGTATGTCCTGAATTCTTGCATGTGGTGCAATATACTTGCTTAGTTATATCTTCAGCCACATGTTTGTTTGTTTTTATCCATTCCAAATCCTCTGAAAATCCACCAACTTTGTTTTCCAGCTGAAGGGTCATTGCGATCACTGCATCGAGGGTCATGGCTCCTACACATCTTATAATCATGATTTGCCTAAGTTGAGGAAGTAAGCCATTGATAAACCACTGTGTAATAACATCATCTGGTAAATTAGCATGAGCCTGGGGTAACTGTCTTAAATGTGTTCTGAAAAGGGTAGCATACTCTTGTACAGTTTGATTTGGTTTCTGTCTGTTGTTCTGTAAATACTCAAAGATCTCTGCAGGATTCTTTTTCAGCCTGAATCGCTGCAAAAAAGCGTCTCGTACTGCTTCATAAGTACCAAAATGATTAATATCGTATTCAGTAAGCCATCTTGCTGCTTCATTCACAAGTGTAGATTGAAAAACAAATGCTTTGTATGCCGGGTCTGGTGGATGGTTGAGGACAGCGTAACTGATTTCAAAGGTGCGTACGTGAGCATCTGGGTCATCTCCTGGAAATCCACTAAACTTTGTGTATGTTACTCCCGTTGGAGCCGATCTGGGTTGACCTAACTGTCGTTGCGGTTGTTCGTTCATCGTGAGTGTATTATACACTCCTTCTGTATTTCTGTTTTGAGTTTCTGAACTACCGAAATTTGTTTCACCAAATGACACACTTTCCGGTGCAATTAGCTTACTTACTATATTGCGAATTTCTGTTTCAAATAGTCTTCCTTCCTCCTTGATATCTAGATTAGGAGGACTTGCTTCCAAACGTTGTAGTTGAGCGGAAGATTCAGCCGAAACTACTGAGCCGTCACCGAAAAACTGTGATTTTCTTACCGAAATTCCACCGGAAGGATTCGAAATTGTGACTGGATACGGTGTTGATTCGCCTGTGTTAATTTCCTTCCCTAAAGTGTTTCTAATCGTATCTGAATCTATTCCGAAAACTTTTAGACTAGATTCCAACTGAGTCTTGGTAGGTTCCAAAATTGCTGTATTTTCGACAGTCTGCACCGTAGTGATACCAGACAGTTCTAGAGATGTACTACGTTCTACCGTGATTTCACCGGAATCAGTTTTATCGTTCGTCACTTTTTCGACAACTGGATGAGGTCTAATTGCACTAGTACCTCCCAGATTTGTTCTTAATACACCTAACTGGTGATTCTTGGGATAGTTTTCACCTGATCGAGTAATCGGCATGTAGCATTTCCGTACTAATCATATAGTATTACGAACAGAACAGTCTTACAACAATCTGATTCTGTTGCTACTGTCCTTCCAACAAAATTTAGTTCGAACAAAATACCAGGCAATCTTAATGCCACATCCCCAGCAGGATCGCCAATGTTAAACGATAATACTTTCTATCCAACTTTCGGAAGAGTATTATCGGGTCCTCGGGTTCTTGGGAGTGGTAGGGGTCTATTAGATAGAGGCCCTGTACTATTTTCCCATCTAATCATTCCACATCTTATCTAATCCTTCATCAATATCCAAAATAGATTTGCGGACAATTCACAACAGTAAAATCGTTCTTAACACGGATCAGGTGCGTCAGTTTATTGCCATACTATCGTTCTTACTATTTAAAAGTTCTAACATCAAAGTTGTGGTTATCTTTCTCGTCCTCTCAACTAAGGTAAACAGAATATACCGTCTCTTAATTTTATATTTTGATTATAACAGAATAAAACGTCGTACACAGTACTGCAACACCACAATAGATTACTCAATGGTTCACGATACTACACTTTCCAAGCTGTCATATTCATCTCCAATCACACAATCCATTATACCAATGGTGTATACCAGAAAATTATTATCAACAGTACGCACACATACCGTCAAAAATGATATAACAGTATACTGAACGTCATCTACTGTAACACTTAATTCAGAGTACTCAAAAAGAGGTATATCCCAATATATTAATCAGCTTCACTACTACAGAGAATAGTATCGCAGTTTCTTGCCGATATCGATTAACCTTTCTTCTCAAGAAGTACTCAATGCTTATGCACTTACAAAATACAATTGTGACACAACAGTTGAACTCTTGCTTTCTCTTGACATCTCTAACTCTCTGTTTCTCTCGAATAAATTCCTGTTAACTATCAATCCAAAACGTTCTCTCTCTCTCTGTCTCACACAGTAATCTCTGCTCCCACCAGCCTAGCGGAGCGGCGGACGTTCTCTCTCTCTCTTCTTCTTCATCCTACTTTTTATTGCTTTCGCATCCTTCATTTACCGACTCTTGCGTAATTTCCTGCATCTCCGTCATTTCAGCCAAAATTCTTGTTTGTCCTTCTTCTGCGGTTGCGGTTGTCTCGCTCCGTCGGCCTTGTAACAGTTTTCAAAAGAATCTTGATATGCTTCTGTTGGATTTTGCAGGTTGGTCCATTGGAACGATGTGCAGGTTCAGTAGGGGTGGATATCAGGATGAAATCCCTCAAGGAAGTGTACATCAAATTTTTTCAAGTTCATTGATTTTCTGGTTATGGTGTGATGTTTTGACCGAGAAAGAGTTATAATATGTGCATATTTTGATTGATTTAATTTATTATGAGATGCAAAACCATGTCAATTATGTACTATAGGCTTTTATATTTGTAAATAATTCACTAAGCTAACTCTAGAACCTTGAAAAACTAGGGTTTGACCCTTGGAAGACCTAGGTTGACCCTTGGAAACCCCTTGAAAACTCAAGTTTTATCCCATAAAAACCTAACCTAGACCGTTGGAAACCCTTGGATTTTAGGTCCTGTCTGTAACCCTTAAATTAAAGTGCCTAACCTTAATTGTAGGCAAACCCTAACTTTCCCCGTTGAAACCTTGGATTAGAACCTTAGAATTGGCATTTACCCTAAGTCTCACCCATTAGTTTCATTTAATTTGATTACAAGTGTGAAACCAAACCTTACTCCAAGAAAAATAAAAAGAGAAAAATCCAAAAATAGAATTCCAAAAATAGAAACTTTGAGTACGGAGGTTAGAAGTTTCTAGAGAGAAGTCCTAGGGAAGGACCTATAAATAAGGGTCCAAATCTCATTTATTTCTCCCTCGTGGATCTCTTCTATGGGTCATCTCTCCAGGTAAACTTCTTACCCTTCTCTTATTCATTCTTTACACATTCATGTTCTACATTTATGTTCATGCCATGTCTAAGAGAGAAGGAGGGATACAGGTTGCCGATGCACGCTAGAGAGAGAGATATGAGAGGTCGACACAAAAAAGGGCTTGAGAGAGAGAGAGAGAGATCCGTGGCAGTGCACAAACAAATTTGGGAGATATATATATATATATATATATATATATATATATATATATATATATATATATATAGAGAGAGAGAGAGAGAGAGAGAGAGAGAGAGAGAGAGAAGAGAGAGGGATAGGGATGGTTCAATGCACATGTTGCTTAAAACAACATTTATACATAGACCAAAATCATAAAAGAAATATCATAGATGAAAAATATTGGATCAATTGACGGGAAGGATGCTTCATAGTTTCATTTGAATTATTATGCGCAATAATTTAATTGTCCAATTGCATACTATAAAGTACTGCTTCCCTAATGTTGGCATCAACCAAAGAATATAGGAAATAGGTCTGGAAGAAAGTGAAAGAAAGAAGAGGAAGAAAGAAAGAAAGAAAGGAAGAAAGAAGGTGAGAAGAGAAAGAAAGAAAGAAGGAAGAAGAGAAAGAAAAAAAGGGTTGGAGGGTCGCGACCATATTTTTTTTTTAATATAAGAGTGAGTACCATCAAGAAACGAATTGGTTAGACTTTATGTGAGAGGAGGATTGTCATAGGCTAGGATATGATTGAAACATTGAGCAAAAATGGATTCATTCAAGTAATGGTACATGTAGAGTTCAAATTTTTGTTCATGAAGATAGTATAACATGCAAGATATTAACTCAACATAATGGTTGAAGAATAGGAAACGAGGTTATTATATGTTTTCTATTAAGATTCAAAAGGCTAATAGTTTTTCATGAGAGTGTCTTTTATATTATCAAAGGTACTAATGATTGTTTTATGCTCCGCCCCCATGGATCTTTCCTATGGATCTTCTCTCTAGGTTGCGGTTGATTTTTCGAGATATTTTATGAAGTGATTGCGGATTTCTGAAGTAAAGAGAAGCAAAGTTATTGTTGTGAAGACTTGAAGGGAAGCTCGTGGGCTTCTTCTCGCATTATAGTGGAAAGTCTATCTTGTATTTGGCCGTTCCGCATTGTAGCGGCATATTCTATCACTGATCTGCACTGTGGCAGAATTCATTGTATTATTGAGAGCTATTCATTGGACGACACTAGTTGTATACTCATTGTATCGTTGAGCATAGTTGTTTTACTTGGCACATTGATCCAATGATTTCTATAATTTTTAGCATTGTATTTCGATTTTTCATCCACGACGCTTATGTGCACGACTGAGCACTTCATTCGCTTGTTTTTTCCGAGGGTGTGGGCCAACGACGTATGATACGAGCACCATACTAGGGGCGAGGTGCCCAACATGCATACATCGCTCACCGAATGGGGGAGAATGACCCACACCACGGCCTGATTCAACCCTGCACCGCTCTCCCTTCCTTAGACCTCCTTTGCTCTCCGACAACACTTCATCCTAGCTCAACCTTTTTTGCTTTTATTTTTATTTATTTATTCTTTTATTTACACATATCAAACTATGCCAAAATCAGGTGCGAGCATAGCGCACAACACATAGCACTAGCCCCATATGAAATCTATGTCATCTCGTGGCTCTGACCACCCAATCAGAGTGACTTCACCCACCTATCGGCCCATATAGGCGCATGACAACATACAGGTCAGGCCATATGATGAAAATATCATCAGTTCATGGTCCTAATCACCCGATCAGGGTAGCGCCATCCACCTACTAGCCTATCATTGTGCATTGACAACACACACACATACATATATAGATGAATGGTATATGAAGCTTTATTTGAATCATAATCTATCTAGAGGTAGGATCATGTGAGGGATAAAAAACAAAAATCAAAGAATTCCACTCATCAAGTGTTCATGTATACTATTATAGACAAGTACTCAGTTTAGGTCTTGCCTTCACTTTCCCAGGTCTTTGCTCTTGAAAGCTCTAGTCTGCTTCTCGATTCTACCCATATAATTCTAGTCTTTCATGTATCGCATCCAATCACAATAGATGTATGAAATTCTTAATCTACTTAAATCCCTTAGCATTTATGTGTTTCTCTCATATAACACATATTTGTAGCATGCATGCAGTCTTTATTCATACATATACATAAGAAAAGGAAAGCTAGAACAAAAAATATCACCTGTATGGAGTCAATAGCCCATCTGAATTCTTCATTCTTGATCATCTCTGTTTTGTTCATTCTGGGTCCTTATTCTTCATTTTCTAATCTAGGATTCCTATTTCTTCTTAAAAAAACTTGATGAAAATCTGGGTCCTTATTCTTCATTTTCTAATCTAGGATTCCTATTTCTTCTTAAAAAAACTTGATGAAAATATGTCAGACATTTCATCCCATTATATACAACTTATTCCCTTTATTTAATTTTTTTCAAGACTTAAGAACTCTAGACTGAATTGAAGTACGATCATATAGCACAAATATATACACGTGATAGCACAAGGTCAGAAGACTTTACCCACCTTTATTTATGTATAATGGAAAATTTTGACTTCCAAATCTTTTGGTTTTATTCAGTTTTATTTTCACAAACGCATATATACACAAGTTCTTACATGGGTTACTGGCAAAGGAAGCAAGTATTCGAAGATAAAAGCATCAATTGTCTCCTCGTCTAGTAGAATATTCACACCTTGGTTTAGGATTGTTCTAGAAGATGCTTCTGTTTTGGTCATTTCTCTATCTGGTGGAATATCTACAAGCATGGGGAACAAATAAGTGGACAAGAAAATATAAATCGAGGACTAATCTAAAGGTATATTCCTAGCTTGATCTGAAACTCTAAGTCTAAGCCAATTTGGGTATATAATTCTAGTTCGATTTGAAATTAACCTAGTTAATGCTTCTTCTCTACTGCTTTTCTATTTATTGAGGAACTCATAGGCATTACACTTAAAATAGGTCCTTCTAAGGTTTTAATATAAAAATATGCCATCTAGAGGGATCTAAAATGTCTACAAAAATTACATATGATACATCTCATCATGAGGAAGGGTCTTCCTCATTTTTACAAAATTTTTCCCAAGTAAAAGATACAAAGTTCTATCTTTTTCCATTACAAAAGTGTATTACCAACACTTGCACATAAGAATCTTCAAACTTTGCAAATGTATTAAGATGTTATTCATAGAGTACATACTACACTTGATATGCCTCTGGCTTGGCCATGTTTTGTACATAATGTTTATGAGGTAAGCTAGATGCTTAGCCTTGTGGGCTATGAATGCATGCCCATCTACTTACCATGCTTTCATTATATTTCTTAACATGGTTTCTTTGCATCTTTATTACCTCTAGGAGTGCAAGAGTATTACTACTAGTAGATTTCATGGAAGTGATTTTACCAAAGGCATTATATTTCTAGTTTGGAATGATTAGTTCATACTTATAGCCAAATTAAAAGAAAGTTCTCTCAACTTGGAACAAGTTTCATGTTATCATTGATAAGGTGATGGTAGTTCCAGTAGTTATGATATTTTGTCATAATGTATTTTATAATGCATGGAGCATGCCTAAGTGCTTGATCAATGCTCATTGGACTTCTCTCTAGTTATACGACATAAATGTAAATCCATTGAACATATGCTTTGGGGTTTTCAAAGGTTAAATCTTTAGCATACCTTAGTCAAATATAAAAGTGATATGATGGAGAGAATCTTGTGATTAAATGGGAGCCAAAAGCTATGACTCAGTTTTTGAATTCAAATTCAAATTATTCCTAGAACGTAGAATAGCCTTCTTGGTAGAATCTCTAATGGACATCAAATCAAAAAGTGTATAAAATAAACTTCGTATTAAGTCACACATAATCTTGGAGCTTAGAGCTCAACATCACACTCTTATTGAGTGGATAATGTAGTACCTTGAAGTGAAGAAGTCCTCCACATCTCCTTTGTATCATATTTCCATTAGCAATACATAGTATACTTCATTTCAAAATATTTGTGTATCTTTGTCTATCGTTACAACACTCTAAACAACTCTAGCAACTTTTCAGAGTCATTTCTCTTTGTGCAAGTTCTGATTATCCTATCTATCAATTGGATCATTTAGTTGCAATTATGATATGCATTTATGCAAAGTTTCATTATCATTGGATCAATAGAACTTGAGATATGAATGATTATATGTGATAGGATATGTGTATCACCTTCTTCCTTAAAAGTCGGCGTTACGCCCCAAATGTCTTAGATACATTGCTCTATGTATGATCAAATCCTGCATTTATGAGATGACTTGCTATAACTTGCTTAGCACTCCAATTGAAGGTGTGCAAAAGATCTCTGGATAATTGTTATCAGGCTATGAGCACTGAGCAAAATATTGAGGGCTTCTCTTCCATAAATAGAAAGTAGCTTGAGGTATTTTGAACTTACAAATTCCCTTGTTAACATAAGTTTGAGAATGATGCTCCAAATTACTTTGGTGGTTTAAACACATATATTGTATTCTTAGGGATTATACTAAGTGTTTGTGAAGTTGACAAGGTTGTTCTTGAGTAGGATTTTTCTAAGGAAGTCTTATCTCTACACTATTACCATCACTTCTTCACAATGGTATCAAAGCAAAGGTTAGGCATTATCGACGATGGATTCCCCTCATCTATTGATAAGCTCAATGGATGAAACTGCTAAACATGGGTTCTAAGAATGGAGGCTTATCTACAAGGAAGAAATTTATGTCATTATATCTTAGGAGAGGAGATGATGCCAATACTCAAAAAGCAAAGGCCAACCAACTCAAGAGGAGCAGGAAAGGTTGCATGCATCGTGTTCAAAGGATGCTTTGGCAATGCTTCTCCTGAAGTAGCAAAGCTAGGAAGAATCAACTATGGATCGAGTTTACAAAACTCAAGAAAATGCCCAAGCAAAGTGTGACTAATTTTGTCACAAAGATGAGGGACATTGCATATCAACTTGGTAGCATTGGAGAGATCATTGAAGAGGAGAAAATTGTGAGGCAAGTTATCAATGGGATCAAAGCTGACTAGAAATGGGAAGCCGTTACCACAACCATGGATTTCTACATGGATATGCAAGTGCCTCACTTCAACACACTCATGGGGAAACTTTTCCCACATGAAGCCAATCCCATGAAGAATGGTGAGAACCAAAAAGGTAACCAATCCTTTACCCTCTATACAGACAAGAATAAAGGCAAGGACAACAAAGGAAAAGCTCTTTGACTTGCCACCCATGTCTTTAGAAGACAGGAAAGCACTTTCATGCACTTTTGAAATTACTTGTATTTATTTCAAGAATAAATGTAAAGATATTTTCATTGCACAAACACATAACCTTGGCCTCATATCAGAATTCCTCGTATTACGTTTTCAATTTATGTGTATACTTGCATTGCTTCATGCACATAAAAAGAAAGACTCATTTTTGTGTCTGAGTTTGATCACTCATATTTTGCATTTAGTTTAAATGATTCATTTTGAGCACCCTTTTCAATCGTTACTTAGATTAGAAAGTTGCTACTATCATAGCTTAGATAAAAAGAATGAAAACATTAAAAATATCATTAGAAATCATAAAAAGAAGAAAAATTTAAAAACTCGAAAGTATATCAAGTATTGAAATTGAAAATTAAAAAGAAATTAAACTTAAAATTTATAAAAGAAATTAAGAGGAATCAAGTCCAAGAAAAAAAATGAATTCAAGTAATCAAGATCAAAAGGAGATAAATCAAGTCAAGTTCAAGTGAATCAAGTTCAAGAAAGCAAGCTAAAGAAAAGTAATGAAAGTTGATTAAAGCCAGATAAGAGAATAAGTAGCTTAAGATTTTTTAAGACCGTAGAAGAAGAATATGCTTAGGTAGAGATTAAAGAGAGAGCTACTTACTTTCAGTTCCTGCCTCAACCCTCATCTAGTCTCTTCTCTGAAATCTACTTGGAGTTAAGAGAAATAGTTGAGCCACTTATCCTGGACATTGTCCTTCACACTAGGACAAGCCAAAGAAGAGAGATGGAGAAAGTATTTACAGAGCTAATGATTGAAACGCAATGAGCTCGAGTTGTTTAGGGTATCTTAAGAGACAAAGGGAAGTTTACAGGGTTAAATGTGATCGAGTGCTTTGACGTTTTTGAAGACCAAGCTCAGATCCATGGATTACCTAAAGAGATGTCAATGCATTTCTTCACTTGGGTAGTTTTGGGGTTGACGACTTGGTTAAATTTTAGAAAGGAATTACATAGACTTTTCTATCTGGAAGACTTTAGACAACATAGTAGAGAGGGGTTTTATTGATGGGTTCATTCCCCAAAATCCATTGCATCTTTGACACACCTACTGAATGAATTCCTGAAGGTATGCTAAACTTCCTTAGGCTAAACTAGACTCTTTAAAGCTTGACCTAGTGATTTCATTTCTCAAGATTTTAAGGCATGAAGATAGGAATGAATTGAGTGGATGACTGAAGAGGTTGGGAAGAGATTTGGGTTGACTGAAGACTAGGCAAAAGTTAGAAGAAAAGTAGAGGTAGTTGCCTAGATGAGGCAATGATAGGCCATAATTGCTCGGTTATAGCCAAGGGAGACAACTGAGCATGGGGTTAATACATATTGGAAAGTAGCTATGACACAATCACTTTGGATAAAGAAGAATCCTTCTAGTCGATGACAAGCCCAAGCTTGGAAAGGCAAGCATAAGGGTCAAAAGTCCAAAAAACTAACCAAATCTGAAAAAGTTAAGTTCAAAAAACTAATAAAATGAAGACCAACCTTGTACAATGGAAGCACACAATACGAGTGGCTAGATCCTATGAATCATAAAGAAGAGCAGACAGAGTAGAATCCAATCAAGATCTAGGTGTATGAGAGACTTCTTGGCTTACAGACACTCATGGCTATGAGAGAAAATCTCATAACCTTACTTGGGTGGGGATATAAGAAAATAACACTATTGAGTCAAGTAGCAGCTCACATAGCCACACTAAAGGATGAGCCTTTACCTTTTGTAAATGTATATAGGCTCACATTGTATCACATGTAGAAGGAAGCAACACTATTTGTAAATAGCTCAAATTTCAAATAAGGAGTAGACATGAGAAAAAGACATGTCAATCCCCTTCTTTTGGTCGTCAGGTCTAGTTTAGAGTTCCTCTTCACCCTACTATTTTTTGGCCCCTTAAGTTGTTTCATCCGCTCTAGGGCAGAGAAATCTTTGGAAGTGGGCATTGTACATCCAGTGGGATGACACAAGTTTTGTTATAGCTCTAGTATCCTTTGGTCTGGTGTTCAATGTCTTTGCTGCTCCTGGCTCCCTAGTGACTAGGTAGACCGGAGCATGTGGTGGCATCCACTATGGTGATTTTTGTTTTTCAGCCCTAAAAGTAGTAGTACATCCGATCTTGTGTCTGCCAAAGCATTCATTTTGTGCCTAGGCATAACCAATTTAATTATAATTTACTCCTACCACCTGGTGTTGTCCATCACATTAGCTTGTGCCAACCTTCAAGTTGCTAACATTACATCCCCATCCCAAATTTCCTTTTCGGAGTGCGAACCAAAGATTTCTATATTATTCCCCTGTGCAAAATGGGTAGTTCAAACTACAATTCTTGGCAATCATGGAAAACAAATTGACATAGCAAAGGAATATCTGAGAAGTGTTGTAGCACACGAGAGATATAAGCAATATATAAAGAACTCCCTTTGAACCAAGAGAAGGATTGCATAACATTATATGACATTGTATCACATTGCGTAGGATCATAGAAGAATTGCATCACCAGAGAGAGGGAGACCTACATGCAATAGGCACATAGAGATACACGCAAAGGTATAGACACACTTATGCACAGAGTTAGTCGAGAGCAACTAAGGAAGAGCAATAGTTGAGAGTGGCTAGTTCATGCAAGATTCAATAGAGGGTGCATGCAGAAATGCATCACCTTAGCATATGCAAAGTGTGGTAAACTTAGATGCACTCCGAGCATAGATTTTAGAGTAGTGCAATAGAGAAGGCACATAATAAAAGTAGTAGATTAGTCAATGATTCTAAGATGAGACTAGGAAGACATTTGGTGATTTTGAAGTGGAAGATAAGAAGCATCAGATGGTGATTAATGAGTGTTGTGTAAGATAATTGAAAGATTAGTGTCTCAAGAAATGGAGAATGATTAGTGGGAAGTGGAACCACTGAAAATGTTTGGTTGTCAATGCTAGAAAGAAGAAGGAATCTGTCGGACCTCAACTCACATCCTCAGAAGCAATGACAATTTGGGCTCAAGGTGTTTTGCTTGTCACATATGAGTTCCTCGTCAGAGAAATACAAGAGGTGGGGGACTTGCAAGGCAATGGCCTTGCGGAAGGCTAGCATCAGAGCTAATCATTTGGGTGACCAAGTGTTGGGGGCAATCTGTTCAACCACCTCTTCTTTTTTACTAGGACCTTCCAATTCCTTCTCCCTTGATTTCTGTGATTGCAAGATTTCTACAAGTGAAGAGGCTCTAGGGTTGAGGAAAATATGTTTATATGTGACATCACATCTATGTTAGGAGTTAATATTTTTATTCTCCATTATTATCTGTGTTGGAAGGGATTTCTTGGAATTTGTAACCATCATTGTGTGACTTGGACTGGTTATATAATGCATATGATAATAATACAATGAATTTACATTCAGTTGCCTTTATTCTTATATCAATCTATGTGGCCTATTTTTTGTTCATGCAAGTTGTTTGTGGAGAGCACATATGGTAGAATTTGTACATACAATGCATACACATGGGATGGGTTTGTTTTGGTCTATTATGTATGTGTGTTTTTGTGTATGTATGTATGTGTATATGTATGTATATTTGTATGTATGTATGTATGTATGTATGTATGTGTGTGTGTATGTATGTATGTATGTGTGTGTATTATGCATGTATGTATGTATATGTGTGTGTGTGTCCATATATATATATATATATATATATATATATATATATATATATATATATATATATATATATATATATATATATATATATATATATATATATATATATATATATATATATATATATATATATATATATATATATATATATATATATATACATACATACACACACACATGCACACACACACACACATATATATATGTGTGTGTGTGTGTGTCTATGTGTGTGCAATTTGCTTCTCATAGGTTCTGCATAGTTTTTTTTTAGATTCCTCTATGGAATAACAATCCAACACTCTAAAATAATTTTTTCTAGAAAGCGGAAGGGAATCGTGGAAATTTCCATCTAATCAAGCTTTTCCCATCATCATCAATCCAATACCTCTTTAAAAGACCACCAATGGGATTCCCTTGAATAATTTGAGTCAAGACATCATATATCTAATTCTTCCACAAGGAGAAATTGGATCATTTGAACTTGTAAACATGAACGCTATCTGCACCATCCTAGGATCGACTCGGTGTCTCTAAAACTTTTGATCATGATATGAAGAGCCTCTCGAGTAGAACTAATATATGATTAAGAATATGGAGGAGTCCAAGAATTTGGAAAACAATTAATATATTTCTCCCGCATAATTGGATAAATAATCCTCACAATTCAAGATAATATGATAGTGATGCCAAGATCCAAACATTAAATAGCAATCACACCTTATATAGTATGATCATAAATCTTTGAGAACGTTTAATAGAGTCTCCTTTGCAAATCGAGCATATGATCAAGAAATGTAATCATAAAATTTATTAATATCTCAGCCCAAAATGCATATGATCAACAAACATAACCATAAAATTGATTAATATCATATCAAGGTGATCAATCTAGTGTGTGTTTGCAATCACCAAAGCCAAGTAGGCAAGCACCTATGAATCAACTATCATACATCTTCTAAGGCTCGAATGACTTTCCCTTGACTCATGAAATAGTCCGCGATACTTATATGTCTCCCAATTAGGAAGACTTCACCATGGACCTCTTTAACACATGGGCATAATGCAAAATTATAAAACCATTGTGCAAAACCACATGGATATACACAGGTGGTAACCATAAAATTGTACACAATTGATGCTCAATGTGTCTATACACTCCAATGGTATAATGATGCTAAAGTCAAGCCAAAGTGTGTACCAAAAAGCACTTTCTACTGAAAGAAACAATTTGTCAATAAGATTGTCCCATCACAATCGAAACCTATCCAAGATGTCAGTGCAAAGCAAGGTATGAACCAATTACAGAAGCAATCCTTTCAATGTGTGGACCAAATCTATGATCAAATTAATCATTTGCCTACAACTATTGAAGAGAAGGTAGTTGGACCAAAGAGATATTGAAGATAAAGTAGGAAAGAAGGGCTCATGCTCACACAACTAGTATGGTCTTTGTGATATAGGCTATGAGAGAAGCGAACAACACAAGAGATGTAAAATAACAACTTACAGATTTAGGATGGAGTGTAGTTTTGTAGAATAAACATGAAATCATAATGAAGAATAACATTTGGGAACTTGGAGGTTGATTGCAAAAGAGGTTAAATGAAGTGCAAGAAAAAAACGTATTGGAAAGATACAAAGACATATTGATGACAAAAGTTTCTTCGCAAGTTTAAGGTTTTCTTTTCTTAAAATCATTTTTTATAATGGTCTTCTGAGTTCCTATGAAATGAATCCAAGATCTTTTGGTAACTCAAGCTAGACTATGAATCCTTCCTAATACAATTTATTCCACGCAAAATACTTGGTTCTACTCTACGAACTAATGCCTCCAAGATAGGCTACTCAGTGCCTTCACTAGACATGAACACATAGACCAGAGGTTAGAATTAAGCTCCAAGAAAAGTTTATAGGACCATATAAGCTTGCTAGCAAGCCAAAAATTTGGATAGCATATGAATATGAAAATGTGCTTAACACTAAGAGCTAAATAACTCCTTCATAGACAAAAAAGAGTGTTAGATATGGTTACTCAAAGTACAAAGAAAATACTCAACTTAGTACAAAGCTTGCTTAGCAAGGGTCTTACTATCTTATTCAGATTCCCAAAGAGATAATATGTGGGATCACATTCCAAGTACATGATGTGTTTGTATGACCTGGAAAATATTTCCTAAATGATAAGATGCTCTTTTCCTACAAAATAAGGATGATTAGATGTAAGTGTGATAAGTGATTGATTGAAAGTGATTAGGGGATTCAAGTTAAGCTTTTAATGCATGAATACCATCCTTGTCTCCTTTCTTGACAATGCTCCAAGTTTCGTCAATTAAGATGGTCCATATGCTCCCATAGTTGGATTTTGACTTTCAATACATAGGCATACACACACATATATACATACATACATGCATACACACACACTTTATTGCATTGGACAAGCATTCATTAAGATGTAATAACACTTTATTTATGATTCTTTCTGTTTTAATTTTATTAATCTTCAAGCCTTATTCTTTCTCTCATCTTAGCACCCACCTTTCATAAGCCTTTTGATTTATGTCTAGTAATTGAAAACTCTAATTGAAACAATATTCTTACATCTCCGTGGAAGCTGTATGATCATTCCATCATTTTCCCCTACTTATTTTTTATTTTGCATTTTATTAGTCATCGTATGATTTTCTCTGTTTTACACCTTCCCGACCCAACTAGAAGTGTTGACATTATAGTAGGACTTAGGCATATTTTGGAGTTCTCATCATGTTTCTTTTTTTAATGAATGTAATATAACATGGCTATTGTTACTGCATTTCAAGTCAGTTTGCCATACACGTCTTCATACTTCTACACATATGTAAAATGTAAAAACCCCAAACATTATGGGTTTTTGTTCAGTTTTTAGTGAAATTTAGAAATTTCCAACAAGTTCAACTTCGTGAGAATTACGTATACATGAACTATTCTATTTTTTTGGAATAGATTATGCTGAAATCTGCTAAGTAATTAAGCCTAGTCTACTATTCGGAATTATTTGAAATTCGTAAACGGTCATTAAGTAATAATATTTAGACTGATAATAATATTTATTATATTAATATTAATATTAAGTCAAAATTAAGTAAATAATATTTACTACATTATGCAAAGACTGATGAGAGAACTAAATAGAAATAAAACATTCTCTTGCTTGGAGCAAGCTGTAAATGTATAGCTTTCATGCCGAACAATCCAAAGTTGTAGAAAACGTTCTACTTTATTTTCATGAATATCATAATTTTCGAACACTTTTCTATTGAAATATAAATTTTATTCCCTTTGAGAATCATATAATGAGATTCATGGTGAACACATTGAGGAGGTCATTCCAAAAAGTTTAAAAGCAAGTAATTATGAAGCAAAAAAGTTCCAAAAATTTAGGAGGTTCTTAATTTGTTATGTTCAGTGCTCTATGGCTGAGGCTACATATTTCTCACGAAAAAGATACAAGTTTAATCTTCTGAAACTTGTAAGACCTTGTGCAATAGGCTAGTTCCTGGGAAGGACAATATCCTTTTGATTGTATACAAACTCTGTGTTTGATTTCTATGATCATTCCCTTGGACCTGGAATTTTTGGAAGTTGAAGCTTGGGCCCATCCAAAAATCGACAAAATGTTCAGCAGCTGGTATAAACAGCTCTTGAACCCCAATCAGTCGAAGCATATTTTCGAGCTCTCTCATCATTACCTTAGATAGACCCATCCTGCGATAGCTTGAAGCAGTCACAATAAATGGCATCTCTGCAATTGCAGCTCCATGTATACGAATAGTTGCTATACAAGCGATGTCCGATTGCTTGTGTAAAATCATGGTATAAAATCCACTGTAGTCAAGCCTCCTAATATTGGATTTACGATTGAAGATGATTTGGTCAAGGATATCTACACCAGTGGCAACATCCTCTATGGGTTTGAAGCTTCCTTTGAGAAGTTTCAGCGAGTTAGATAACTTTTGCTCAATGGAACAAGCAAAAGAATTAGCATCTCTGTTTGTCGTAGTGCTCTCAAAGGATCGTGTCAATTCCCAAGAGAGATCTTCATGAAGAGGATGTATCTGACCTATCATATCTTGGAGCTTCATATAGATATTCTTGCAAGGGGTGCTGCATAAACTCTGCTCTATAACATTGTCATCTGTGCAATTGAAATGGAAGGAAAGGCCGCATTGTATGCAAGTGTTGATAGATGGAGTTCCACATTCAGGACATGCACATTCGAAGCAGTACCAGCTTCCTATAGGTACTAAGGAGAGGCCAAGGCACTGCAAATGGAAACAAGATGGACAACCATCACACACTATCATGTCGCCTCCAAAGTTACAGACACGACAAACGTCCTCATGGGTATCGATGTCAAACGAGCCAACACAGCTGTTATAGTCACCAAGAGAGGGCGTAATAGGATATAACTCTTTGTTGTCATTTTGAGTTTCTATGATGTTTTGTGGGATTTGTTGAGCACTCAATTCTACATCCTTGCATCTTCCAACATCTCCCACGCAATTGCTAGAAAAAATTCCTCTACTCCAATCTGGATCAAAGGTAATATCAGGCACTCCATCACAAGGTAGAGTACCATTATAGTTGATCATGATCTCTGTTGATGCATTTGGACTCTCTTGTTCCATGGAAGATTGCATGCTAGAGGCAGCTTCAACACCATCATATAATACACACTCTTTTGAACCGAAGTCGTTGACACATGAAGAAGCACTCGAGCTTCTCGGTGGTAGGTTGACATGATCTTGCAGAAATCTGTTTGCCATCATGACATGTTTGGACATCCCTGTAGTAGTGTTCGAATCATTGTCAGACCTAGGACGGCGAATCGTCTTGGCACCAACCTTATTTTGACAATCCAGCAAAGAGCGACCATCTTCGAGAAAGAGGTTAGCAGTTGGGCGATGAAGTTTACTGCCTGCGTGCTTTTCGAAATCTGATAATTGAAACATCTCGTTGCAACAAGAGCAAAGGATGCCGTAATGTGTTATGCTTCCCTCTTTTAAAACCCTATTTTCCTTTCTCTTCTTGTAAAATACACGTGAAAACTCCATAACAACACCAGAATCGATAAGTCCCGCTAGTATTGGAGAAGTTTTGTGATTAGCTGATGATCTCTGTGTCTGTCGAAAGCTTGCAACTGGCTGTGAATTTGCAATACTAGTAGGGGCTTCAAAGGCACTCCAAGCTTGAGACTCGTGCTGCCAATTTTCAATAGTAGAGGCTTCAAAGGCACTCCAAGCGTGAGACTCGTGCTGCTGCATTGTCCATGTGGATTGTGGCGTCTGCGTCGCATGATGAGGTGGAGGATCTCGGACAACGGTAGTGGATGATGATGATGACAAAGGGCTGAAATCTTCGTGTTCTTGGGATGGCACTGTAAATTGAGGGCACGAGGGATGATAGGATCCTTCTTCAAACATTGTCATGGACGGTAGGAAAGAAGCGCAACTACCATCTTGCTGCGATCTCTGCTCGAGCTTCTTCCGACTTGGCGTGCACTTGGCGTTTCGACGACGAAGGACTCCGCACTTGGCGTTGTTCAAAGACTGTTCGTAATACATATGACATCGTCTGCAGATTTATAGTTCTGTTTCCTAGTGAAAAGCAAAAGAAAAAACAAAAGCAGAGCAAAAGCAAAAGCAAAAGTAAAAGCAAGCGTAAAAAGAGAAATTATTTTTAATTTAATAATCGTTCTTTTTGATGAATCAGCGGAAGCCTTATTGAAGGACCGCACATATTTTTGTACAAATTGAAGGTCTCTTTTAATAATGTACAAGGAAAAATATCAAATTCGATAAAAATGACAAGAAAATATTAAAACATAATCGGATTGTGAAAAAGGTAACGATGAATGGAACTTGTTATATGCTTAGACTTTTAAGGGTGAACAAAAGGATTGAACAACAAAATTTACTTAAAGCTTTCAATGCCAATTTCCTTTTTATTTTTATTTTTTCAATTCTCTAATATGTGTGAGGATATTTTAACATACCCAAGTCAGAGGATTATATGAAGCTATATGCACATCGCACTATATTATTTGACAAGATATAACTAACGAACGATTTCATGCATCATTCATTCATTCATGCATATGCCTAGACATGGTTTATCACTTTTATGCCAAAACATCAAACAATGAAAGAATAAAAAATATTTAAAAATAGAAGTATATTTCCAAGGCTTCTTCATATTGATGAAGGATACCCATACATCTATGATTTTATCATTATCTTGTTGGATTTTTAGTTTTCCTTTGTTTTTTCTTGATATTGTGTGTTCACGAGTGGAGAAGAATGGGACGAGAGAGACATCTATGTTGGAACTTAGAGGACGACATGAACAATGAGTAAGTACGAAGGGGAATTATAGATTTGGCATGTGTTTCCCTAAAAAATTCCTTTCACAAAAAAGTAGGGATAAAATAGTTTTATCTAAAAGATGGACTCTTTTATAATGAGAAAATAGTGTGAATCGCACCATGCCACGTGAGATAATAGGAAAGATTGAACAATTTGTGGGGTAAGGAGAGGAAGGTAAACACATTCTTTTTAAATAGTTTATATGTGATCCACCACATATCACTACAAGAAAAAGATGAATGATTGATGGATTTAAAATGTTCTAAAAATGATGGGCATTGATTTAGCCAATGAATACATATTTTTGCAAGTATAGTACATGTCCATATAAGAGTCCATCATAACATTTTTCTTAGCTTTATTGTTTTGCTTATCAACAGATATAGTGACACCTATACTCATGCCATTTTTCTCATGTTATTTTCTTGCATGTCTAATTTTATTTTTAGCATAACAACTTGTATATCGACAAAAAAACAATAATTTGTGACTGGTATATTGACCAACTTACCTATGGCTATATCGATGGATCAATTTACATAAAAGAAAATCTACACATTGTGCATGACCTTTGTCAAGAACAAATTCGGTAGCCCATGCATAATAGAAACTCCATGTCAAATTTTCCACTCATTCATAGCTTCTTTATGTATTTGTTTTCTTACTCTTACTCTCTTTCTTTCTCACTCCCTCACTCTCTCAATAGTGGTAATTTGGACTCTTTCAAAAGAGTTTAGTCTACACTAGATGGATGACAAACCAAGCATATCTAAAACAGGATGATGAATTTGCATGGACATGTTGGCTTGAAATTTCTTAAATTTGATATTATTCCTCAATAAGAGTACAAAAGATGGATTGAGTTAACTTGGAGGTGTTGATTTTATGGGAGTGATAATCTAGAAGTTAGGTGTATAAGATGGGATGTAGTGGACGTTTGCAAGATGGTTTTCCTTTTGAAGAGT
This sequence comes from Ceratopteris richardii, assembly GCA_020310875.1. Lineage (NCBI taxonomy): Eukaryota > Viridiplantae > Streptophyta > Polypodiopsida > Polypodiales > Pteridaceae > Ceratopteris > Ceratopteris richardii. The sequence continues at coordinate 164,515,981 of CM035425.1, read as the reverse complement.
TTTTTTAAACCAAAATAACCATGCTCTTGGAGTCGCCACCTTTGAAATCGTTCCACTATAGAAAACATATTGAAGAATTTGAAGAGGCAAACAATCCATCTCATTTTCATGTCCATTCTTTTAGGCATTAGTCTATGTGTATATGCCATAGTGAATTGGTGATTTACTGTATATAACATCTTAGTATAGCCAATTTTGTCAATAATATTCTCAAATGCATTATATGGTTATGGAGTTGTGATGAAGAATATGCACTCCAAATCATAGCAAAAGTGTGTTAGACCCTTCATAGGATTTCATAGATGGATACCATAGTTAGCCAAAAATCGAATTTCTTTATGCTCTCCTAGATGGAGCCTATGAGACTTCTTACACGCACTCACAAGGTAGACTAATTTCTATCTAGACAGGGTATGTGTGTGTGTGTACTCACAATGACTTAAGCACTTAGAATATGCACAAAATAGACCAATGAGATATGATTCTCTTCACTTAGAAACCCGAGGTAAACAAGGATAAAAATGTATAAAAATCAACGAGAGAAATAAAATGAATCTAATAGACTAACAATCCAATTCTTATATGATGAGATATGAATAAGTGTATATATCTACCTATGTGTAGAGATAATCTAGTAGAGGAATAGTGTAGCTAGGGGCTAACTAATACTAGCAAAAACACATCAATGAAAAGCCTCTATACTCTTGGAAATCCCACAACTCTATTGGATCATTTGTATATTTTTTACCTAATTTGGTGAAGATTTGAATCTTTAATCACCATCTACATGTCCTTGAATTTCCTCCCTCAAGGTAGTTTTCAATTAGTCAAAACTCATAATTTGACTTTTCTTGACTCAGCAAAAAGTACTAGGTGATGTGGCATATAATGTAAGCCCCTTCTTTACATACTTCAGCTTGATGATTTCTAGAATTCTAACACTCCCCCTCAAGCTCAGATTAGAAGTTAAGTGTATATCTTGTTACTTATCTAGTACACTACATGGGTTATTTTTTCCTAAGAGGATTAGTACTACAAAATTTACCTCCATTTTTTGACTCACAATGAGTTGAGCTTTATGAAATCTATATCCATAACACAAAGTATCAAGCATATCAAGATACCATATGACCATCTCTTTGTGTAGAGACAATACCCCTCATTTCTTTGAGAATAGCCTTGAGCTTCATAAAAGCCTCAAACTCTTGGCACCATTTTCTAGGGGACTGTTTAAGTCTATATAAGCTCTTCCTCAGCTTACAAAACAAATTTTCTTTGTCGATAACTACATAACCCTTTAGTTGTTCCATATAGATCCCATCTGTAAGATCTCCATGCAAGAAAGTGGTTTTCACATCCATTTGGACTAGCTCTAAGTCCTCCATTTCAATGAATCCAACCAACATGTGCAAAGTAGTCAACTTGACCATTAGAGAGAATATTTCCTTGATATCAACACCATGTTGTTGCTTAAAAGCCTTTGAAGTCATGCTTTATACTTTGGAGAAGCACTATTTGATGTGAATTTCACCTTATATACCCATTTACATGGTAAAGTTTTCTTTCCCTTTGGAAAATTATTGAATCCCAAGTACCTTTCTTGTGAATAGAATCCAACTCACACTTCATGGCACACTCCCACTTCACATGATCCTCTGCGTGCATATCCTCTTTGTATTTTTGAAGGCTCACTAGCATTTGTTAGCATAACAAAATCAAAATCTGGAACATATCTATTAGATGGATGTGGGATATGTGTAGAGCATCTCAATGGTTATTGAATAGGAGCATTTGCAAGCTGATCTGATTGGACATTCTCTTGAGCATCCCTATGTGCAACAATTTTATGCATGCTAACGGAAGGACTATGTAATAAAGTAAGTCTGTGATCTAAGGATCCAATCGATTCAGATGGATCTGAAATCGGACATCGTTTGGTCATCCATGTGTATGACCAAAGATCTCGAGTTTAGACTTACTAGGAGGTCTTGTGCTCTTGTGAACAAGTGATCCACTTAGCTTAGTGGTTAAGTCTCAAGGATGTGAAGGAGGAGGTCTTAGTGGTTAAGTCTGAAGGATGGGGGACATGGGAAGGGTATTTTGCCCAAAGAGATCTAGCGCCTTCTAGAAGCATCCACTTGAGTTAACTCGAGTTGACTGGGATACTTGGTGCACATGCAGCTACATGGCTGACACATGGCTGGCTAGTATCCACCTGCCCAAGAAGGTAGTCCCCTGGAGAGAGCTATATATAGAGGCATTTGGTTGGGAGGAGAGTCATCTCTCTAGCACATGGTGGTCGTAATCTTCATTCTCTTGCATTGGTATCAGAGCACCAGACTAGCTTTCATGGAGACCTTTGATAGCTCATCACCTTCTTCATACGTTTTCATGAAGAACTTGCTTTCATCATCCTCCTCAAGCCTTGCTATATGCTCATACCCGAAAATTATTTTCCTTGTTTTTTTTCGGTGTTCTATCTATGGGCGGGTCTTCTTTTCGGCGCATGCTTAGAGAACCAAACATCATTCTATCTATAGATACTGTAGAGGCATACAAGCAGATTCGAACCCAAGACAGTGTGTATATATGCTTGTTGCTTTATCCATTACGACAAGTGCCACTTATTTGTTCAATGAACGATGATATTATGATCTTCAATAACGTCGCTGGCAGTCGGCGCTACGAACAGACATGCATCACGTGTATACTGAAGTTTCCAAAAATGGTGGCATAGGGGTTTTGAACCCGTGACATCCTCTTCATGAGGTTCTTTGCCTATCCAAGTTGCCCACTCTCTTGCATGAGATCCTTTTTGAAGGAGTAAATCAAGAACTATTCTTCACATGCTGTAGGAGGCAAAGAACCACTTCAAAAGGTGAAGTGACTGGAGCAGATGCGTGCCGGTTTCGAACTTTTGACATTTGGGAAACCAAGAATTTCTTCTGTCCAACTGACCTGCACGTGTTCGTGTTCATTTCTCTTGGAGAATTATACATAATCAATTATTCTTCGGGCTGCAGAACCTTCAAGAATAGAGGCGCAACAGCGGTTTCGATCTTGCAACATTCCTGAGGTCATGACCTGCGGAATCCATGAATCCATGCCAATGACGATGTGCTATCCACGACATGAGCTTGAGAGTTTTTCATAGAAATGAAAATTCTCTATTCATACACTAAAGTAACAACAATCGATCTAGCAACCTCCTTTGATGGAATCAAATGCCCTAACCATGCCTGGTTCAAGTGAAGCATTAGGATGAGCTAAGACAAGTATAGTCCAAGGAAGGCATCATTTCCTCAAAGAAGAGGACATGATGAAGCAAGCTCTTGATCAAAGGGTTCAACTCTTGATCTCCAATCATGAAGGAAGATGCCTTTTCCAAAGGATCAGAGGATGGACAAAGCTATGATCAAAGCTAAGTATTTTTCAATTTCTACTTGGCCTTAATGCTTGATTTATCTTGTTTTCATTATTCTACACTTAATCCTCGATGCACACTAAAATAGCCAAGATTTCAATCGATAAAATCTAGATTAAGATAATGAAACAATCCACTTCTCATTCCAAGCATTAGTTTGCATTAAGGAAAGACTTGATTTAAAAAAGGATCCTTGTGCATCAAAGAATGTATTTTGGTAGTTTAGTTCCAGATTTCCTTTCCATTGAGTAAGATTTTTATTGCACCACAAGGATATGTTTTTATATCATAGTGCATTAGGACAAAGGAAATGATATACATGCATCAAGATTGCATGATATACATTCTTAGTAAGGAAAAGTCATGCATCAAGATCATGCATGATTGTTGCATTATTTTTTGGGCATGCAAAGAACATGCATGTGAGCATATGCATTTGCATGTAGGAACATGCATTTGCATGATAGAACGGGATGCTGTTTGCAAGTAGATATGAAAATGTACTCTCTTAGTATTTAGCTTACTTTATAAAGCTCTCGGCTTGACATTAGGGAAGACAGAGGGCTAGTTAGTTGCAATGACATGCTAGTTCTAGTTTGCACCTCAAGTAGTTAGTTGATTCCTTCCCAAGTTGATACTCCATTATCAAAAAGCAATTAAGTATGTTTGATGTTTTACTAGGTATAAGTAAGCATTAGGAGAAAGTTAAGTATTAAATTTTCTTGATGACCAAGAAAATTTAATTACTTGCAAACCATTTGTGATGTATGATGACTCTAAGTCCCATATGTACTTAGGGAGTCATGAAGATAAGTTTATAATGATTTCTCTAAGTATAGGTGATATTTAGAAAGTCACATGGATAAGCTTTAATTAATTAGTTACGTAATTTATGTAACTTCTCAATCATCCCAAGATTGGATGATAACTCCAACTATGTTTCCAAGTTCCATGAGCACTCTTCTATTTAGAAGATTTCGAAAGTTCTAAGAAGTTTCTTTGTGGTTTCAAGATTCCTATCTCATGATGAAACCACGGTAAGTGACCTTTAGGATTTGAGATATTTCTTAAAAGAGAAACACTAAAGTGAAATAGTCAAGACTTCTATTCCACGTGAGATCATTCTCCTACCATGTTCGAGATGAATTTATTTTTGGGAAGGCAGACATTCCAAATAGAGGATCTTAATTGATTCATGAACTCTTCCCAAAATACACATAAATTCATACTATATGATAGGATCAAGGAATGATGAAGGCAAAACCTCTTTAGGATATAGATTTTTGCCAAGATATAAAGGTGCCAAGAAAAACTATGAAGCTTTTATAAGTTATCATTTGATTTCATCCCAAGGAGTGATGGAAATCAAAGGTTGAACCTCAACATCAATTGATTTTTGACGTCAATAAAATGATGTTAGGTTCTATAGTTGCATTTCTAGTAAATGATGCAACTAGCTAAGCAATCTTTAGGAAATAAAATAAGTGCCTAAGAACTTGAAGCAAGTGTGAAATTTTCATTTAGGAATAAAAACTTCCAAGAAATGGATCTCCAACCCATGAACTTTTCTTAAAAAAGCTATAAAGTTCAAAAGTTATGTGTTCATAGTAGCATTACTATTGGATCAATCATCAATATGCTTGGACTTTAAACATAAATTTGATTAGTGAAATATGTTTAAAGGACTCTAGTAACATCTAAAGATTGACCAATAATAATGAATCTTGTACCAAACTCAAGAATAGGAGTTAATATCACATAAATGAAAGTTCAAACTTAAACTTTCATAGTGGCATGGGAAACCATATCCGATAGGTGATATTTAGTCTCTAGTTTGATACTCAGGAAATGAATACAATTGAATCAATAAACTTTGTGGATATTGTTTGAAAGAATTTCTTTCAAATATCCTTCTACCATTGCAAAAGATTCCAAGATGAATCATTTGCTCAAGATATTTGATTCCCTAGAAGGAATCTCAAGTCTTTGAAGAATAACATTCTTCCAAGTATTGAGAATGAAGTTCTTCATACTCTTTAAACAATAAGTAGTTCCCTAGACGTCCCAAACCACCAGAAGTGGTACTTGAAGTCCAAATTGTGATATAACCTAAAGGTATATCAAAGATTCTTAGTTTTGGAATTTGAGAGGCACTAGTGTATGCTTGGACTTGAGTAAGGGAAAGATCTCTAAAAATCCTACAGGTAAGCAAAGAAGCTTTAAATAGTTAGGAGATCTTAAAGATAAAGACTAAGTCTTTATTCTAGTCACAAGATCAACCAGACTTGATCAAGCTTGGACATGATTATCCAAGAACATGTGATTGGAATTACTCTGTAGATTGCCCAATTATTGGCAATAAAAAATTCCTTTTGGGATATATTCACTCAAGTTCCATTTATCCAATGGAAAAATGTGAAAAGAGTAAGTTGTTCCAAGTCTGAACAGAGTAAAGAAAATAACAAGAATGTAGTCTACAACCGTGAAGACAGTACTTAAGTCTGTGGAAGGTAAAACATAATGTTTGCCTATCCTTAAAGGGATTTTGGTACAAATCCAAAGAGCATGAGTGGATGCTTAAGACTTAAGCAGTAGAGAGATTCCTATCTAAAATCCCCGGGGTAGGTACCTAAAGCATCAATAAAGAAAGGAATCTAAAGATAAGAAGTTAAAAGCTCTTGTCACTACAAATTGATCAAGGATAAACCAATCTAACTTGAATTTGTGAAAATTCAAGTACTTGGAATTTTGATTGGTTTTTTATTTGAAAACCCTAGCAAATAAGAATTGATATTCTATCAAGAGGTTTTTAAGTTTTCAAGGCAAAGCACATGATTGTGAGATGATCATGTGAAGGAATCAAGACCTAGAATATCTAGTTCGAGGTAATGCTTGAAACTTCAAAATTTTCATAAAAGAAGTGAAGCAAGAAGGTACTCTATCAAGAGATGTTTTGACTTTAAGATAAGTATAACCCACACATTAATGTGAATATAAAATAGGGTGTTATGGGACACTAGATTTTATACTCATATTGATGTAGGAAAGATGGTATGGGACATCTGACCATGGGAGGATAATTATCTTTTAGTCCTAGATTGAATCTTGAAGTTAGATCTGATCCCTAGGAAAATGTAAACTTCAAAGAAGGAGTTTAGTTCAAGAAGGATAAAAGTAGTATCCTAAGATACTTCAAGATAACTTCAAGATCAAGGAAACATAAGATATGAAGTAAGTAACTTCCAAGATCTTCTTGAAATACTTCAAGATAAAGTGTTGTTAAGTCAGAAATATTTCATAAATTTATGAAAGAAGTTGGACTTTAATTTTGAGTTGATCTTTTCAACCAAGGATTTGATTGACTAAGTCAAGCATCGAGTCCCTAGTGTAACTTGGTAAATTCACTCTTTTGACTCAAAGAAATGCACAAGAATTGCATTCTCAGTAAGGATTCAGAAAGACTAAATATGAATTGAACTTAGTCTCAAGTGAAGCATTATTTGAATACAAAACTCATCAACAGAACCTCAGTGGGTCGACACACTGATGTTGGTTATCACACTAGTATCTTGTGGTTGGATGATGTTTTCGAGTTGTTTTGAATCTTTTTTGAGAATCTAACTTATTTTTTAAAGATAAAGAAAATGCTTCAATACCGTATTGAAAGAGATCTTTGAAAAGTTAAAGTCTTGAGTCATCTAGACTTTGACTCATAGCAAATTTACGTATGTTCGAAGTTTGAATTGGTTGTACACAATTTTAGTTATTTCTTTCCACTTTCCAAATCTTTTCGAATTGGCTGAGACATGGTATCTGATTTCTTTTGCAAAAGACCATAGTTAGCTGGTTAGAATTAGATAACTAAATTGAACATCCTAGATAGATGTTATGTATAAGAACCTTTTCAATCTTCAAAAGATAATAAGTCTAGATGGACTAATTCTTGCTTCAAGTTATAGCATAAAAGATTTCCTAGAGTCCAGTATACTCTAGAATAGAGAAGTTAGGAATTGCTCATTAGATTGACAATTCCCAAGAACTTTAGTTAAAGTATTTGAGAAAAGTGTCCTAAGATGTACAACTTTCATTTTGAATTTGAATTGGTCAAGTTAGTATGGTTGACTCAAAGAAAATGGTAAAATTTCTCCTATAGTTTACATAGGATTTTTAAACTCATGAGGACAAAGTAGTCCTCAAATCGGGTAATAAGATCAAGTAACTATTGGATAGGAGTTAACCATTGTACAAAGTTAGATGTTTGGGACAACCAAAATTCAAGTTTTCCAAACCAAATTCAAGTAAATCCAGAGTTCTCAAAGTCTTGTGAGGGATAAAGAGTCCCCACCTTCGTTACTAAGTCCATGTGCCTGTCATGCCTAGAAATGGACTAGTAATCTGAATCCACCCAGTTCACATGATTGTGCCTAGATCGCACATTGAGAAACTATGAATTGGCTAGGGATGTTTTAGATCCACCATTATTATTCATTCACTACTTTGTACTTTGACTAGTCTATCAAAGTGCAAAGTCAGATAGTGTTTTGAATCGATGCCACCACAGAGATGAGACATGTTCTTCCAATTCTAGAACATGAACATGTTCTTCCAGTTTTAGGACATGAGGCTCGGGGGTTGCCTATAGCATGTATATAGCTCTATTTTTGAGGACAAAAATATTTTCCAAGGGGGAAGAATGAAATAAAGTAAGCCTATGATCTAAGGTTCCAGTCGGTACAGACGGATCTGAAATCGGACATCGTTTGGTCATCCATGTGTATGACCAAAGATCTCAAGTTTAGACTTACTAGGAGGTCTTGCTCTTGTGAACAAGTGATACACTTAGCTTAGTGGTTAACTCTCAAGGATGTGAAGGAGGAGGTCTTAGGTTCAATCCCCATGGGCGACATGGGAATGGTATTTTTCCCAAAGAGATCTAGAGCCTTCTAGAAGCATCCAGTTGAGTTAACTCGAGTTGACTGGGACACTTGGCACTCATGCAGTTACATGGCTGACACATGGCTAGCTAGTATCCACCTGCCCAAGAAGGCAGTCCCCTAGAGAGAGCTATATATAGAGACATTTGGTTGGGAGGAGAGTCATCTCTCTAGCACATGGTGGTCGTAATCTTCATTCTCTTGCAGACTAGTATCCTCAAACACCACTCTTCTCATGTCAACCTCCTTAATGAATTGTTTATGCATCTTAGACTCATTAAAAATGACATTACTAATTCTAATCACTGACCATGTTTCAAAATCCCATAAGAAATATTTGAATTGACCTTCTCGACCATATCCAAGAAAAATGCATTTTTTTGACTTATGGTCTAGCTTTTCTATAAGATTCTTTGGTATATGAACATATGCTTCACACCCAAAAACTCAGAGATGATCATAATTTGGTGGCTTCCCTATCCATAATTCTTGTGCCACCTTTCAGACCTTTGGTAATAATAGGTGAAAGGTTAATCACATGATTTGTAATCAATGTTGCTTTTGCCAAAAAGCTTTGTGAAAGCTTTGCATGATGCAGTATAGAAAGTACTCTATCCTCAATAGTTCTATTCATCCTTTCAACTACACCATTCTAGATTGGGGCATAAGGAACCCTAAAATCTCTACAAGTTCCTTTAGCTTGAGAGAAAAGGCTGAGTTCATGTGAGGTATACTCACCCCCATTATATGAATGTAAAGGATCGATCTTAGTTCTTTTTTTAGTCTCAACGGAAGAAAACCATTTTTTGAAGGTAGGGAATACCTCAGCCTTCAATTTGATAGGATATACCTAGACTTTTCTAGTACCATCCTCAGTTAAAGTGACAAAGTAAAGAGAACCCCCTAATGACCTTGTGGGCATAGGACCACACACATGTATGAAGGAGATCTAAAGGCTATATTGAAGAGTCAATGTGCATTTCTTGCACATTCCTAGTTTTCTTTCCATTTTGACAATGCTCACAAAATGAAAAATCAGAGAAAGATAACACACATAAGTAGCCATCCATTCCACTATGAGACATGTGGTTGAAACAGGCATGCCAAATACAAGATATAGGTTGTTTAGTAACAGCTAACAAGTGTTCTTTCTATGATACAAATAAGGGATAAAGTGAGCCAAATTTGCTTGATTTTGCAATAAACATATCGCTCTTTGATATGCAAAAGGAATGGGCATATAAAACCACATTCTAGCCAATGGCATCAAGTTGATCAACTAACATCAGGCTATGTGATAACTAAGATACATGGCACACATTGTAAATAGTAAATTTGAACCATCAATGAACTTCACAACCACAACTTCAATCCGAACAATGATACACTGATAAGAGTCAGTTGGACTCACTATACCAAGAGACTTTGTTGCATAACTAGAGAACCATTCTCTATGTGGCATCACATGGAAAGATGTACCAGAACCTAGCAACCACATGTGGGAAAAGAGAATCAGCCATAAGAGCCTCAATAATCACACTACTATCAGGTTTCAACACATTACCATCATTAGAAATAGCGTTAATTTCTTCTATCTTCATAGTCGAAGGAGATGGTGGAGGTAACTATTTCGCATGGCCATCAACATTTTATCAATTATCTTTAGGATTCTTTAATGCATATTAGTCTTTCTTCATATTTTCTTTCTTATGTCAATAATGACATTTGATATCCCTTTTCTTTGATTTACTTCTACTCTTATTCCATTGACCATTCTTCCTTGTTCTTGCTCCTTCCATGTTGTTGATTCTTTCCTTGGTAAGAATCAAGAACATTATATGCATCTCCACTCTAAGTGCCAACCATAGATTTTATGTGAATCTCCTCACTCAACAATGCTCTAGATATGTCATCATACACTAGTTTACCACTAGGTGCACTATTGCTCATAGCTATGCAAAATGTATCCTATGATGATGGCAAGGTGCATAGAAACAAGACTACTTTCATTTCATTATCCATGTCCATTTTCTAAGCATGTGATAGAGAGAATATAGCATCAAACTCTTTTAGATGAGCAACAACACTATTTGTGTCCTTCATGCAGAGGTCATATAACATTTTCATCCAATACACTTTGTCTGATGTCATTTCTTTTCCGTATGTATTGAATAATTTCTTCCAAAGATCCTATGCACTTTCACAGCCCAACACTTTAAATTAAACATTATCTCCAAGCCACAATCAAATGGTATACCTATCCATTTCATCCAAATTATCCCAATCATCTTCATCCATGTCAGTAGGATTCTTTGAGATTCCATTTACCGGCTTCCATGGCCTCCTCTGAGTCAACACATCTTAATCGGATTCTTCCATAGAGCAAAGTTTTTGCCATCAAATTTTTTCGGATCTCAAAATGGTCATTTCTTGCAAGTTATAGCTCCTCCTAGGAACATTGGCCCCTAGACCCGCATCCACCAGACGTGCTTGAGATCTTTGATGCCATGATTATAGAGAACTGACTAGAAAGATAATGGAGCTAGAAGAGTCCAAACATCCCTAAGGCACGAAAAGGGATGACCAAGTGTCGAATTCTGGAAAAATGTTGATAGTCTCCCCCAGAAAATGGATTAATGAACAATAATAACCAATCAAAAAGATTATGTGGGTAAAAGCAACCATTGTATAGTGGAAAAACACAAGTCTAGAAACGTTTTGCAAGAGTCTTATCTCCCAAATGAGCAATGAGAAATTTCAAGAAAAAACTCATTAGATTGCAAGTCGTGTCATCTAAGCCTACATAGTGAATCATTGACTCTACTACATATAACCACTTAATAGAAAGAAGCAAACTAGGCTTATCAAGTACGTATGGACAACTAGCATACATCTCCTATGGCGAGGCTAGGTAAGTCTTCCACTTGCATAACTGAAGAGACCCTGACATTTGGGTGTTTCCGAGTAAAAAAAAACCTCATGACGACCCTCTTTATCAATTTCAAAGGCTTTATGCAAAAAAAAAAGAAACTGCTATATCAATGACCACATGGACATACATTAGAAGTATCCATATAAGTTTATATAATGTGTATGTGTTCAATATATGAAACAAAATGACATTGAAAATCTAAAATCAAAGCCTAAACACTATCCAACAACATCTACAAGCCTCTATCAACTCTCTTCTTTAGGCTCAAAAATGTGTGTAAACTTGTGGTGGCTACTCCTAACACAACTAAAAACATTTCAAGAAACTTGTAGATTTACTCGTGTGTGTGAGAATATAGCCCCAAAACTGAATATTCATTGTCAAATAAGTACAAAGAATACTCTTCATGATGTTCTTGAATCTTTGTAAAAATAAATATGCATGAAAATAGTCCAAAATGCCTCCAAGAGTCACCACAAAAACGTTGCAAAACAAGCTTTGAAAGAAAATAATGAAGCTTTAATGGCCCAAAACATGTTCAAGATAATGTGAACCGTATTTTTTCCCCTTCGTCAAACACCACAAAAGTGTAGCTTAGTGGCAAGATATTGCCGATTAAGCAAGCTCTATGGGAACAATACCGAGATGGGGGACCTCTCGATAAATACCAGGAACTTTAATCCTCCTAGACTATTGAGATCCTCCCTCACATGCAACCAATGGTAAATTCGGTGACTAACATAACAAGGCATGCCAAGGTCTATGCCTTGGTCGCCACCTTAGGCATAAACCTTAGAGAAAGTCTTGGGTGGATGGATGGGCGCTTGCTTCGCTTGCACAAAAGCAACAACCCTTTCGCATCTAGTTGCTTTGATAGTAGTGAAGTGTGGTCGTGTTGATGCATCACAGTAGATTCTCCTTCTTGAAAGTTCCATGAGGATACCCTCATAGTAGAAAACAGAGCTCAGGATCCCACACACTGTACTCTCCATGGGGTTTGTAGAATATGCAGAAAGCACAATACAAAAAGAGCATGAACATGGATTTCTTAGGTGTTACAAATGCGATCAAACTTACAATTAGTGACAAAGAGACTATATGTTTTATTAAAGATTATATACAAAAGTTATCGATGGCCATTTGGCCTTTCACATGGACACTAACAGTAACAATTTTCATAGAGATTATTGAGTTTGTATGGCTCAGATGCCCTATGGATGATCAAGTGTGAATTAGACCTTTGCCATGAACATATCCATTGACAATCAAATTGCATCCATAGTTGATAGGAACTCAATGTTCCAACCTTGCATTAAGAACTATGAGATGCACTATTCTTATTTCAAAATCAGAAACTTGTTGGAGAGATGCCCATATAAGGTTTATGGCTTACATGCACTTATTCTTTCTTTCCATATTTTTGGTTTACCTCTATAGGAGTGCTTGCTATCTTGACATTCTCCAAGTGAAACTTCTTCAACATATCCTGCACATAATTTCTTTGAGTAATATAAATTCCAGAATTTGTATAGACTAACTCAAGTCCAAGAAAATACTTTAGTGACCCTAGATCATTGATTTTGAACTCCTGCATCATTTGGTTCTTAATTTGTTTGATGCCATTGGCATCATTACCTGTGTAAGTTTTATATCATCAACATACACACATAGGTATATCACCTCTAAATTACTTCTCTTAACAAACAGAGAAGTATCTGCTTTGCTCATGATGAATCCTTGATCTTGAAGGTATATAGTCAACCTATGATTTCATGCCCTAGGTGCCTGCTTCAATCCATAAAGAGCTTTGTTTAGCTTACACACATATGATACCTTGCTTGGGTCTTCATAGCCAGGAGGTTGAGCCATGTAAACCTCCTCTGAAATCCAGCCATTAAGAAAAGCATTTTTTACATCCAATTGGTACATATTCCAATTCCTTGATGCAACCACACTTACCAATACCCTGATGGTTGGCATTTTGGCCACAGGTGAGAAGGTCTCTTCATAATCAACTCCTTGGGTTTGTGCAAAACCCTTAGCCACAAGTCTAGCTCTATACCTATTTATTGATCCATCTGAATTTCTCTTGATTTTGTAGATCCATCTAGAACCAATTACCTTCATAGACTCCTTCTTTGGCACTAGCTTCCAAGTATCATTCTCCTTGAGAGCTTCAATTTCTTCATTGTTGGGTTGTAGGGTATGCACACATCCACAGTTGTGCATAGAGACCCCCCCTAGACCATGGGTATAACCTTCTTTTATATAAACTTAGAGTGTCATATATGAACACTCTCCTAGAACACTTTTTAATATTTCCTTATACCATAGTGAAGAGGTCTCTTAAATATCTCACCTTTTTGGCTCTTCTAGGACATTCCCACGTAAAAATCCCATGCATGGAGTGTCTTGGGATTTGGTTGTTACAAGAATTGATTGTGGAATATCCTAAAAGATAGTTTAGTTAGAGAGAGACTCCCTTTTTTGAGTTTTCAAAGAAGCACATGGGGAATAGAGCTTAGCCTATATATAGAAGCTCATTTTTGTAAAGAAGGGAGCTTTTGGTCGACGTGCTCTCATGTAATATTTCTTATCAATGGAAGAAGGATCTCTTTTACTCCAAGATTATATACATTTCATGTATTGTATTTTTGTGAGTGTGTGAAAGTGATGTGTGTGCGCCTATGCATGTCTCTCCTTTGTGTGAGTAGAGTAGTTGTATTTCTTGTATTTTCCTCATGGACTAGGATCCTTGACTCCCTATTCTCCTTGTTTTCAAGCATGTGGCATAGCATGTGTTTGATACCAATGGCTTGAACATGTTGGAGGTAGGGGTGGATGAGAGGAGGGTCACTCTTGAGCTTTCCTTCTTGCTTCCACGCAAGGTGGTGAGGGTTTTTGGTCTTTCCTTGCTACAAATTCAATACTTTTTGGCACCGTTACTGGGGATGGTTGGCCTTTCATCATTGGGAGGGCTCAAGAACATGTGGTAAAGTATTGTGTTGCAACTGTTTTGCTCAATTGCGTAGGATTTGAGTTCTTGCATGGCACTCTCACTCTTCCATTGGACCATTGGCTCCCCATTTCTTGTTTTCAGTAGGTAGATTTAGTTCATTTTTGTTTGATGCACAAAAAACACCCCTTAACCCCCTTCTCTCTTCTCTCTCACATATACACATTCATTCACTCACTCTGGCATCAACCCCATCTATGTCATTTTCTGAAGTTGATGTGTATCTTGGGAAAGGGGATGGTAGTTCTATTTCTTTTCCCTCCCTTTTTTCATTTCAATTAAGATTTTTTGGTGGATTACACAGTACAAAATTACCACATGTTGATTTCACTTTCTCTCAGGTTCGTGACTCCAACAATCTTTTTTATGACCATTCTACCCTTCAATATGAACCAGGTCTACCTTGGGGTTGGTGCATTAATGCACCCCTCTTCATTAGGGGTATGTCCGCATAAAGGTCGTTAGGGAGGAGTCTTAACTCTCCCTCCGACTCTCCCCTTACTGACAGAGGCCATGCAGGGTGGAAAACGTTAGGCTCTTTGTCCTATTTTCTTGTGTCTTCTGCTAAATGCTCTGGCACTGTCGTCAAGATTTTCTCTCCTCTCTCACTCATGAAGGCCTACAGGAAACACATTCAATGAAGGTAGCCAGAATTCCCTGAGAAGTCCAAAATGCATCAAGGATGTCAAAGGGATTTCACATGCAAACTTTGGAAGAAATCAAGCAAATCTAGGGTAGCGGTCAAAGCTGGTCAAACTTTAGAAATTAGGGCAAAAACTTCAATATCTCCAAATCACATGAAAATTCATATACTTGTAAAGCCTATCAAAGGCAGTGTATAGCCTGAATTTCACATGTAAATGGATTTTCTAGCACATTGATATGCCATGTGCATTTTGTAAAAAATGTAATTTTTTCACTTAGACCCTACAAAATCTTGTATAGGAATTTTTGTTAGCCATATGGTTTGGCATGTATAAAGAACATATGTGGCTACATATTTGTACAAAGTTTCAAGGCTAGCAGAGTTTCTTAGGCAGCCTAATGTCACCTTGCAAGCTTCCAAATGTAGTCAAACTTGTATAAGGGAGATTTAGATAAAAGTTTTTTCTGCATATTCCTGAAGGAGATCTTTGGAAACATAGTCCTACAAAGTTTCATCTTCATCAAATCCTTTTGGGAGGGTCAAAGAGCACAAAGTCCAGTTTTCAAGGTGACCACAGTTTTCTACTTTAAGCAAAATGAAGGATTGAAGGGCTGCCACATGGTGAAAGCTGATTGATCCATGTTGTACGATCAAGATGAGCTCATATTCAAGGGTGGAGATGAATTTATGCTTAAAGAAAGGAGAATCCATGAGTTTTTTTCATCAAATAAGACTTTTTTGACAGTTAAAGATCAATAATGCAACTTTTCTCTAAAAATAGTGGCATATCTTATCCGAATTGATGTCAGCATTGATCCGACGGTCCAGATCATCCCAAGATCCAATGGTGGAGAATGAAGGCGCCTAAAGTTCACTCCTTTACACTAGATTTGATAGAAAGAACAATTCCAAGCCATTGATTTGATTAATGAAACAGTTGTAATCGAAAGTAGTGATCCTAGAGTTGAGAGTTGATTTCTCTAGATCCAAGGGCCCATATTCATTCAAAAAACTATATAAACCCCCCTCCAAACTCCTAGAGCATCATTGTTAGGCATCCATAGGGCTCTTGCTAGCTTAAGGTTTCCTTGAGACGATCACCCTCGGTTGAGGATCCAAGGTGGGCTAGTATGAGTATAGTACCTAGTTTCAAATTTAAGTTAGAACTCCAATCTAGGATAGGCTCTTGAAACCAACATCTCTATCTTGACTCACCCTTGGTGGAGCGTGTGAGTGAGTTAGAGCTGGTTTTAATGAGTCTTAGACTTCTTTAGTTAGACGTTATGAGCCTAGACATACATAGGGTCAATGAAGTGGAACTCATCTTCTTACCTGTGATATTTGGTTGAACTGTCATGGTTTGAGGGTCGGAACCGCCTTTGATCAGTAGACTGCTTAGCTTGACGTATCACGACGATCTTACACATGTATCTTAATTCAAATCCTTTTAATTCATGTCACTTGTCACTTGTCACTTGTCTCTTGTCTCTCGTCTCTTGTCTCTTGTCTCTCAGTCTCTTAAGTATTTTTACATGTCTTCTATTTGCTTCTATGTGTGAGAAGGCTCCACAGTATTACGTTGAACCAATGAGGATGTTTCATTGAGCTTGTGATTAAACTCTATCATCACACTTGCATGCATATAATCCATACATACCCATACATATTGATTAGTTTCTGAAAGTGTATAAGAAGCTCCAATATTGGACCATTCTTCCTTTCAAAACTGATTTATGTGTAAGGATTCCATCTATTCTCGTCATGCATACATATCATCCAAATAAGACTATGCATATGGAACGATAGGAATTGGAAGGATTGTTGAGGGAATCATTTGTGCTTAGAACCATTGATAAAACTCTCACATGTATTACTTGACTGAAAGATTTAAGATGTGTAATGTGATTTCTCTTCAGGTCTCAGCAGATACATTAGTTGCATGGCACTCCTTAGCTCTCTTGTGAACTTTCCATCTCTTTTGCAAGCAAAGTGGTTGGTGCTTGTTACTCTCCTAGGACATGTACATGGTCTCTTGCCTGATTTGCTCAGTCGCTTGTCTATTGTCATACTACTTCAGGTTCATCCTCACTCTCCTTAATGCTAGAAAATAGAAGAATACTAGAAGCGCGTGGTTGAGTCATGTTCGTTCCCCTCTAAGTTATAAACTTTCAAAATGGCTCCCTAGGAGCTCTATTTTCTTGTATTCACTTCATGCTCTAGCATTGCCTAAAAGTTCACTATGTAACTTCAAGTTTTGTGTGTTTCCTTGTAAGCAAAATTGGACAGAAGGGATCATTTTGCACGGAATTTAGGCTTGGGACTCGAGCTAGAGGTTTCTCAGTGCCCCAATTCAGGTGTCCAAGCCAAAAGCCTATGAGCTACAGTTCCTACCTTATTTTAAGCGGTTTGATGACTTTCTGATATGATCAATTGAAGATTATAATAGAGCTTGTTTCCTAATTGGGATTTGGTCCGTCTTTGCATTTCCTATCTCATAACTTTGATCTAATTTTGTTTTCTGATTATGTTGAAAGTAATATCATATTGTGAGGGAAATAGATCTAGCTACCAACATTTGGTTTCAAAGTAAGTGATTATTTTCAATGATGATGATGATTAAATGACCCTTTGATATGCTTTTTCAAACTAATACCTATTGAAGCTTCCCAATGGAGGAGATTCTCATTCTTAAAGATCTTGAATGCAGATATTGTCTTGACTTTTGCTCTTTGAAGGTGACATTTTTCAAAAGTGGTACACAGCCAGGGATACTTACCACTTTATTCATGTCAGGCTTCGGTTTTACAGATGACGAACCTAGAAGATGGGATGGAAGCCTGATATTGGTATGATCCATTGCATTCTGGAAATAATTGGTGCCAAGTTGCTCAGTATGAAGGTTTCAAGATTAGCTATGATGCTAGGTCCTCTCCAAGGGGTCTCTGTCTTAGCTGTACGTTTCATTGAGACATATTTAAGATTTGTAGAACTATAAGGCTATTTTTTATTGATAGGACTCTTTGGAGCTATTTTTCTGAAGATCTTCACAACCGGTGTAGCATGGGAGTTCTCTCTGTATGATTGAACCCACTAATGAGGAATTCTACCTAAACTTGGCTGCAATCTAATTTTGATTTGTATGATTGGCAATGATCAAATGATTTACTTTATGCTATGACATTATCAATGAATGCACAATCATCATAAGCACTAGAAGAGCAATGTTCCTCTCATGTTTTTTGTTGTTTATGTGCTAATACAATTAGGATTTTAGCATGGCAAAGAATCTCAAGAATGTTTGGAGGTCATCTTGTTCCAGTAAAGTTGTTAATTAGAAGGAAACACTGTGGATTCAGACCTGTTCTATACTATTTAAGTGTGAAAGTCACAAAGGATCGAGTGATTGTTTTTTGCTAAGGAATTAACTCCCTAGTTTCACAATGCTTATTTAAGGTTTATTTTCATAATGCATTGTAAGCCAACACACACAGAACTTCAGCATTGATCCTCCTTGACTCCTATTAGATGATTTGATAACATGCTTTGCAGGAATTGATCTTGATGAATTGAAGGATTTCTTTTGACCACTTGCCCATACATATCTACTTTGCAAAGAATACACATGGCATAATTCACTAAATATTGTTTCAGCTCTCATCCATGCTCACATATCTGCTCAGTGATTGTTCATATAACTAAGTGATTGCCTCTCATGGATTCTTAACCTTTTGAGCTTTAATTGGTGGATTGCATGAACAAGCAACTCTTCATTGAGACTTCTCTCTAGATGAGCAAGTCTTGAAGGACTTGATGCTCCCTGAAGTGGAAACTAAAATTAGACTAAATGTTAGTCTACTTTTTAGAAACAGTCTACTTGTTGTGTATGTTTAATTTCAGGTTTGGGGAGCTGCTTGAGAAGGCATTTCCAGCTTTACAAAAGACTGCACAGTGGAATGTATGATGGGCTGACTGCCCCCCAAGGGGATTGTGTCGCCCAACTCTAAAGACTAAAGAATTGCAGATTGAAGTAAAGCTCGAAGACCTGCTGCCTGAAGACTTATAGACTGTGGAATTGCAGATTTGAAGATTTGAAGAGTTTCGAGACTTGACTCCAACTTGGAACAATTTAGTTATGAATGATCATCTTCTCTTTGCTTTGTCGAGGATGACAAAGTCTAGGGGGAGGAGACTTTTGGGTTATAGGGTATGCACACATCCTCAATGGTGCATAAGAACCCTCCCTAGACCATGCAAAATAACATTTTTTGTATATATTTGAGTTTCACATATGAACACTCTCCTAGATCACTTTTTAATATTTCCTTATACCATAGTGAAGAGCTCTCTTAAATATCTCACCTTTTTGGCTCTTCTAGGACATTCCCACATAAAAATCCCACGTAAAGATATGTTAGTTAGAGAGAGACTCCCTTTTTGACTTTTCAAAGAAGCACATGGGGAATAGAGCTTAGCCTATATATAGAAGCTCATTTTTGTAAAGAAGGGAGCTTTTGGTCAACTTGCTCTCATGTAATATCTCTTATCAATGGAAGAAGGCTCTCCTTTACTCGAGGACTATTTACATTTCATGTATTGTGTCTTTGTGAGTGTGTGAGAGTGGTGTGTGTGTGTGCCTATGCATGTCTCTCCTTTGTGTGAGTAGAGTAGTTGCATTTCTTGTATTTTCCTCATGGACTAGGATCCTTGACTCCCTATTCTCCTTGTTTTCAAGCATGTGGCATAGCATGTGTCTGATGCCAATGGCTTGAACATGTTGGAGGTAGGGGTGGATGAGGAGAGTCACTCTTGAGATTTCCTTCTTGCTTCCATGCAAGGTGGTGAGGGTTTTGGTCTTTCCTTGCTACAACCTCAAGGATCTTTTGGCACCGTTTCCGAGGATGGTCGGCCTTTCATCACTTGGAGAGCTCAAGAATGTGTGGTAAAGTATTTTGTTGCAAACTTTTTTGCTCAAATGCGTAGGATTTGAGTTATTTCTTGGCACTTTCACCCTTCCATTGGGCCATTAGTTCCCCATTTCTTGTTTTTAGTAGGGTAGTTTTAGTTAATGTTTGGTTGATGCACAAAAAACACCCCCAACTCCCTTCTCTCTCTTTCTCTCTCACATACACATTCTCCCACATGCTCAGTGGCATCACACTCCATCTTTGTGGTCTTTGAGTTAGTGCATGACTTGGAAAGGGGGATTGGGTAGTATTGTTTTTCTCCCTCCCTCTCTTCAATTTCAAAAAAAAAAAGCAAAAAAAGGTATTATTGATGTTTCATTGCAATACATTTACGAAAAAGAAAAAGAAATAAAAACTTCATGTTTGAATTCTGTGATGCTCTGATGGTCGTATGAATCTGGCAAGGATAGTGTTCAAGTTCCCTCTTAAATTGTCCACTCTGTTAATTGGGAGGTTGGTGAAGGAAAACATTAAAGGGACCTAGTCATGGCTCTGGATGCGAGGGTCCACTTGTCTTGAAGACAACTGGGTTGGGGGAAGGTTATCTCCTCCAACCCCATTCATTACTTTCCCTCTCCCATTTTGTGGTCGAGCATGGTACGTTCACCCCATCATGCTCCCACCTGCACATGGCTATGGTGGGTGGAGCTTTGTTCCCTACCAATCTTTTGGTGTGCAGTTCTACCTGTTTTTGTCTGGGTTGAGCATATCTCAGCCTCCAGTAGGGCTTGCGTATTGCTGTGTCCTTGCTAGACAAGAAAATCTCAGCTAAACCATCTACAACTCCAGGGTTGAGTTCCATACGATCTCCCCCTCCTTTATCTGCTCAAGGTGAAGCTTATGCTCCCTCTTGAGTCTGGTTGTTGGGTGTGAGTATGTGCACGTTCCCACATCAATGTCCACTACACTTAAGGACGAGGCATTTCAGATTTCGGGCTCCATTATGTTTGACAGATGGTCTGCATCGACTGCTCAAACCCTTTTTGGACTCTTGCAAGACGAATCTGTTGACCTGATGAACTCCAGAATTGGACTTCCCCTTCCATCATCTGCATCAAATTTGGGCATGAATTTACTCACAATTGCCTTGGCCACCCTTCTCTATGCAGTCGAATGGTGCTTTTCCCTTACCTTATTTTGCATTATCTTTTGAGGTTTGGTCTCCTCATCCTCTTGGCTTGAGCACCGGATTGTGCTTCTTGGTCTAGCTCTATGATTCCCTGCTCTTTTGGCAAGTTATGCTTCCCAAGATCTCCCTTTTGTGTACATCTCTGACTTCTATGGAATCAGCTGCCGAAGGTGGGAACCATACCTTGTGGATACCTGTTATAGCCAACATCTAAAGAATTTCACTTTGAAAGAGGCTTCTCTCTATTGGGATGAAGGATGCCAACCCTAGGGCCCTTTTCGCTTATTTTGTTGAGGTTTCGACTGTGTCCTTTGACTCTGCCAGCCTAGAACCTGTTTGCTTCATTTTTTTTTTTTGGCTCCAAGGTATGTATTGGTCTTCCCCATGTTTGGATGACTGTGCTTTTTGTCCACACCCTATACCCCTCTCTACATGACTTGGTATACAAAAAGTGTTTGATCTCTCGTGTTGTATCAATGATAACTACTTGCAGGCATTCGTAAGGGTTATGAGTTATGCCTATTGACTAGGTGCGATAACAGATATATCTCTGTAAAGCCTCAACATGGATGGTCTTGCCTCTGATCATAGTTATTCAGTCAACTATTGTGATTTTTGCATCACTTTTGTCTGCATTTCCCATGTCATGCTATGTTAGGTTTTTGTTATCTTAAAAACTTTGGATGACGAGACTCCATTTGAAATATGATGTATCATGTTTAGAACTAGTATGAACTATCTTGCATGGCTTGTCCATTGCAAATCTAGAGAAATACTCACGCTATCCTGAGGAGTTTGGACTTTGGTGAGGGCATACTTAGATGCTCGCATACCTAAAGAAAAATGTCTCGATCGAAGTCATCTTCCACTCATTCGCACAATGCTATCCATGGCCGGTAGAGATTCAAAATGGGCTACCAAGATTTGACAATATTAGTGTTGTAGGCTAGTGTATCTAAAGGCAGGACAACAGAGATTGTAGTCATATGTTTTCTGTGCCTATACTTGTACATGCTTAATGTGGACTTATGCTTGTATATTGAATGTTAATAGTCATGAATATTGCAGCTGCTCCGGTTCCTCCCTATTGGTTATGTCTGATAAAGTTTCTGTCCAGTCATCAGGTGAATTACCCAGCAAAGGGAACACTTGGACTGCATGTCTCCTCTTGAGTCAAGTATTATGGATTGCCATAATATTCTCAGTATGGCTAATTCATATGGAAATCTGTTCGGTGTGTTGCAGCATGAAAGTTTCTGTGAATTTCTCAGTAGACTTTTACCTATCGACTTTCTCGTTGGCAGCATACTCTCAGTTTTTTCATGAATGGGTATCTAATAGACTTCTAAGCCTACAAGCATTGTATTTGTGCTCACTTGGTCACACTATTTGCAGTAGGTGAAGAAGGTGATACCACACTAGTCTCCCTTCTTCATTTTTTGGGAGATACTATCCTCAAACCTATCTTGGTGGTTACTCTTTTATCTTGGGTGGAATTATGTTCTCCTGATGTGATGAGGCGTTGGTGCACAACACTTATGACTCTAAGTATATTTCATGAGGGGAAACTTTGGCTTTTGAATTATCCTCGAGCACCTCTCTTCATGGTGGTCTTTTGGATTCAATTGGTTGTTTACACAAGGAAATGATCTAAGAAGGAACCATTTACGTTATCTAATAAGGACCCAGGCTTTTCATAACCATGACAATGTGATGTGCCACTTTTTATGCATCTATGTTAAGGGATTCTGAGGCTTTTCTTCATTGCCTTGTAGCAATGCTGGAGTTATGCATCAACATTGGTTGGTCCGCATTATAATGTTTACCTACATCTTTTTTCAGAAATAGTATGTGTCACATCATCTTTTAGTAGAAGGTGGTGACCTGGAACTGATGGGCAGGGACAATCAAAGTTTAGGGCTTGGAAAATGGAGCTTCCTGTGTTGTTGTATAAATGAACTAGGGCTCCCTGCTTGATTCTGTAATGGTTGTAATACAGTTTCTAATGACTATTTGCTATAAAAGACATATCTGTGAACCTCATGATGGTTGGTCTTGTATCGATTGATAGTTCTTGATCATGATTTCTTTTTGCACAAGGCTCCTTGTTTAGGATGAAGAGACACTCGGACGGACCTCTCTTGATTCCATATTCAATGATTTGTGGCTTCACCATAGGACTCTAATTACTGTTCCATGTCAATCAAGATTATGAGTTGGTACTTTCTATTATTTTGCTTGGGGCTCTTGCAAAGTGATCCTTTCTCTCCTTTTGGAGCCTTTACTATTGCATCTGTATCACCATGTGCTTTGAGGTGTATCTGTAGATCTATATCGAAGTGAAACCATGATTGGGGCCTTTCGACCTCACACAACGTGAAGGCTGAATCATGTCACATGCACGATTTTGATATTATTTCTTCATGCTAGTGGGAAGTCGAGAGCTGAATAACCAAGTAACCAATGTATGAAGTGTATTATGATCTTAGTTGTACACTGTTTTTCTAGTCTTCATGTGTTACTTTGAGTATACAAAGCATGTGTATACTCTTATATTACATATAGTCTGCTAATTCTTGCATGTTTTTAGAATGGTAATGGAGCAAGGAAGGATTAATCACATATAGATGGAAAACCCACACAAAAGATAGATGGGAAGTACATATTTCATGTTCTTTTGCTTCTAGTTGTCCTAGATTACTGTCCACAACTCTTACACATGTTCACACTGACTGCCACTGTGGACTTGGTTTTGTGTTAAGACGCTTGGTGACTTGTTATGTGGAGTGGAAACTATAGATGGTTTTTGATGGGGAAAGATTGCCTACAAATATTTACCAGATATATGATGCTATAATCTTTGATTGTAATGATAACCTAGTTGTTTCTTCATGTTCTCTATTTTTTGCAATATCAAGATGAGGTGCCCTTGGTTAAGGTTGAGAAATCTGTGGCTCTCTTAATCTTGGGGGTGTAATTCTTGCGTTGGAGGCTTGCAGGAAAGCAGATGGTGGCCCCTAGGTCTTGTGATACATCATTGCTATAAGATGATCTACTAATGCTTATGTTGCAAGTTCCTAGAAGTCGACACACATACACTTGCTGATTGAGGCTTGAATATCATGCAAGTGCGATTACCATAATGAGCTGGGAAGTACTGGTAGACTAATCATATGTGATTGTTGGAAACTTTGAATTTTGTTTAAAATACTACCATTACTAATTGTACAATGTCCTTTGAAGGGTTTGAGGGCCACTAACGTCTGAAAGAAATATAGATTGTTGAGGATTTAGGGTAGGACATTTAAACTTGCAGGACTTATCTCTGTCTGGCTTAGGAAACTTGTAGAAGTTCTTTGTTATGATGGATGTGTTTTTCAAGTTACTCACATGTTTAATAACAGTTTTAAATTCTGGTGGCTCCCCCTGTGGGATTGGTGTGTAGTTACTCTCTACACCAGTTTTGGGAGAAACTTGGTATGACTAGGGGCATAAAAGTGACATTACTTCTTCCTGTCTATAAATTGCCTACATGTTTTATCAATCGCAGGCATGATTCACTTCATGATACACCCACCTAATCATATAGACTAAACTGCATCTCTTTTCACATGAAATGACTTGCATAAGCCCACAAGAAGGCTCACTCCCAGGTACTAAATGCATCTGCAAGTTTTGATAAAGTCATCATCTTAACCTTGTGACTAGTAGTTACTGAACAAATAAAATAATTGGATGATTATTGGTAGAAGTTTTTTCATTACAAGCCTACACATACTGAGCTTCAACATTGATCATTCTTGGATACGCATGGCTTATTCACTGAATGTTGATTTTAGCTCGCATCCATGCTCACATATCTACTCAGTGGTTGTTCATATAACTAAGCAATTGTGATTAAGTGATTGTGACATGTCTAAAATATAAGACATATGGACCGCTACTTGGGTTCTTAACCTTTGGTGCTTTAATTTGCAGATGGCAAGAATAGCCAGCTCTTCATGAGGACTTTTTCTCTAGATGAGCAAATCGTGTAGATGCTTCCTGAAGTGGAAACTAAAATTGGAATGAGAATTTACTGGTGGCTTCTTTTCAAATATATTCTGCTTGTTGTGTGTGTTTTATTTTTAGGTCTGGGAGCTCCCTGATGAGGCTCTACCAACCTTACAAAGGACTGTACAAGGGAATGGATGTTGGGCTGACTGCCCCCCAAGGGGATTGTGTCGCCCAACTCTGAAGATTGAAGATTTGCAGATTGAAAGAAGGAATGATGCTTGCAGATTGGAAGATTAAAGTGCTACAGATTGGAAGATCAGTGAAGACCTAAAGAATTGCAGCTTGAAGCTTTGCAAACTGAAGAATTGCTGATTTTGAAGACCTGAAGATTTCCAGACTTGAAAGACTCTACCTTGGATCAGTTCAATTATGTATGCTCTTCTTCTTTAGCTTTGTCGAGGATGACAAAGACTAGAGGGGGGAGAGTGTTGGGTTGTAGGGTATGCACACATCCACAATTGTGCATAGAAACCCTCCCTAGACCATGGGTATAACCTTCTTTTATATAATCTTAGAATGCCATATATGAACACTCTCTTATAACACTTTTTAATATTTCTTTATGCCTTAGTGTAGAAGACTCTTCATATTTCACCTTTTTTTCCCTTCTAAGGAATTCCCACGTAGAAAATCCCATGCATGCATATTCTTGGGATTTGCTGGTTACAAGACTTGATTTTGGAATATCCTAGAAGATATGTTAGTTAGAGAAAGATTCACCTTTTTGACTTTGGGAAATAGAGCTTAGCCTATATATAGAAGCTCATTTTTGTAAAGAGGGAAGCTTTTGGTCGACATGCTCTCATGTAATATTTTTTATCAATGGAAGAAGGCTCTCTTTACTCCAAGACTATTGACATTTACATGTATTGTGTCTTTGTGAGTGTGTGAGAGTGGTGTATGTGTGTGTGCCTATGCATGTCTCTCCTTTGTGTGAGTAGAGTAGTTGCATTTGCTTTTATTTTCGTCATGGACTAGGATCCTTGACTCCCTATTCTCCTTGTTTTCAAGCATGTGGCATAGCATGTGTCTGATGCCAATGGCTTGAACATGTGGGAGGTAGGGGTGGATGAGAGGAGAGTCACTCTTGAGATTTCCTTCTTGCTTCCATGCAAGGTGGTGAGGGTTTTGGTATTTCCTTGCTACAGCCTCAACACTTTTTGCCGTTGCCGGTGATGCTCGGCCTTTCATCACTTGGAGGGCTCAAGAACATGTGGTAAAGTATTGTAGCCTTGATGATGGTTGAATCTTCCTCTTGATTGTGTGTAGCCACCTCTTTGGAAACCTCTACCTCTCTGATTCTTGAAGTTCCTATAACACTCATATGTGGTGTGATTTGATAAAGCAAAATATTACATGGGGAAGAGTTGAAATCTCTTCCCCTACCTTGGTTACCTCCTCTGCCCCTACCTCTTGAGTTTCTACCTCTCCCTGCATAGATAGCTTGAGAAGTAGTACCTTCATCCTCAATCTTTTTGTTTTTTCCTTTCTCTTTAAACTTGCCTTTATCTGTGTATAGATCATAAGAGTTATCAACTCTTAATGAATCTCCATTTTGTTGCGCAAGTGCAAGGAGTCAAAGGAAGAAGACTTAGACTTAGAAGGAGATAGCAAGGCATCATCTTCAAGGAAGGGCAAGAATGGAAAAGGGAAGAACAAACCTCATCGAGGTAAAACTTGTTTTATATGTGGTAAGGAGAATCCTGTTTCTTTAAATTTCCGGTTCAAGGATGAAAAAGGAAAGAAGAAGAAGGAGCAAGGGAATTATGCTAACAACTCCAAGAAGAAAGATCCGAAGGAGATGCTCCTAGCCATGAGACATGGCTACACTAGTGATCCCAAGGAAGGTGGTACATAGACCCTGGATGCTCTAATCACATGTCATGTATGGAGGAATCTTTTGTTCATATATAGTTCCCAAGCTCAAAAGGTTGTGTGGAGATAGGAGATAATGTTGGAGATTCGAATCTAGGTGAAGGTGAATCTATCAAAAGTCTTAAAGATGTGCTCCATGTTCCATCTATTTCCAAGAAACATATCTCCAAACGACAAATGGTAGAGAGAGGTATGCAGGTTATATTTGATGTAAAAGGGTACATGGTGAAGTAAGGAGGCAAGGTCATTGCCAAGAGAAGGAAAGAAGGTGGATTTTTCACATTACATGCTCATACACGCAACAAGTATGTTATGTGATGATTGGTAACAAAAGGATTGTAGAGATTCATCTTTGGCACAAGAGGATAGGATATATCAATATTCCTAAGTTAAAAGCATGTGCAAGGCATGTTTAGTGCAGGGACTACCAAATCTTGAGGGCCAAGTCTACATGAGTTTTGTGATGCTTCTCAGCTAGGTAAGCGAGTAAGGAAGCCATTTCCAAAGAGTGAGTACAAATCCTCTAAGCTCTTG
Organism: Ceratopteris richardii; assembly: GCA_020310875.1. Taxonomy (NCBI): domain Eukaryota; kingdom Viridiplantae; phylum Streptophyta; class Polypodiopsida; order Polypodiales; family Pteridaceae; genus Ceratopteris; species Ceratopteris richardii. The sequence goes on along the minus strand of CM035425.1, from coordinate 164,488,471 downwards.
GAACTTATACACTCATATGTATGGGGCCCTAGTAGAGAGGCTTCATTAGGAGGAGCTAGGTACTTTGTCACCTTCATTGATGACCACTCAAGAAAGGTATGTCTATGTTATCAAGAAAAAAATAGAAGTGTTTTCATGCTTTCAAAAGTTTAGGTCCCTTGATGAGAAAGAATGTGATGTACACATCAAGACACTGAGGTCAGATGGATGGGGAGATTATTTCTCCAAGGAAATCACAAATTACTTGCAAGGCAATGGCATAAAGAAGCACTTTACATGCAGTTACATCCATCAACAAAATGGTGTTGCAGAGAGGAAGAATAGGCATTTGGCTGAGATAGCTAGACATCTCATAAATGAAGATATGTTACCATTCTCGTATTGGATTGAGGTTGTGAATATAGCTTGTTACTTGATAGACAGGGTTCCAACAGGTGGTGTGCACAACTTGACTCCATATGAAGTCTATTATGGCTTGGAGCACATCAAGGTATTTGAACTTGAATGCTTTTTTTTGGCTACTTAAATGTGAAAAAAGCCTACAAGTGCTACAACCCTCTATCAAAGAAGCTATATGTGTCAAGGGATGTTGTGTTTAGGTGTGTTAAAGTACTTTCTTGGCATTGAGGTGATCTATGGGAAATAAGGTATCTATCTTTCTCAAAAGAAATATCTTCTAGATGTGTTGTTTGGGTTTGGCATGATAGATTACAAACTAGTAGCTCAACTTATGGATTCAAATGTCAAGTTAGGAAAGGAAGATGGTAAGAAGCTAGAAGAAATTACACTATAGAGGAGCATTGTGGGATCATTGATCTATGCTACACTCACAAGATCTGACTTGTGTTACATAGTTGGAGTTCTATCTGAGTTCATGCATGTAGCCACAGATAGACATCTCAATCATGCAAAGAGAGTGTTAAGGTCTATGAAGAGTACAATTAACTATGGGTTGCTCTACAGGTATGATGAACAACTTCAAGTAAGAGCATGGAATGATGTCCATTGTGTAGGGACTGTTGATGATAGAAGATCAACCTCTCGCTATGTTTTCATGCTAGGTACAAAAGCAATTTAATGGATGAGCAAAAAGCAGCCCACACTTGCATTCAGTGCAATAGAGGTTGAATATAGAGCTTTATCGCTCACTACATGTGAATCAATGTGGCTTACAAAGATCTTCAAAGATCTTGGCCTTTAACTTGAACCAATTCCAATTTATGGAGATAACATGTCAAGCCTACATCTTGCTAACAATCCCTAAAACCACACATAAATACATACATACATATGTACATATGCACATACATACATACACTAATAGTGCACTAATACCATATGTATGATGAAGGGAGTGATAGTAACGATTAGTTTCTCTCAGACGAATCGAGATGTTATCGAGGTTCCTGCAACTTATGGATATGCTTATATTTTTTCTCATTATGAGTATGCAAGTTCATATAGGCGCGGGATCTAGTTTTCTTTTTTCAAATTAGTTTTTCCAATATCAATAGATATACCAACCATAATACATGCCGCTATATTGGCGTGTATACCAATGCATATGCTGCCATCTTTTACTTTTTATTAATAATTATTTCATGCATTTGGTCTACACGTGGCATAAAGGACACCCCAATCTGAATCAAACGATGTCAAGAAGCATAGGAATGTAATCAAGGATCAATAAAAGGATTATATGAATTCCAAGAATTTAGAGAAGTACTTAGATTTGTTATTGGTACTCAAGACTAAGCAAGTTTAAGTTTATAAGGATATTGAATGATCAAATGATCATTTGAAGCAAGATAATTGGTTTGAAAACTATAATGGATTCATAAGAATCCATCGTCATAAGAATCCAATTTTTAATTTGGAGAATCCACATTCAATGAATAAGAATATATTCAATTGGATTTTATTTGAGTTCAATTTGACATGTGGAATCCATAAATGTTTTACTGAGCATGTAACACATGGATTGGAAGGAGGATCTAGTAATATGTGATTGTGGATACAAACTTCCCTTTCAGGTATTTTCTTCGATGATTAGTAGGAGCCCCGCCCTCTCCATAACAACCCCTCTATACAAGACATGAGATCTTATTAAGAAACTACCAATTCCACTTTTTTCCATCAACCTCAGTTACTAAAGGTGATGTCTATGTAGCAAGACCCTCTAGCCACACATCCTTACACTAACGTATAGGACCTTATTTTATGATAAGATCCTTAGTCATGTCCTATATTTGCTTTTCAATCCCCTTATAGGCTTGTTCTTGACTTCTTAAAATGGAGCTTTCTCCATTGGAAGATGAAACTATAGAGTGTATAGCATTCAACTATTCATTGAGGTGCTGAGTTCAATCTCTCGTAGAATTTCTAATGGTTGGAGTTTGAGGTCTGAAAAAGCACGCGAATAGCACAAGGAAGAAAAAGAAGAAGCTTGGAGCACAACACAAAATATTGAATGTATTACCACTAGAATTTGCAAAGATAAGTTACTCGTTAGGGAAATAGGCATATATACAAGCAAGGGGAAAAAAACCTCCTAAAGAGGGAAAAAAGTGCCCTGGCAGTCCTAGTGTGTTCACACACATCACTACCTAAATATATCAACAAATCCCCCATGGGAGTGATGTAGTGAAAAATGAGCTTGCACTCATGTATAAGGAAGTGCCAACCTATGTGGAATCAATCCATAAAAGGAAATAAGCCCAAAGCTTTGCAAAAAGCTTCAAACTTTTCCCTAGGTAGAGCCTTTGTATGCAATGTTCTCCTGCGAGGGCACATATGCCAAGCTGATCTCTCTAGTAGAGAATATCTTCTTGACATAATGATAATGCACCTCAATGTGCTTAGTGCGGGCATGGAACACAAAGCTCCTTACAACTGCCAATGCGCTCTAACTGCCAGTTGGAAGATGTTAGTGGCAGAAGTGTGACCAACACCCAAATGATCCATAAGGCATCTGAGCCACACACACTCAACAATAGATGTGAAAGCTTCCCTATACTCAGCCTCACAACTAGAAGTGGCCACAATAGGCTACTTCTTGCTCAACCAAGATATACATGAGCTACCAAGCATGAAGCAAAAAGCCAATAGTGGACACACGAGTGTCATAGCAACTAGCCCCGTTAGAGTTGAGTTTTTCTAATGTTTTTTTCAGGTAGATTTTCTCTTCTTCTTTTTGCTTCATTCCTTCATCTCCGTCATCTATTAATCTCATCATAGAGAGAGAAATAGTTAAGCGACCGTAGTTATAGAGTCTGGACTGTGATTCAGTTTATGAGCATGCCTTGTGTCTAACTGTATTGCCCTTAATATGCACCTATTCATCTGATCCATGGCTAGTGCCATGTCCTGCTGGCGAGCTAATCAAAGTAGGTGTTGTATGAAAGCGCTGCATAGAGAGATGTGACAAGAGAAGAAGTGTAGAAATGGTCTGATTAAGAGTCTAGTAGTAAGAGAATGAAATTCATGACTGTAGTAAGCAGAAGAGATTCTTCCCTGGCAGTGATTTGGATCACATACAGAGCACAATTCACTGAATAAAATCTGGCAGGCTGGTAGCGCGCAACTATTTTAGAGTGAGAATATTTCCCCAATTGCTCTGTCGTGTGTTTGTAGAGAGAGGAAATTGATGGTGGTGGTTGAAAAAGTGGGTAGACGTTCTTAACACGCAGAAGAGTGAGAGAGGTCTGGCACGCAAGGCGCAGATAGAGTCGATGGTGATAGATACTTATTGCTCGATGGCTATGTGCATAGAGAATCATGGCGGAGAAAGAGCTTCCTGGTAGCGTCGTTGATTGGGATAGAGAGAGTCGAAGAGAGAGATTCGTGCATAGAGAGAAAATCGCGTGGGCACTGGGCAGCGCTGTTCGGACGGGAGTTAGTAGAGGGAGAGAGAAAGAGAGTTAGGAAAGTGAGAGAAAGAAAGGGTAGTATGAGAGAAGGGGAGTGGTTTGCCTGATGAGGAGGTCTGACAGCAGAGGCACACGAGTTTGATGATTGCGTAGATTCTCTGAAGCTCATATTGTTGGAGGTAGACGTCTGCGGAAACACGCGAACAACACAAGGAAGAAGAAGAAGCTTGGAGCACAAACACACAATACTGAATGTATTACTAGAGAATGTACAAAGATAAGTAGCCCATTAGGGCAATAGGCGTATATACAAGCCGGGGGAAAAAAACCTCCTAAAGAGGGAAAAAAGTGCCCCGGCAGTCCTAGAGTGTTCACACACATCACTACCTAAATATATCAACAAATCCACCCTGCGAGTGATGTGGTGAACAAGGAGTTGGCACTCATGTATAAGGAAGTGCCAAGCTATCTGGAAATCACTCCACAAAAGGAAGTAAGCCCAAAGCTTTGCGGAAAGCTTCTAACTTCTCCCTAGGCAGAGCCTTCGTGAAAAGGTCTGCAATGTTCTCCTGCATGGGCACATATGCCAAGCTGATCTCCCCAGCAGAGAACCTCTCCCTGACATAGTGATAATGCACCTCAATGTGCTTAGTGCGAGCATGGAACACAGGGTTCCTCGCAACTGCCAATGCGCTCTGGCTGTCACTGAAGATGGTGGTGGCAGAAGACTGGCCAACACCCAAATCAGCCATAAGGCGTCTGAGCCACACACACTCAACAGTTGTTGTGAAAGATGCCCTATACTCAGCCTCACAACTAGAAGTGGCCACAGTAGGCTGCTTCTTGCTCAACCAAGATATACATGAGCTACCAAGCATAAAGCAAAAACCACTGGTGGACACACGAGTGTCATAGCAACCAGCCCAATCTGAGTTAGAAAAAGCATGCAAATTTGGCGGTAGTGATCCCCCCTTGGGATAAAACAACCCAAGTAGCCGAGTACCACTCAAGTAGCGAAAGATGCGCTTAACCGCTTTCCAATGCGTGACTCCTGGGCAATGCATAAACTTGCTCATCTGTGAGACAGCAAACTGAATATCTGGCCGAGTAATGCATAAGTAAATCAAGCATCCAACAGCCTGCTGATAGAGAACAACATCAAATGCATCTCCAGCATCATGAAGACTCAATCGTAAACCTGTCTCCATAGGAGTGGCAATAGGCTTACAGTCTTCAAGGCCAAAACATTGTAATAATGTGTCAATATATTTCGTTTGACACAAAGCCATTCCACCATCAACGTGCATAAACTGAATGCCCAAATAGTGATGCAAATGCCCCAAATCAGACATCTCAAATGAGGCATGCAAATCAGCCTTAAAATCAGCAATATGTGTCTCAATAGGACCAGTGAGCAGCATGTCGTCAACATAGACAACAATGATCAGAAGCACATCATTAGCACGCTTAACATATAAGGTGCTTTTAGTTGGATTGTTCTCAAAACCATGTGCAATCAGATAGGCATGTATCTTCTCATACCAAGCACGTGGTGCTTGCTTTAAACCATATAATGCCTTCTTTAACCTGCACACCTGGTTTTCATGCCCTTTCTGCACAAAGCCACGGGGCTGAAAAACATACACTTCTTCATGCAAGTCACCATTCAGAAATGCTGTTTTAATGTCCAACTGATGTACATTCCAACCATGATGGGCTGCAAGTGCACAAATGCTCCGAACAGTAGTCATACAGCATGTAGGTGCAAAGGTCTTATCAAAATCAATGCCTCTTTCCTATGCATAACCCTTTGCAACAAGCCTAGTCTTATACCTGTCAACTGTACCATCAGGTTTACGCTTCAGCTTGTATACCCACTTAGTGCCAATGGCCTTCTTGCCAGGAGGCAAGTCACATAAAGATCATGTACCATTCTCCATTATAGCATCATATTCAGATTGCATAGCAGCCATCCAATTTTCTGAATTTTGTGCTTCATCAAAAGAAACAGGCTCATTCTCATCACAGAGACTAGATGCAGCCATAGCATAGCAATCTGATGCAAAGGAGGCACTATGAGAGCCTGAACGAGTACGATATGACAAAGGTGCATCTAATTTGCTGTCACGCAAAGTCTGCACCAGCCATTTTGGCATGGTTTTTGCCTGCTCAATATCAGCTCTCTCATCAACAAGTGCATCATGTAAATCTGCATCAGAAATGGAATGATCTACATCATCATATGAAACCTGCAAAGGCTGAGAAGTTGCCTCATTAGGACCAGCACTAGACTGTCCACCTGTAAAAAGAGGCATCAAAGTATCATACATGTCTTTGGAGCTAACAGATGTCTCCTTAGTACATGAAAGCAATGGCTGAATAGCATCTTCCACAAAGACAACATCACGGCTAACCAGAATGCGTTTAGTCTGTGGATGATACAGACGATAGCCTTTACTTTCAGAATTGTACCCAACAAAAATACATTTTACTGCCTTATCATCCAATTTTCTGCGATGTTGTTCAGGCACTAATGCATATGCCAAACAACCAAAAACACGCAGATGAGCAACAGATGGCTTGCGGTCATGCCAAGCCTCATATGGAGTGATAGACTGCAACGCTTTAGCGGGACACTTGTTCAGTACATATGCTGCACACATGACAGCCTCAAGCCAGAAACTATGTGGTAAAGCCTGACTTTTGACCATGCACCTCGCCATCTCCATGAGTGACCTGTTCGTTCTTTCAGCAACTCCATTCTGTTGAGGTGTATACGGCACTGTACACTGGTGTTTTATCCCATGTTCAGCGAGAAACCAGTAAAATCTGAAGACATATATTCCCCCCCTCGATCAGAACGGAGGGTGCCCATTTTACATGCTGACAGATTTTCAGCCAAATCCAAAAACTGTTTGAAGCACATGAACACTTCGGACTTTGCTTTGAGTGGATATACCCATGCATGCCTGGAAAAATCATCAATGAAAGTCACGAAGTAAAGGTAATTTCCAAAAGAGGGTGTCTGCATAGGACCACAGACATCACTATGTACAAGCTCCAATTTCTGCGTAGCCCGAACTGAACCATCTTTTGGAAAGGAAGAACGCTGCATTTTGCCCAAAATATAGCCTTCACAAACATGATTTCCAGGTGCCTCAAGTTTGGGCAAAGAGGACACCATTTCAGATTTCTGCAGGCGTAACAAACTAGCAAAATTCAGATGACCAAAGCGTGCATGCCAAAGCTTTGCATCTGACATAGCCTGAGAATCATGAACTACACATGCCGAATCATTCACAGATCTTTCATAGTCTATGAGCTTATACAGCCCACGACATAAAATGCGAGAAGCAATAATCACATCGCCATTTGAGAGATCATGGACTGTACACCTGTCATCAACGAATTTCACAACCAAGCCAATCTTGGCTAATGCAGAAACTGATAACAGGTTCTTTTTGATCCCTGGCACAAATAAAGCATCTGACAAAGTGAAAGAACTACCATCAGCAGTAGTCAGAATGATCTTACCAACTCCCATAACAGGATAAGAGGAGTTATTGGCGCATGTGATAGTATTCCTTGTAGGGGCAGGCTCGAGTGAAGAGAAGAAACTATGCTGCGAGGTAATATGTTTGGTCGCCCCACTGTCAAAGTACCAAACATCTGAGTCTACTGCAGACATGCACTGATCATGAAAAGATGGGTCAAAACTGCAGACAGTAGTAAACGCCCATTCTTCTTCCTGCACAAGATTTGCAGACTCTGTTTTTGGTGTAGAGGCCTCTGCATCAACCATTCCAGCCTCTTTTTTCTTTGCCTCTTTAGCAGCCAGTTTTGGACAGTTCTTTATAATATGATCATTTCCTTTACAGTACTTGCAGAACAATTTCTGCTTTTCTGATTTCTTCTCATCTTTATCCTGGTTCTTCGATTGTGCAGCATTTGCAGATTTCTGCTTACTAGTATAGAGCTCCATTTTCCTTTGCCCTTCTGACTAGCCAGGAAAGCTTGATTTGCAACACGCATAATGGACCTGTTCTGCCTGGACTGATCTTCCTGCAATAGAACAGAGACTAATTCCTCAAATGACAAGGCATTCGGATTGCCTTTCATCATCAACCGAAGAGTAGAGGCAAAACTCTGATATGAATCAGGGAGACCATTCAGAACGGTTTGCACAAGTGAGCTATCTGGTATAACCTCATCAACAGAAATCAATTGTTCCTTCAGGTCTTTGATCTTTGTGAGAAAACTGTCCATAGAATCACCTTCATTCATGTGCTCACTCTCCTGCTGTTTTCGGAGGTAAGCAACACGAGCCTCATTCCTAGCCTGGTACAAAGTTGTAAGTGTATCCCAAGCATCCTTTGCTGTTCTGCAAGAGCGAATGAGGAATAATGGCACGTTTGACAGACAAAGCTATGAATGCATGTGCCTGGGCATCTCTGCCATCCCAATGAATCTGCTCTGCAGTAGGTGCAACAGAAACAGCAGCACGAACAGGAATCTGCGGAATATCATCTTCGACACCATCTTCATCAGCTCCAACACCTCCATCACCTGTATTTGTAGTACCTGTAGTCGCAGGTGTAACAGGACGTCTTTCAACACCTTGCATAATGTTCCACAGTCCTTTTGCAACCAGTACATGTCGCATCATATAAGCCCATAATGGGTAGTTGGTACCATGCAACTTATCCTCAACAGCCAACATACGGAATACATCACTGCTTTCAGCCATGGCCGGTGACTAAAATACCTTGATGCAAAAAATTGACTGTATCTCAAAAAGTTGAACGGAACTGCCTAGACGAGTTCTGCTAGACCTGTAGCAGACTTCGAGACACTTAAACTGACGAACAGAAACTGGTATATACCTTTGGCACAAAAGGACGAAATAGCCCACACAAGCGCTACGATAGTGCGTTTGGAGGCCGAAACGAGCTCAGATCGCGATTTCGGCACCACAGAGCGAAGCAGTTTTGATCTCGGAAACACCTGAGTATGCTCACCAAATTTCGTGCGAATCTGAGACTGCAAACGGAGGAGTGTCGACGGCGCCCTAGAAGAAGCGACGACCTGCTCTAATACCAATTGTTGGAGATAGACGTCTGCGGAAGCACGCGAACAACACAAGGAAGAAGAAGAAGCTTGGAGCACAAACACACAATACTGAATGTATTACTAGAGAATGTACAAAGATAAGTAGCCCATTAGGGCAATAGGCGTATATACAAGCCGGGGGATAAAAACCTCCTAAAGAGGGAAAAAAGTGCCCCGGCAGTCCTAGAGTGTTCACACACATCACTACCTAAATATATCAACACATATGTCACCAAAATATTGACCTGCAAAACACAAATCAAACGGAAAGAGGCCGTACTCCACGTTTTGAGAGTGGGTTTTAGGGTTTTGGGCCGCGTTTAGTGCCCCTCCTCCCCCTCGCTACGAGGGGGGCCTTTGCCTTCTCTCCTGCACCTGCGACTGGGGGTTTCCCCTGTGGAGGTCCTCTGGACTGTGCTCCAATGGCACTGTTCAAAGCGCTGAGGAATGGATTGATAGAACTGGGCAAGGAGTCATTTGTGAACGTAGAGAACCTGCTGGATGGCCTCGGGGAGGATGAGAAAGAGGATGTGAATGGTTAGTCCCCTGGTTCTAGAGCAGAGGGTTCCAAGCTGAGGGTTATCTCTGATAAAGTTGCTGATGAATTCGCTCTGGAGGATAATCAACCAGCGTCAAGGTCGTATGCTCAAGCTGCCCGGCCAAGTCGAGCATCTCCAAGGTGTTTTCTCTCCTATCAACCTCCCACCAGGTACTTCTCTTGCTCACTCGTTTCCTGAGGCTGCTCCTTTTACTGAGGAGGTTAACCCGCACGAGCTATGTGTGGAGAGTGATGACAGTGATTCGGAGGAGGAAACCCTAATCATCGACAGACTATTGCTAGACAACTGGCATGATCATTTGAGTAATAGAGTCATTATTGGTCTGTGCCATGGGCCGAGACCCCCTCAGGAAGTCCTAAGGGCTTGGTTAAAAAATAATTGGGAATCTAGGGGGCTAGTGGTGAGGCATGTCCAGTACTGTCCCAACAATTATCTGTTTTTTTTCTTCGAGGACGCTAACAGTGCCTTGCAGGTCTTGACTGAAGGTCAATGGCTAATTAGGAACTCCCCTATCTCTTTGTTTAAGTGGCATATTGGTTTCAATCCCAAGGGTCCCAAACCAACTAGAATCCCGGTCTGGGTAGAGTTTCTGGACCTTCCCCTTGCATTTTATCCATGGGTTGAGCATTTAGGGAAAAAAAATGGATGTGTTTTAGGTAAAAAAACTAGGAATAATGTTACTAACCCTAAATGGGATCCTCAGATCCTTATTGAAGTGGATGTGTCCAAAGCCATCAAAACTAATGTGACCATCAAGGATTCCTTTGGTCGGAAATTACATGTGCAAAAAGTTATGTATAGGAACTTGCCCAATGCTTGCTATAACTGCTATAAGCAAGGACATCTAATTAAGGATTTCCCTCTTCTACCTAAATAGGAAAATCAAGAAAATACTAAAGAAAAAGGTCAGGCTCAAGCTGTGGTTGATAACACTAACCCTCAGTTAAGGAAAATTAATAATAAAGCTAAAAAGAAAAATGTGAAATCTAATAACCTGTTTAACATTCTGTTAGACGACATTTCTAATCCCTTCGAGGATCATGTCGATGAAGTTGCTGATAAGAATATCCCTGTTTGTGTTGATAATGACCTGAGCAATTGTGCAGATGCCAATAAGGAAAACATGAGATCCTACTCCAATGTTCAACTGGACCAGGGTTGGAAGGTTGTTGGAAAAAAGAACAAAGTGCTTGTGCCCCCTCAAAACTCTGTGGTTAATCTGGTTCCTGTTCAAGAAGCTACACCGGTTCAGGTAGACTCATTTCTTGTATTACAAGCTCAGATGGTCTCCCAAGAAATTAACATGGTGGATCAAGGTAAACTTGACATGATGGAAGAGGAGATGGAGTCAGATGAAGTTGTGCCAATGTCTCGAGATCCTGAGATATCTAAAAAGCCTGACTATGTTACTAAAACCAAAAGGAAGGAGGTTATTAGGTTCTCCTTGGTAGTGCTTAAGCCCTCCAAAAATAGTAGGAAGTAGCTTCTTTCCCTCTGTTTCCTGATGTCTGACCTTTCTATTTGTTCTTGCAATATTAAAGGGATCACGGATCCTGTTAGAGCTAAAATGCTTAATATTTGGTTATCAAACCTTCCTAAACAGCTTGATGTGGTTTGCTTGCAGGAGCTAAAAGTTGGGGGGAAATCTCTATTATTTAACCTCAAGAGAGTCTCCTCTAGATACAAGTGGTTTTACACTAAGCACTGTGATGGTAAAGGTGGCAGTGCTATCGGAGTGTCCATCAATCTCCTTCATGCTTTTATTTCTTGTAATTCGAGTAATTCTAACGAGTGGTGCTCTGTCTCCTTGGGCCACCCGTATGATGTTAATATTGTTTTTGTTTATGCAGCTAATAATGATTTGGGTCGTACCGTTTGCTGGGGGAGCTTAATTGCTTTCAAGGTCCTGTCATTGTTATTGGGGATTTTAATATGGTGATCGACATAAAGGATAGATGGGAAGGTAAGGGAAAAGTGATTAAAGGTGCTGAAAAGGATGCTTGGTATAAAATGTGTAACTCCCTGGATTTGGTTGATATTTCTGGGTCCTCTCGGGTGACTTGGTCTAATAAGCAGATAGGCATGTCCTATACTACGGCTCGTTTGGACATGTGTTATACTAGTATTCCTTTTGTTCAAGGGTGTTGGGATATTTGTGTTAATATTGATACTACCCTGTTTTTGTCCGACCATAAGCCTCTTCTTGTCACCTTTAAAAAGGGTTCCCCTAGTTTTAGAGCTGGTTGGCCTCATATTGATTGTAACTTCCTCAAGTTGCCCAGTGTTTTGACCTAGACCAAAAATATCTTCTCCCTCAACTTTGAGCAGATTAGTTCTCCCAGCGTGGCCTGGTGTAAGTCTGTCAAAGAGATCCAGAAGCTCTTTACTCAACTTAAGGCTATAGCTAGGAAAACCAGGGCCAAAAGAAGGCAGGATATAGTGGAAAGATTAGGGCTCCTTGATGCTTACTCCCAAGAATACCATGATCTCAATGGGTTGCTGTGCAAAGAGAGGTATCTGGAAGCCAGCTACTCTCTTTCCTCTTCTAAAGAGTTCTGGAGTGGGAAGATTGATAGAAACAACAATTTCATGTTTTTGTTGATGAAAAAGCAAAAAGCTAGGGACTTCATCCCTCCTCTTAAAAAGAAAAATGGTGGGCATACTGTCAATATTCAAGAGTCTTTACTGTTGGAGATAGATGTCTACGGAAGCACACAAACAACACAAGGAAGAAGAAGAAGCTTGGAGCACAACACACAATACTCAATTTATTACTAGAGAATGTACAAAGATAAGTAGCCCATTAGGGAAATAAGCGTATATACAAGCCGGGGGAAAAAAACCTCCTAAAGAGGGAAAAAAGTGCCCCGGCGGTCCTAGTGTGTTCACACACATCACTACCTAAATATATCAACAAATCCCCCCTGGGAGTGATGCGGTGAACAAGGAGCTGGCACTCATGTATAAGGAAGTGCCAAGCTATGTGGAAATCACTCCACAAAAGGAAGTAAGCCCAAAGCTTTGCGGAAAGCTTCAAACTTCTCCCTAGGTAGAGCCTTCATGAAAAGGTCTGCAATGTTCTCCTGAGTGGGCACATATGCCAAGCTGATCTCCCCAACAGAGAACCTCTCCCTGACATAGTGATAATGCACCTCAATGTGCTTAGTGCGAGCATGGAACACAGGGTTCTTCGCAACTGCCAATGCGCTCTGACTGTCAGTGAAGATGGTGGTGGCAGAAGATTGGCAAACACCCAAATCAGCCATAAGGCGTCTGAGCCACACACACTCAACAGTCGCTGTGAAAGCTGCCCTATACTCAGCCTCACAACTGGAAGTGGCCACAGTAGGCTGCTTCTTGCTCAACCAAGATATACATGAGGAACCAAGCACGAAGCAAAAACCACTGGTGGACACACGAGTGTCATAGCAACCAACCCAATCTGAGTTAGAAAAAGCATGCAAATCTGGCGGTAGTGATCCCCCCTTGGGATAAAACAACCCAAGTAGCCGAGTACCACTCAAGTAGCGAAAGATGCGCTTAACCGCTTTCCAATGCGTGACTCCTGGGCAATGCATAAACTTGCTCATCTGTGAGACAACAAACTGAATATCTGGCCGAGTAATGCATAAGTAAATCAAGCATCCAACAGCCTGCTGATAGAGAACAACATCAAATGCATCTCCAGCATCATGAAGACTCAATTGTAAACCTGTCTCCATAGCAGTGGCAATAGGCTTACAATCTTCAAGGCCAAAACGCTGCAATAATGTGTCAATATATTTCGTTTGACACAAAGCCATTCCACCATCAACGTGCATAAATTGAATGCCCAAATAGTGATGCAAATGCCCCAAATCAGACATCTCAAATGAGGCATGCAAATCAGCCTTCAAATCAGCAATATGTGTCTCAATAGGACCAGTGAGCAGCATGTCATCAACATAGACAACAATGATCAGAAGCACATCATTAGCACGTTTAACATATAAGGTGCTTTCAGTTGGACTGTTCTCAAAACCATGTGCAATCAGATAGGCATGTATCTTCTCATACCAAGCACGTGGTGCTTGCTTTAAACCATATAATGCCTTCTTTAACCTGCAAACCTGGTTTTCATGCCCTTTCTGCACAAAGCCACGGGGTTGAAAAACATACACTTCTTCATGCAAGTCACCATTCAGAAATGCTGTTTTAATGTCCAACTGATGTACATTCCAACCATGATGGGCTGCAAGTGCACAAATGCTCCGAACAGTAGTCATACGGCATGTAGGTGCAAAGGTCTCATCAAAATCAATGCCTCTTTCTTGTGCATAACCCTTTGCAACAAGCCTAGCCTTATACATGTCAACTATACCATCAGGTTTATGCTTCAGCTTGTATACCCACTTAGTGCCAATGGCCTTCTTGCCAGGAGGCAAGTCACATAAAGACCATGTACCATTCTTCATTATAGCATCATATTCAGATTGCATAGCAGCCATCCAATTTTTTAAATTTTGTGCTTCATCAAAAGAAACAGGCTCATTCTCATCACAGAGACTAGATGCAGCCATAGCATAGCAATCTGATGCAAAGGAGGCACTATGAGAGCCTGAACGAGTACGATATGACAAAGGTGCATCTAATTTGCTGTCACGCAAAGTCTGCACCAGCCATTTTGGCATAGTTTTTGCCTGCTCAATATCAGCTCTCTCATCAACAAGTGCATCATGTAAACCTGCATCAGAAATGGAATGATCTGCATCATCATATGAAACGTGCAAAGGCTGAGAAGTTGCCTCATTAGGACCAACACTAGACTGCCCACCTGTAAAAAGAGGCATCAAAGTATCATACATGTCTTTGGAGCTAACAGATGTCTCCTTAGTACATGAAAGCAATGGCTGAACAACATATTCCACAAATACAACATCACGGCTAACCAGAATGCGTTTAGTCTGTGGATGATACAGATGATAGCCTTTACTTTCAGAACTCTACCCAACAAAAATACATTTTACTGCCTTATCATCCAATTTTCTGCCATGTTATTCATGCACTAATGCATATGCCAAACAACCAAAAACACGCAGATGAGCAACAGATGGCTTGCGGTCATGCCAAGCCTCATATGGAGTGATAGATTGCACTGCTTTAGTGGGACACCTGTTCAGTACATATGCTGCACACATGACAGCCTCAAGCCAGAAACTATGTGGTAAAGCCTGACTCTTGACCATGCACCTCGCCATCTCCATGAGTGACCTGTTCTTTCGTTCAGCAACTCCATTCTGTTGAGGTGTATACGACACTGTACTCTGGTGTTTTATCCCACGTTCAGCCAGAAATGCATTAAAATCTGAAGACATATATCCCCCCCCTCGATCAGAACGGAGGGTGCCCATTTTACATGCTGATAGATTTTTAGGCAAAACCAAAAACTTTTTGAAGCACATGAATACTTCGGAGTGTGCTTTGAGTGGATATACCCATGCATGCCTGGAAAAATCATCAATGAAAGTCACGAAGTAAAGGTAATTTCCAAAAGAGGGTGTCTGCATAGGACCACAAACATCACTATGTACAAGCTGCAATTTCTCCGTAGCCCGAGGTGAACCATCTTTTGGAAAGGAGGAACGCTGCATTTTGCCCAAAATACAGCCTTCACAAACATGTTTTCCAGGTGCCTCAAGTTTGGGCAAAGAGGACACCATTTCAGATTTCTGCAGGCGTAGCAAACTAGCAAAATTCAGATGACCAAAGTGTGCATGCCAAAGCTTTGCATCTGACATAGCCTGAGAATCATGAACTGCACATGCCGAATCATTCACACATCTTTCATAGTCTATGAGCTTATATAGCCCACGACATAGAATGCCAGAAGCAATAATCACATCGCCATTTGAGAGATCATGAACTCTACACCTGTCATTAACGAATTTCACAACCAAGCCAATCTTGGCTAATGCAGAAACTGATAACAGGTTCTTTTTGATCCCTGGCACAAATAAAGCATCTGACAAAGTGAAAGAACTACCATCAGCTGTAGTTAGAATGATCTTACCAACTCCCATAACAGGATAAGAGGAGTTGTTGGCACATGTAACAGTATTCCCTGTAGGGTTAGGCTCGAGTGAAGAGAAGAAACTGCGCTGCGAGGTAATATGTTTGGTTGCCCCACTGTCAAAATACCAAACATCTGAGTCTACTGCAGACATGCACTCATCATGAGAAGATGGGTCAAAACTGCAGACTGTAGTAAACGCCCATTCTTCTTCCTGCACAAGATTTGCAGACTCTGTTTTTGGTGTAGAGGCCTCTGCAACAACCATTCCAGCCTCTTTCTTCTTTGCCTCTTTAGCAGCCAGTTTGGGACAATTCTTTATGATATGATCATTTCCTTTACAGTACTTGCAAAACAATTTCTGCTTTTCTGATTTCTTCTCATCTTTATCTTAGTTCTTCGATTGTGTAGCATTTGCAGATTTCTGCTTACTAGTAGAAGAGCTCCATTTTCCTTTGCCCTTCTGACTAGCCAGGAAAGCTTGATCTGCAACACACATAATGGACCTATTCTGCCTGGATTGATCTTCCTGCAACAGAACAGAGACTAATTCCTCAAATGACAAGGCATTCGGATTGCCTTTCATCATCAACCGAAGAGTAGAGGCAAAACTCTGATATGAATCAGGAAGACCATTCAGAACGGTCTGCACAAGTGAGCTATCTGGTATAACCTCATCAGTAGAAATCAATTGTTCCTTTAGGTCTTTGATCTTTGTAAGAAAACTGCCCATAGAATCACCTTCATTCATGTGCTCACTCTCCAACTGTTTTCGGAGGTAAGCAACACGAGCCTCATTCCTAGCCTGGTACAAAGTGGTAAGTGTATCCCAAGCATCCTTTGCTGTTCTGCAAGAGCGAATGTGAGGAATAATGGCACGTTTGACAGGCAAAGCTATCAATGCATGTGCCTGGGCATCTCTGCCATCCCAACGAATTTGCTCTACAGTAGGTGCAACGGAAACAGCAGCACGAACAGGAATCTGTGGAATATCATCTTCGACACCATCTTCATCAGCTCCAGCACCTCCAGCACCTGTATTTGTAGTACCTGTAGTCGCAGGTGTAACAGGACGTCTTTCAACACCCTGCACAATGTTCCACAGTCCTTTTGCAACCAGTACATGTCGCATCATATAAGCCCATAATGGGTAGTTGGTACCATCCAACTTATCCTCAACAGCCAACATACGGAATACATCACTGCTTTCAGCCATGGCCAGTGACTAAAATACCTTGATGCAGAAAATTGACTGTATCTCAAAAAGTTGAATGAAACTGCCTAGACGAGTTTTGCTAGACCTGTAGCAGACTTCGAGACGCTTAAACTGGCGAATAGAAACTGGTATATACCTTTGGCACAAAAGGACGAAATAGCCTGCACAAGCACTACGATAGTGCGTTGGGAGGCCGAAACGAGCTCAGATCGCGATTTCGGCACCACACAGCAAAGCTGTTTTGATCTCTAAAACACGCTGAGTATGCTCACCAAATTTCATGCGAATCTGAGACTGCAAACGAAGGAGTGTCGACGGCGCCCTAGAAGAAGCGACGACCTGCTCTGATACCAATTGTTGGAGATAGATGTCTGCGGAAGCACGCGAATAGCACAAGGAAGAAGAAGAAGCTTGGAGCACAACACACAATACTAAATTTATTACTAGAGAATGTACAAAGATAAGTAGCCCATTAGGGCAATAAGCGTATATACAAGCCGGGGGAAAAAAACCTCCTAAAGAGTGAAGAAAGTGCCCCGACGGTCCTAGTGTGTTCACACACATCACTACCTAAATATATCAACATTTACAGGAGGCCAAGAGTTTCTTTATGGATGTTTTCTCTGGTTCTCCCAAGTGGGGGGATGACATCCAGAGGGCCAGAGCTTCTATTGCTTTAAAAAGGAAGAAAATGATTCCTGAAAGCCTGAGTACCATTCTGGACTTGCCCCTCACTGCCGGTGAGATCAAAGAAACCATCCATAAATTGAAACCATGTAAATCTCCCAGGATTGATGGTTTACCTAATGAGTTCTTCATGGTTCCGAAAGACTTCCTCACTCCTTATATTCTTTTGATTTGGGAAGAAGTGTCTGGTAAAGGATATCTCCCTTCTCACATTAACACTGGTGTGATCAGCCTTATTCATAAGAAAGGCAGCAAGGATGACCTTAACAACTGAAGACCCATTACCTGCCTGAACACTATTTACAAATTTTTCTCCTCTACCTTGGCTAGTAGACTTAGTCCTATGATGCGTAACTTTATTCTTCCTGAGCAGAAAGGTTTTATAAAGGGCAGATTCATCCTTGATGCTATTATCTCCATTTGGGAAGGCATGGATTATGCCTCGGAGAGTGGGCATGATTTTTTCTTTCTTAAGATTGATTTTGACAAAGCCTATGATAGGATTGAGTGGGACTTTGTTTTGCAATCTCTTCAAGATTTGGGCCTTGGTAGAAGATTCATTAAGTTTGTGAGCACTCTTCTTGGTAATGCTTTTTCTAGGGTTGTGATCAATGGGCACCTCTCTGAACCTTTTAAACTTTCCAGATCCATAAGGCAATGTTGTCCTCTTGCCCCTCTTCTTTTTGCCATTGCTAGTGACTCTCTTGGCTGGCTAGTTAAGGATGCTATGGATAAAGGGCTTATTAGAGGCATTGATATTCCTAATTCTCCGTCCCCCCTTTGCTTAGAAATGTTTGCTGATGACACTAATGTTGTTCTTAAAGCTGACAATGCTTCTTTGAAGGTTTCTCTTGACCACTTGGATCAGTTCTGTCTTGCTAGTGGCTCTAAAGTTAACCATAGTAAAACTGGGTTTAAATCTTCCTCCAACGTTATTCTTGATTGTATATCCAGTTTAGGTTGTGAAATTATTAAGGAAGGAGAAGTTTTCAGACTCTTGGGCATCCCCATGGGGTTCAAGATCTCTATGGCCCAAAGATGGGAGTGGGTTCTGGATAAATTCAAAAAGCATTTGTTCTTTTGGTATGACTCTGTTGAGCCCATAAAAGTCATGTTGGTCAAAGTCAACTGGTCAAAGTCAACTGGTCAAAGTCAATTGGTCAAAGTCAACAAGGTCAAGGTCAAAGTCAACAGGTGCAAAATCAAAGTGTGTAAGTGCAGGTGTCAAAGTGCACAGGTAGTGCACAATGAATTGTCCGCAAAGGGTAAATTGGAGAAAATGGGTTGCAGGTTGCAGAGGTATTTTCTCTAATTTCCCTAAGGTGCAAAGTGCGTTTTAAAGTGTTTTGGAAGGTTCAGGTGAACCCCCTCTTATGTGCACAAGTGAAGACTTAAAAGGAAACATGAAGGTATGTGAAGCGGCAAAGTGTACGCACAGGTGAAAGTATGGCCCCCCATTAAAATTTTGGTTTTAGTCTAAAGTCACTACAGGACAAAATAGTGAGTCGTTGGCTGCCACTTGGGAGGACAATCTTGGGACATCAAAGTGAGCACCAAGAGGCTATTGCAGTTAGGAGCGTACGGGATCGACACACTCAAATCAAGGCAAGGGCCATTCTTGGACCAATCTTAGAGTAAGCAAGAGAGCATAGTCTAAGGAAGCAAGAGAGAGAAGTGCAAGGGTCACTAGTGTGCGACGCAGAGAAGTGGAAGTGAAGGAGTGCATAGGGAGTACCTAAGGGATTGTGCAGAGAGTGCTAAGCTAGTCCCCCCAAGTATCTCAAGGTCCCATTGCAGTGGGCGCGTGCCGACAGAAGGTATTCACTCCTCCCCTTTTTGTGGAAGCTTGGTGCAAGGTGTGCACAAGGATAAGCTTGAAGCAGGTGGAGGTCTGGTGCAGAGGAGGCCGGCGGCAAGAAGACTTTGGGATATTGGGTATTTTGTAATTGGGCACTCTGTGGAATTGTGCACAGAGAGGTATTGGCTTGTCTTGTACTTCAAACATTGTAATTTTCTTACTGTAATGAATCGGCAGAAGCTTCCAGGTGTATTATCTCTTCTTGTTTCTTCCCTTTTCTCCTACAAACCCTCAAACTCTTTCTTGTCTAAGAATCCCCCAACAGACTCTAACAATTCCCTGCCTCATAGATGCTTTATTCTTAATCATTATGTTCTCCCAAAGCTGGTATACTTTCTTGCTTGTTGGTCTCCCTCCATTAAGCAGGTCAAGCAAGCTATCTCCCTGGCCAGGAGGTTCCTTTGGGGTGGTAATGCTTATTATCAGAAAGTTTCCAAGGTTTCCTGGGACACCTGTTGCCTCCCTAAAGCTCAAGGTGGTTTGGGTATTCAGTGCCCCATCAAAATGGCTGACAACCTGGCAGCTAAGTGGATTTATAGAAGTACTCTTTCTAATGATATTTGGTCTCTTCTTCTGCAGAGAAATTTGTCCAAATTTTACATTACTAATTACAAGGCCTGGAATAACCTCAACCTGTGGGACATCTATATCTCCCCCCTTAACATTACTCCAGTGGGCAGTCTGATTGTCTGTAGATTTTGGAAAGCCTGGTTTAAAGCCAAACATTGTTTTTTTGGTAAGAAAAAGCTAAAGGGTTCCTCTGATATATTTTTGCAGGAGTCTATCTGGTTTGGCTGGGTTGCTCAGGGATACAATGGAGTCCTGGCTATTAAGGAGTATAAATGCCATAAAGCTGGGTTCAAAGCTTGGATAGACCTCATGAGCAATGAGGAAGTGGTATCTGATTATGAGCTTGTACAAGGTTCTGATCTGTCTAATGCTTGTCTGCAGGTGTTGATGGATCGTAAAAAGCTGCTGAAGGAGAAGATTGCCCACGGTCTCAAATCCAAAGCTAGTCTTGATGAGATGGCCAAAGCTATCTTCAAAGAGTTCAAAAATTCAAAAGGGAGAATCAATCAAATTGTGCCAAAACTCAATAAAAGATGGTCTTGTAATTGGTCTACCAAGCAGTGGTCTTATAGGTTTAAATCTCTGTGGGCCTTTCCTGATCATAGTAAACATTCTTATCTGTTATGGCTTATGCTCCAGAATGGCCTCTAGATTGGTCCCAGAGTCAGGAAAATTCAGATAAATGGAGGGTTGTGTTCATTCTGTGGCAAGGTGGAAGATGTTAACCACTTGTTCTTTAATTGCCCTCATGCCAGTCAATTCTGGTCCTGTGTGGAACTTTATCTTCATTCCAGAAGATCTCCAGGGCTCACTCAGGATTCTGTCATCATAGGATGCTGTAAGAATATGGATGTTCTGCTTTGGAACATATGGAGAGGCTATATCCTATGGCATATATGGTGCAGTAGAAATAATGTAGTTCATGGTAAAGGAAATAAAAATTTCCTTTTCTCTCTCACTAGAACTCTCAAGAAAGCCTCTATTAAATGTATCCAGTGTATCAAAACTGCTCCTGAGCACAAGGAAAGCATTTTCACATTGCTAAAATCTTGTAAATTCTCCAAATGGAGAAGCACTATCTCCTCGGTTTACTCTGCTCAGAGGCTTGATATGGCCTGTTTTTTGTAACTGTTTGTGCTAGTGGCTCTTGCCCCTTGCACAGGATGTACTCCCTCCATTAATCTAATTTTCTTGCTTTTTCAAAAAAAAAAATTGACCTGCTCATCCCGTTTGTCTGCATCTCCAAGGGCATCGTGGGGTCCTTGAGCCATCCTCCAGGATAGGTCACTTTATGGAATTGAAAGATTAATCGATGATATGAGCTAGAATTCAAAGTTACAACAAATTAATGATCTGAAGAACTTGCTATAGTATGAGGTAGTTAATAAACTACTAGGATACGTCTGCAAACGTAGGAATGTTCTCTGAATTAATTTGACTGCAAACGGAAAGAACGCAGAAAGAGAGAGAAAGAAAGAGAGAAAGAGAGAGAGAAAGAGAGAGAAAACAGAGTAATATTAATTCTAATTAGTTATTTTATTAGATACTGTTCTAGTATAATTAGACAAGTAAAGTTTAATTAAATCTTCTTAGCATAATATATGTATTTATGGATGTGAGCTAATGTATGAGTATGTATAATAATAATAAGATATGTATATATACATAATATGAAGTGCATGAGAACAATGAAGAGAACATAAAAAAAACATGGTTAGTGTGTGTGCTTACACATTAGAGTTAATGCATTTATGCATAAAAGCATGACTGTATTACTTTGCCTAGCTAGTTCTTTAATAATACATGAGTTTGAAGCATATGTATGAGTTAGGATGCATCAATGTATAGTTGAATGCATGTGTTTGAATAATTAAAGTGGAAGCATACTTGTATAAGAATGCATTTTAATGGGACTAGGTGCATGTGGTCATGTATGAGCATGTAAAAGTATGAGCATGTGTGTTAGTATATATGTATATGCATGGAAATGTATGCATAGTTTGTATGCATTAGCATGAATGTGCATTAATATGTGCATGGTTATTTAGTATATATGAATATGTGTTTAAATGTATGCATGATTAGCATGTATGAGCATGATTGAGTTAGTGATTTTCTAAAAAAGTACATGAGAATATAAATGGCTAGTATGTGTGTTAGCATATTTGCATGTGCATGATAATATGTATATAGAAATAAGAGTGAATGTGAGCATTTTTGTAAGCATGATTAGAATGCATGGGTATGAATGGCCACCCAATGCAAAATAAAGGAATTAGTGCTACCTACAACCTCCATAGAGGAGTTCATCAGCACAGCCACAGGCTTGGAGCAGATAAGGTACCAGTATGGAGCAACCTCTTCCCAACCAACATATGGTGCAGAAATGGAGGATCCAGTGATACAGCTAAGGAAAGAGCTGGAGGGCTTAAAAAGAAATAAGCCCTACAAATATGCCTGCAACGACATACTGGACACAAGGAGGACCCCCAACACCAGCAAATGTGATGGCTGCTGCACCAAATCAAGGTAACAACTATAATCCTAGACAGAGGAATAACTTTGGAAATGGGCCTAGGAGGCCAATCATCTGTTTCAGATGTGGAGAATGTGGGCACTATCAAAGTAGGTGCAGCCTACCAGAAAATGCCCCTCCTTGCAAGAACTGCCCTGATGCAAGAGACCATTATACAAATTGTTGTCCTAAGAATCAAGCCTCTTCCTCCAGGCCCCATATTCAAATGATTTCTGTGCACAAGGAAGAAGTGTGTGATCCAATCAATGAGCTATCTCCATCTACCAGGGTGGTGCAATTAGAAGAAATAGAATCTTTGACGGTGCAGACAAGAAGCAAGGGGAAGGCTCAAGCAGACATAGGACAAGAATCAAAGATTAAGGAAGGGATTCAAAATAGAGAAACATCTGAAGATAAAGTTAGCACAGGTGCAGATTCAAGTCAAAAAGGAGATCTCATATGCACCAGTGATGCCATTGGGCATGCCTTCAACAGGGCTCATGAAGAGCTTGATAAGTCAACTGGAGCCCATGACCTCAAGGAATCAGAGGCTTCAAAACTACTCAAGTCCATGAAAAAGGAGGTTAGTATTTTTGATTTAATAAAGATGGATGGGAAATTCAGGTCAGAGTTATTGCAGATAATTGATGAAGCTTCCACTACAAGTTTGGTGGCAAAGACGGCTGTTTCACATAAAGGAAAAATTGTAGGGGAAGCACCCCTTACGGATTATAAAAGTCCTCGGCTTACAGTATCAATCAAGGGTCATGAATTTCAAGGAGTTATTGTGGATGGTGGTTCTGGCATTAACTTGATGCCTGAACATACCATGAAAAATATTGGACTCCACCCTTCAAGACTTGCAAATTTCACTGTTACTTTGGCAGATCAGAGCAAAGTAAGGCCCTTGGGAGTGATCCCAAAGGTTCCACTTGAAGTACAAGGTAATCTATTCATTCTGGATTTTGGGTTTTAAGATTGCCCCAGGTTGAAGGAGGATTTCCTCTCTTAATTGGACGACCATGGCTGAGGCATGCAAGTGTCATTCATGATTGGGGCAAGGACACTATGTGGGTACAAAAGAAAGGGCAGGAGCTGACACAGATTCATTTAGAAGAGGGCCCAGACAATCAAGGAAACACTAGTATGATGCAAACAGTTGGCATTTGCATGGAAACAGAATCGGAGGATCAACCCCAAATAGATTTTGAGGAAGAAGATATTCTAAATTGGCTCCAAGCAGGCAACTCTTCCTCTCGTTTTGGAAATTTTCTTAATAATTCTTGCACGACTGAAGATTATGATGAAGATAAGGAAAAAGTCCAGGGTGATGGATTGGGAGAGCCCATCACAGACCACAGAAGGGGCAGGAAGACACCCCTCAAATACAACTTGGAGGAGGATATGACAACCACAGATAAAGAAGTTTCTAAAGCTAAAGGCAAGGTAAAAAATTCTAGTGAAGAATGTTCTTTCCCAATTCAAGAAATCCCTGCAGGATGGATGCAGGACAAGGAGGAACACATTGAAGTCCAAAATACACCTGCTTATGAAGCAATGCACGAAAAGCTAGTAGAAGAAGACAAGGAAGCAGATGCACACGAAGATAATATGGTAGAGAGAAATCCAGTCCAAGAAATACAATTAGGCACTCAAGACAATAATCGGCCAGTTTTGGTGGCCACTTGGTTGTGGAGCCACCCAGGGCTCCTTGAAAATGTAAAATCATTCTTGACCCAGTATATAGATGTTTTTGCCTGGCATTATAAAGACTTAGAAGGAGTGCCTGCAACTTATGGAGAGCACAGAATCCCTCTGGTTGATGGAGCCAAACCCATAAGAGGAAAGAGTTATAGACTTAATCCAAAATATGCTGAAGCTGTCTATGTGGAAATCCAAAAGATGGAGGATGCAGGAATCATCATTCCTGTTGAACACTCAGAGTGGCTCTCACCTATGGTTATAGTACCAAAGAAGAATACTAATAAGATCAGAATTTGTGTTGACTTTAGAGCACTCAACAAGGTGACCATTCCAGATGGTTTCCCAATGCCTTTTGCAGAACAGGTCATTGAAGAAGTGGCTGGGCATGCATTATATAGCTTTATGGATGGATTCAGTGGCTATAACCAAATATCAATACATCCAGAGGATCGTGAAAAGACTGCTTTTATCACACCTTGGGGAACATATGTGTATGTAAAAATGCCATTTGGGCTCAGAAATGCTCCAGCCACCTTTAACAGAACGGTCAATCTCATTTTTGGCCCCCTATTGCTGGAATCACTTAGAATCTTCATGGATGACTTCTCTTCGTTTTCAGGATCTCACAAAGAAACTCCTCTAAATTGTTTGGACCACCACTTGAGGCAGCTGCATAATGTTTTCAAAAGATGCAGGGAGACTAAGTTAAAGCTCAATCCAAACAAATGTCATTTCCTTGTGACAGAAGGAACTCTCTTAGGACATGTGGTGTCGGCTAAAGGTATGGCCCCAGATCCTGACAAAATCATTTCTATATTGAAGTTGCCTAAACCTAAATCCCCTAAAGAGATTCAGAGTTTCTTGGGGCATACTGGATACCATAGAAGGTTTATAAAAATGTATGCAGAGATAGCCAGACCTCTGGCTAGACTTACGGGTAAGGAAGTACCTTTTAAATGGGAAGAAGAGGAGGAAAAAGCATATCAAACATTACGGTCAAGGTTAGCGTCTGCTCCTATTTTGGTCACACCTGAGTGGTAAAAAATCTTTCATATACATGTAGATGCCAGTGCCTATGCAGTGGGGGCAGTTTTGACCCAACCCAGTGAAGAATTTAAAGTGGACAGACCAATTCAATATGCCAGTAGAATCTTGACCAAGGCTGAAAGGAATTACAGTACTACAGAAAGGGAAGCCCTAACAATGGTCTTTGCTGTCCAAAAATTCCGTCATTACTTACTGGGAGTAAAATTTATTATTATAACGGATCACCAACCACTAAAATACCTACTCAATAAACCACAAGCCACTGGTAGAATATGGAGGTGGTTATTGTTGTTCCAAGAGTTTGATTTTTCTGTAGTCCATAAACCAGGTAAAGAAAATGTTATGGCGGATCACCTATCTAGAATCAATATGATGAATCAAACTAGTGGAATCAATGATGACTTTCCAGATGCTCATTTGTTTGCTGTACAAGCTCAAGGTTGGTATTATGACATCAAAAATTTCATTAAAACTGGGTTGTATAAGGCTAGTGCTGTACAAAAGAAGAGACTCCTAATCAAGAGTAGACCATATACCTTCATTGAAGATAAATTGTATAGACAGAGCAAGGATGACAGGTTCAGGAAGTGTTTGGAAGAAGAAGAAGTGAGGGAAGTCCTTCACTCTGCACATGAAGGAACAGGTGGTGGGCACCTTCTAGGGCATATTATGAGTCAGAGGATACTGGATGCTGGTCTATGGTGGCCTACACTATTTAGGGATGCAGATGAATGGGGAAAGGCATGTGACATTTGCCAGAGGTGTGGACCTAAGCCAACAAAGCAGAGGCATAACCCCTTGGTTGTTTCCACTTCCTGGCAACCATTTGAGAAGTGGGGGCTAGATTTTATAGGGCCCATCTACCCTTCCGCAATTCCAAAAAGAGAAAAATATCTCTTGATAGCTACAGATTATGCGACAAAGTGGGCTGAAGCTATTGCCTCCCCCGATTGCACTGCCCAAACTGTTGCCGATTTCATTTATAGTAGCATCATTTGCAGGTTTGGATGCCCACTTGAAATTTGTACGGATCAAGGTACACATTTTGTCAATAAGGTCCTACAGGAAATTTTCAACAGGTATAGAATTCTACATAGGACCTCTTGTGCTTACTATCCAAGAGCCAATGGACAGACTGAGTCGACAAATAAGGTTTTAATCTCAATGTTAAGAAAGGAGTGTATGTTGCAGCCCACTTCATGGGGCATTGCTTATCAAGGTACACTATGGGCATACAGGTTAGCCTACAAAGAGGCCACAGGATATTCTCCATTTCAGCTAGTTTATGGCATATTGCCCATTGAGCCCTTTGAATTTTTACATGGTTCACCTAAGATAGCATTCATGCAGGGCAAGAAGGATTGTGATGTCTCTCAGAGGCTCGGAGCACTACATAAAGTGGAGGAGATTCGTCTACTAGCAACGAAACAATTGATAGAGACTCAGATGAAGAGGAAGGAGGCACATGATCGACATCTGTGGAACAACAACATTGAAGCACGCATGTTAGTTCTTCTCCATAGAACTCATCTTCATACACAACTGAGAGGAAAATGGCTTCCACATTGGGAAGGACCTTATAGAGTCAAAACAATGCTGAATTGGGGTGCTGTGGAGTTAGAGACGCTGAAAGGAGAGGCCTTGCCACTGGTCAACATATCAAGGCTCAAGGCCTATCATCAACACACTTGAAGAAGTATGGATCACCTGGAACTGCAAAATCTGTCCAGGTTGTACATAGCTTTCTCATCACAATTTGCTCAGTTTTAGTAGTTTTCTTTATCAATTTCATCCTTGATACTGGGGTTTTTAGAAAACCTAGAAGGCATTTCATAACCTCTACAAAAGTAAAACTTTTGGGTATTTTTGGAAATTTTTCTAGCATTTTTAGCATTTTTTTTGGCATTTTTATCCCTTTTCGATGTCATTTTTTTTCCCAAATTTGAGGAATAAAGGAAGCTCCCTGTAGGTTTGATTGCAAAATTCTAGCTTAGGCCTGTAGCAAATTTTTTGAGATTTTTTTTGAAAATTTTTTGGATATTTTTGCAATTTTTCTGGATTTTTTATGTATTTTCTTTGATTTTTGGGACAATTAAAAAAAAAAAGAGAGGCCCCATAGGCGTTTTCTTTTTCTGCCAAAAAAAAAAAAGAGGCCCCATAGGGGGCGTTTTCTTTTCCTGCCAAAAAAAAAAACGAGCCCCCACCCCCCCCCCCCCCCCCCCCCCATATAATACTCTCCCCCCTTCCGCTCAGCCGGCATCTCAAGCGGCCCAACAAAAAGGTATCTCTTTCTTTTTTTTATTTTATTTGAGTTTCTTTTTATTTTTATTGTTATTTTATTTTATTTTAGTTTATTTTTATTTATTTATTTTATTTTATTTTATTTTTATTATTTGTTTAATTTTTTTCTTTTTATTTTTTTATTATTTTTGTATATAGTTTCACTCTCTATTGTTGTTTCCGCTGTATTTATCTTTGTACCCCTCTGTTTTTCGCGTTTTTATAGTCGTTTTTAGGGTATTTGCTCATGCCGGATCCATTTTTTGGGTTCTCTGTTCCCAGTGCATATGTTTTCCTAGGTTTTTTCCCAGTTAAATTTTTCGTACGTGTTTGATGGATTCCTTTCCTACCCCTACCCCTGCCTCGCCCATTCATTTCCACCCCTCGGCTGCTACCTCCCAGCCCCCTTCCTCTCCAGCCATATCCCTTGAGTCCGCTTCCACCTCCCGTCATCCTACCTCACCCCCGGCTTCTCCCACTTACCCCTAGCCTACCCAGGCCCCACCCCCACCACCACCCGCCACGCAGCCTTCCAACCCGCAGCCTTCCATCCCAGATAGCCTCGACGACGACCCACCATTTTTGGGCCTACTTCGTGATGCGAGCCTCTTCGCGAGTGATGGCACCGACGCCGCCCGTCTCTCCCTTGATTCCGTCTCAGCAACCGCTGCACTTCACCAGCAGTATGCTATGACGATCGATCGCATTCGTGTTGTTGCCGCAGCTCAGTGGCAGACCTCGCGGGATGCGTTGCGGGCTATGCAGCAAGACCGGGACCGGTATCGAGATGAGGCTGATGTTGCGACTCGCGCTCTCATGGAGATCCGCCAGCGTGCGTCATTAGGCATTTGTGATAGTCCTGCGTGTCAGCTGGTCCGCCGAGAGCGCGATCACCTCCGCAGGTACAGGAGCAGGATTGCTGCCTACACTGAGGAGGCAGCCATCATTCCCCCTAGCTCACCCGACTTACCTCTACCTCGGGACGATGTTCCTCCCGGGGAGAGGCCTCCTTCCCCGCCGTTGCCATAGTCATGCGTTCCGTATCTATCCACTAGGTTCTATGTATTCACTCATACTTGAGTTTCCAGAGTTTCATTGGTTTTTCCCTAGACTCATTTTGTTGTGAGGCTCGGTGTAGGATGCATCTACTTATGCCTTTTGGTTCCCTTGTCATTCCTTAGCTCATCACTTCCTTCTGATCGACAGATCTTTGCCAGTCCTTGGCACTTCATGTACTCACCATGGACAATTGTTTCCTTGTTCATTTCTGCTTTTATATGAGTTATGGTTTAGTGTTCATTGTGTGTTCATTTTGTAATCTCTGGTTGATTAGTGGTTGTTTTATTACTCTGACTGTGTACTACAGGTTGGTTTCTCTCTGGTTGGGTTGGGTTTCTTTCATTGCCACCCTCAATTAATTCCTCTTTTCCCCCTCTGCCTCACTCCGCCCCCACACCCCATCCTTTCCCCCCTTCCCCTCTTCCCCACACCGCCCCCCCCCCCCTCCACCCCCTGTCCCCGCCCCACCTTGCTGAGTACTCTCTGGTGCTTTCTCCGATGCTCTTGATGGTCTTGGTTGCTGCTCAACTGTCCTATTAAAGTTTTGCTCCTCTCTTGTCATGATGTCCTATATGCTCTGGGTTTGGCTGTAGCTCTCCGGGACGGAGAGCACATTAGGTGGTGGGCAACTGTTGAGCCCATAAAAGTCATGTTGGTCAAAGTCAACTGGTCAAAGTCAATTGGTCAAAGTCAATTGGTCAAAGTCAATTGGTCAAAGTCAACAAGGTCAAGGTCAAAGTCAACAGGTGCAAAATCAAAGTGTGTAAGTGCAGGTGTCAAAGTGCACAATTAGTGCACAATGAATTGTCCGCAAAGGGTAAATTGGACAAAATGGGTTGCAGGTTGCAGAGGTATTTTCTCTAATTTCCCTAAGGTTCAAAGTGCGTTTTAAAGTGTCTTGGAAGGTTCAGGTGAACCCCCTCTTATGTGCACAAGTGAAGACTTAAAAGGAAACATGAAGGTATGTGAAGCGGCAAAGTGTACGCACACGTGAAAGTATGGCCCCCCATTAAAATTTTGGTTTTAGTCTAAAGTCACTACAGGACAAAATAGTGAGTCGTTGGCTGCCACTTGGGAGGACAATCTTGGGACATCAAAGTGAGCACCAAGAGGCTATTGCAGTTAGGAGCGTACGGGATCGACACACTCAAATCAAGGCAAGGGCCATTCTTGGACCAATCTTAGAGTAAGCAAGAGAGCATAGTCTAAAGAAGCAAGAGAGAGAAGTGCAAGGGTCACCAGTGTGCGACGCAGAGAAGTGGAAGTGGAGTGCATAGGGAGTACCTAAGGGATTGTGCAGAGAGTGCTAAGCTAGTCCCCCCAAGTATCTCAAGGTCCCATTGCAGTGGGCGCATGCCGACAGAAGGTATTCACTCCTCCCCTTTTTGTGGAAGCTTGGTGCAAGGTGTGCACAAGGATAAGCTTGAAGCAGGTGGAGGTCTGGTGCAGAGGAGGCCGGCGGCAAGAAGACTTTGGGATATTGGGTATTTTGTAATTGGGCACTCTGTGGAATTGTGCACAGAGAGGTATTGGCTTGTCTTGTACTTCAAACATTGTAATTTTCTTACTGTAATGAATCGGCAGAAGCTTCCAGGTGTATTATCTCTTCTTGTTTCTTCCCTTTTCTCCTACAAACCCTCAAACTCTTTCTTGTCTAAGAATCCCCCAACAGACTCTAACAGTTCCCTGCCTCATAGATGCTTTATTCTTAATCATTATGTTCTCCCCAAGCTGGTATACTTTCTTGCTTGTTGGTCTCCCTCCATTAAGCAGGTCAAGCAAGCTATCTCCCTGGCCAGGAGGTTCCTTTGGGGTGGTAATGCTTATTATCAGAAAGTTGCCAAGGTTTCCTGGGACACCTGTTGCCTCCCTAAAGCTCAAGGTGGTTTGGGTATTCAGTGCCCCATCAAAATGGCTGACAACCTGGCAGCTAAGTGGATTTATAGAAGTACTCTTTCTAATGATATTTGGTCTCTTCTTCTGCAGAGAAATTTGTCCAAATTTTACATTACTAATTACAAGGCCTGGAATAACCTCAACCTGTGGGACATCTATATCTCCCCCCTTAACATTACTCCAGTGGGCAGTCTGATTGTCTGTAGATTTTGGAAAGCCTGGTTTAAAGCCAAACATTGTTTTTTTGGTAAGAAAAAGCTAAAGGGTTCCTCTGATATATTTTTGCAGGAGTCTATCTGGTTTGGCTGGGTTGCTCAGGGATACAATGGAGTCCTGGCTATTAAGGAGTATAAATGCCATAAAGCTGGGTTCAAAGCTTGGATAGACCTCATGAGCAATGAGGAAGTGGTATCTGATTATGAGCTTGTACAAGGTTCTGATATGTCTAATGCTTGTCTGCAGGTGTTGATGGATCGTAAAAAGCTGCTGAAGGAGAAGATTGCCCACGGTCTCAATCCAAAGCTAGTCTTGATGAGATGGCCAAAGCTATCTTCAAAGAGTTCAAAAATTCAAAAGGGAGAATCAATCAAATTGTGCCAAAACTCAATAAAAGATGGTCTTGTAATTGGTCTACCAAGCAGTGGACTTATAGGTTTAAATCTCTGTGGGCCTTTCCTGATCATAGTAAACATTCTTATCTATTATGGCTTATGCTCCAGAATGGCCTCTAGATTGGTCCCAGAGTCAGGAAAATTTAGATAAATGGAGGGTTGTGTTCATTCTGTGGCAAGGTGGAAGATGTTAACCACTTGTTCTTTAATTGCCCTCATGCCAGTCAATTCTGGTCCTGTGTGGAACTTTATCTTCATTCCAGAAGATCTCCAGGGCTCACTCAAGATTCTGTCATCATAGGATGCTGTAAGAATATGGATGTTCTGCTTTGGAACATATGGAGAGGCTATATCCTATGGCATATATGGTGCAGTAGAAATAATGTAGTTCATGGTAAAGGAAATAAAAATTTCCTTTTCTCTCTCACTAGAACTCTCAAGAAAGCCTCTATTAAATGTATCCTGTGTATCAAAACTGCTCCTGAGCACAAGGAAAGCATTTTCACATTGCTAAAATCTTGTAAATTGTCCAAATGGAGAAGCACTATCTCCTCGGTTTACTCTGCTCAGAGGCTTGATATGGCCTGTTTTTTGTAACTGTTTGTGCTAGTGGCTCTTGCCCCTTGCACAGGATGTACTCCCTCCATTAATCTAATTTTCTTGCTTTTTCAAAAAAAAAAAATTGACCTGCTCATCCCGTTTGTCTGCATCTCCAAGGGCATCGTGGGGTCCTTGAGCCATCCTCCAGGATAGGTCACTTTATGGAATTGAAAGATTTAATCGATGATATGAGCTAGAATTCAAAGTTACAACAAATTAATGATCTGAAGAACTTGCTATAGTATGAGGTAGTTAATAAACTACTAGGATACGTCTGCAAACGTAGGAATGTTCTCTGAATTAATTTGACTGCAAACGGAAAGAACGCAGAAAGAGAGAGAAAGAAAGAGAGAAAGAGAGAGAGAAAGAGAGAGAAAACAGAGTAATATTAATTCTAATTAGTTATTTTATTAGATACTGTTCTAGTATAATTAGACAAGTAAAGTTTAATTAAATCTTCTTAGCATAATATATGTATTTATGGATGTGAGCTAATGTATGAGTATGTATAATAATAATAAGATATGTATATATACATAATATGAAGTGCATGAGAACAATGAAGAGAACATAAAAAAAACATGGTTAGTGTGTGTGCTTACACATTAGAGTTAATGCATTTATGCATAAAAGCATGACTGTATTACTTTGCCTAGCTAGTTCTTTAATAATACATGAGTTTGAAGCATATGTATGAGTTAGGATGCATCAATGTATAGTTGAATGCATGTGTTTGAATAATTAAAGTGGAAGCATACTTGTATAAGAATGCATTTTAATGGGACTAGGTGCATGTGGTCATGTATGAGCATGTAAAAGTATGAGCATGTGTGTTAGTATATATGTATATGCATGGAAATGTATGCATAGTTTGTATGCATTAGCATGAATGTGCATTAATATGTGCATGGTTATTTAGTATATATGAATATGTGTTTAAATGTATGCATGATTAGCATGTATGAGCATGATTGAGTTAGTGATTTTCTAAAAAAGTACATGAGAATATAAATGGCTAGTATGTGTGTTAGCATATTTGCATGTGCATGATAATATGTATATAGAAATAAGAGTGAATGTGAGCATTTTTGTAAGCATGATTAGAATGCATGGGTATGAATGGTTTAATCAGAGCATGCATGTAAAGTGCATTTAGGAATAAATGATCATGTGTATTAAAGTATGTATGAGATTAATGATTTTTTGAAGTATACTTATATTTTTCTAATGTTTTTTTTTTCAGACATTACAAGAAGAAGTATCAAAGAGCATTACAAACAAAAGAGAAGAATTCAACGAACCAAAGATTCGTCAAAGTGAAATAAAGCCATAGAACTTATCTTTGATTAAGCTTTTGTATAGGGTTTACTAGTTTGTAGCAACCTTTTAGATATATTACATCATTGATTTATAGCATTGTATTCACCATTTATTATCATTAGCATTAATTCAATTTCAATTTGCATTATCTTTATTGTCAATGTCTTCTGAACATACAATTGAATCTGAAAGTAACGAAACTTTAGAAATCGAAGTAGAAGTAGTTAAGGATATTATTACACATGAATCTTTAATATCAGTATCTCATGATTATTGTCTTAATAGATTTATAGCATTATTTTTGATTGCATCTAATGACCCTCAAGATAACATAGATTCATTTCTACCACCCTTAATTAGGCTTACGCAACCTCAACATATAGAAACCCAAGAAGATGCAATTATAAAAGAAAATATAACTAAGGAAACTTTGATATTACTTACACCTCAAGAAGCTGTTGATAGGTATAGAGCAACCCAACCATACGGTTCTTAGAAGTTTAAAGTGGTACAATTATCTACTAGACATTTCGTAGAGTTTTTAGTAAATTAAAACTTTAGTTACCCTAGACTAAAGAAAAATATACCTAAAACACCTAAGATTGTCTCAAACACCCTGCATGTGTCGAGGGATTTAGCGGCTAA
Organism: Ceratopteris richardii; assembly: GCA_020310875.1. Classification (NCBI taxonomy): domain Eukaryota; kingdom Viridiplantae; phylum Streptophyta; class Polypodiopsida; order Polypodiales; family Pteridaceae; genus Ceratopteris; species Ceratopteris richardii. The sequence goes on along the minus strand of CM035425.1, from coordinate 164,454,876 downwards.
CTGATCCACCAACCGTGTGTTTGTAACTTCCCGACATTTTGTGAACTCGACGTGAAGGTTTGGCATGACACCTTAGGTATAAAGGTATTTTTTAATTTTTGTTTTGCATATGCACATAGGAACTTTGGCGATTGAAGCAGAAGTATCGACATCCTTGGTAGCCGAAGCTGATTCTAAAACCTTGTGATCTCCCAGCTGTTGAGGGCTGGTCATTGAGACCTGAGCGCCTCCACGGAGAGTTACAAGTAGAAGGATCCTCGTCACACCACCTTTGTCCTTCAACTTTTGTAAAGCAACGATTGCACATGCATATTTAGAATTGATGTATTAGAATTAATTTGATCAACCTTAATGTAAAGAATTTGCACTGAGCACATTCACAAAGAGCCTCTTCATTGAGGTTGATCAGGTATATTTTCTTTATTTCTATTTACAAAGTAGTAAGAAAAGTTTCTTTATTGCAAAATCGTAGGAAAATTTTCTTTGTTGCAAAATAGTAGGAAAATTTTCTATTTACAAAGTAGTAGGAAAAGTTTCTTTATTTACAAAATAGTAGGAAAAGTTTCTTTATTGCAAAATCGTAGGAAAATTTTCTTTATTGCAAAATAGTAGGGAAATTTTTTATTTACAAAGTAGTAGGAAAATTTTCTTTATTGCAAAATAGTAGGAAAAATGCAACAACTTATCTTAAATATTATGAACAATTGACAGAACAATATGGGTTACCTGAAGACAATAAAAAAGACACATTTATACGTATTGCTCATGGTCTTACTAGAGAGAGAATCCAATTGAGGGTAGTTCAACCAAACATGACTTGGGCAAATTTTAAAACTCAGCTTCTTACTGAATTTTCACATGAAGATTACAGTAAGAATAATAGGGCCACATTCATGCAATGGGTAGGAACAATGAAACTAGACCAACATATAACTCAGGGTTTGACTGAGTTTGATGTGAAATTTAACCAAATGCCTCAAGCAGACCGAACAGCTCTAGAACCGGATAAATTATGAACTGTCCTAAGTATGTTAGATCCTTGTCTTAGATGTGAGCTAGAACCAATGCTTGAGGACGGAGCAACTGCGAGTGGGCTTATTGGAAATTGGGATAACGTTCGAGGAGTTGTCCATAGGTTAGCCCAAAGACAGGAACAAAATCAGAGGCAAACTCCAAGAGTAAATGAAAGAGATGTGCTAGGAAAGATAGATAATGACCCCATTTCTCATGACCCTAGTAAAGATGACTCAGAAATTACAATGTTAAAAACATCAGTAGAATCACTTGCCAAACATATGGAGACTTTGGCAACTGACATAGCTACTATAAAGAGTATGCATGAAATTAGACTAAGAGATCAGGAGAAACCAAAAGAGTTTGAACAAAATCCTAGGAATTAGATGCCAGCTAGAAGACCATTTAACCAAGCTCGTAGATGTCTTTGGTGTGATGTTTAGAACATCTGCACTGGACATGTAACTTATTCAAAGAGGCCAAGGATAGGAATTGGGTCACGGAAGTTGATCGAAAGACCTGTGACTATGTAACAAAAAGGCCTTTGGCATCAAACTATGGCAAAGGGGATATGAAAACCTTCTTTGAAGCCTCCACAAGCCAAAATACATATGCTTGTAGGCTTGATAGTGATTACTCTAATTGTGAATTTTGGAATCAAGTTTATGATGCCGCTAGTAGAGGGAAGTTATCAGTTGAGAACATATATGCTACGAGCTCAGATATTAGATCAAAGACATGTTGGAATGAGCCAGTAGATATGTTCTCAGTTTATGCTCATGAAATTAATGTAGATGAGAAAAGGAAATGGGATGAAGAGGGACAGTCTAAACGAACAACTAGGGCTAGAAAAGAGGGTGAAACTACGGAGTCAATTAATGAAGCACCTAGGATGGAGTCTAGTCAGGAACCAAAACAACAGGGACAAGAAAAGAAACCTCCGAATAAGGGAAAAGTAAAGAAAGTAGTAGAAAATTTAGAAAAGAAAACAACAAATGAAGATAGAAGTCAGGATAAACCTAATGAAACGCAACCCTTACATGAAGAAGGTAGTAAGGAAGAAAAAACGAAAAAGAAACCTCCGACTTTTCGATTGAGCTCGCAAATCAAGAAACAAATAGACATTCGGAAGGTTATGGATGAAAAAATTATGAAAGCAGAGGTAACCATGACATTAGAGGAATGGTTAGCATTTTCAAGAACAGATGTGAAAGAAGATTTCATGAGTAGCATCAAGAGACGAAGAGAACCTATAGAGTATAGAACAGAGGATATTGAAATGGAGGAAAGGAAAGAGCAGGATGAACCGAAAGCGAGTGTTGTACAAATTAATGAATCTGCGTATCGAGAATCATCTGATCATAGAAATTATTTGGGCCCCATAATTGGACATTTGGAAAAAGGAAATGATGACCCAAATAGCCATTATACTCAGAAACATTGGGCTAGGGGTACCATTGAAACTATGTTTAAGATAGGAAATAATAATAAACCGCAAGTAGCATTAATAGATTCGGGATCAGAAATCAATGTAGTCTCGAGGGAGATATATAAAGAAGGAAAATGGCCCATAGATAGGGACCATGGGCGGAAAATGAAGGTAGCCAACAATGCTTTTGGCTACTTACTAGGAGCTTGTGCAAATGTTCCTATTACTGTAGGAGATGTTAAAGAGGAACATAATTTCTTCGTTCATGATGATTGCTCGTACCCAATTATTTTGGGGCAGCCATTCATTTGTAAAAAAGGAATGGAGACAAAAGTATTGGACGATGGAAGTGCTTTCGTAAGAATTCGTTCTTGTGATGGCCTTAAATCTGTCCAATTCATGACGCTTTGTATTAACCATCCTCGAAATTGTAGGACTTTATGAAAAACTCCTTTAAGACACTTAGATCAGGATTTCGAGTAAATGTCACTGTTGAGTGAGATGACAATGGACTTTGGTTTGAGATTGCGCAAAATCTTGTACAAAACTTAGATAAGATGACTATTTATTTTCCGTCTGCTACTTTAAATATTTCTTATTTTAAACAAATTCCAAGAAAACTTATAAAAAAAATACGAAAAACATTTGAAAAACAAAGGAGATTCGTTAATGGATGAAACTATTGAACATGTCATTGAAACTACACATTGCTTCTCAACATTAGGAGAATTAGAACTTTGTTATCAAGATAAGTCTAATTCTCATATTCTCATCTCTTCACTTGATGTGTATGCATTAATTCAAGAATATGCTTCTAGTATTGATCATGAGTATGAAGCCTTAGTGGAGACCAAATATAAAACTTTTAGTAAGAAGGTTAAACCCGTAGCTCAACCACTACCTAAATTGAGTAATGATATTATAAAGAATGTAAGTCATGAGCCAATCCTTAGAAATCCGACAAATATTGGCCATGTATTTACTAAAGAATCCTTAAACCAAATTAAGTTAGATGCTAGTGGTTTCCTTCTTCCAGCAAAAAAAGAGTATTTTCTGAAGATTATTGAGCAACATGGAAGAGCATTTTCTCTTGAGCCTTCAGAGATAGGATGTGGAGATCCTAGGATAGTTTCACCGATGATTATTTTTACTATTCCCCATATTCCTTGGAATTTGCGCCCTATTCCTGTACCTAAAGCTCATCTTCTAGAGCTGATTAGATTACTTAAAGAAAAAATTCATATGCATATTCTAGAATCCTCTTCAGCTCCCTATTCAAACCGTTGGTTTACTGTGCCCAAGAAGAGTGGAAAACTTCGGTTTATCCAAGATCTTCAACCAGTTAACAAAGTGACCATAAGAAATGTGGGTACAGGTCCAATTGTGGATGAATTTGCGAAAGCGCATTTTCAGGCAATTCTATTTAATCAATGGGTGATCTCTACTCTGGATATGATCAATTTCAATCGGCACTAGAAAGTAGAGACATTACTACCATGAAAACACCTTTGGGATTAGTTAGGATGTGTACATTATCTCAAGGTGCAACCAATTCAATTGCTCACATGATGAGTGCAATGAATTTGGTTTTGCACAATTTCATTCCTCACATTACTATGCCCTTTATAGATGATATTCCCATTAAGGGTTGCTTGGAAAGAGAAAGATAGCACTCTGGATGAAGATGGTTGTCAAAGATTTGTAAAGGCTCATATTCTTGATTGCAAAGAATCTTTCAGTGATTTATTCAAGTTGGCTTAACATTATCTATAGCAAAATCTACTTTTGGTGTTAATGAGGTCCTTATTGTAGGTCATCTTTGTGGCTATTATGGATGGAAGCCATACCCTTAGAAAATTGATGCCATTAGTAAGATTTTGGAGATATGTCAAAATGTGAGTGAAGTTCGTCGATTCTTAGGAGCTTGTATCTTCTATGTCATATGGATACCACATTTTGCACATGTAGCCGAATGTCTTTATGATTTATTAAGGAAGAGAAGAAAATTTTTATGGATAGAAAAACATAATCATGCAATGCGTAGATTAAAAAAGTTATTGCAAGAAGCTTCAATCCTTAAGCGAGTAGATTATTTGAACAATAAGCCTATTATTTTGACTGTTGATACTAGCCCTATTGGGATAGGCTGGGTCATAAGTCAGGATGATGAAGAGGGTAGAAGATATGCTATTAGATTTGGAGCTAAGATTTTGCATAACACTCAAAGAAATTACCCACAAATTAAAAGAGAACTTTGGGGTTTAGTCACAGCTCTAAAATCTGATAAAGAATATTTCATAGGAGCAAGTGTGATTGTGGAGACAGATTGTTTACCACTAATAGGCATGATCACAAATTGTTCTTCACCGGATATTGCAATGCTTCACTGGATTTCTTATATTAAATTTATAAATCCAGTTTTAATTCATATTTCAGGAAAATCCAACTCAGTTGCTGATATGCTTTTCAAGAGCTAGGTACGATGAGAATGATGAAGCCAAAGTAGATACTAATACGATTAATTATGATTCCCAAGTATATGTATATGAAAAGTTTAATTCTGATGAATATGAAGGAGAGTGGCTAGATATTGGGAAGTATCTTAGTACTTTAATTAGATCACCTTCATGGTCTTCAAATAGATTTAGAAATATTAGAAAAAGAGCATTTAACTTTTTCTTAAAAGATGGGTTAATTTAGAGACATGCAAGGGGGAAGATCAAAATGCCACAAAGAGTACTAGGTACTAAGAATATTCAGATGCAAGTCATGAAGAGCATGCATGATACTTTATGGGCTGGGCATAAAGGATTTGTAGCCACTTATGAAAAAATTAGAGAGTGTTACTGGTGGCTAGGTATTTATGTTAATGTAAAGAATTATGTGGATTCTTGGGATGTATGTCAAGTTTATTCATCAGTTAAGCATAGGGATCCACTGCACCCTACATATCCACTGTGTATACACTATAAGTGGGTAGTTGACTTAGTAACCATGCTCAAAGGTATTGATAGGATGAGATACATAGTTCTTGCTCGGGAAGATCTTACTAACCATGTTGAAAGTCAAGCTCTTAGATAAAAAACCACTCTCAATGTATGTAAATTTCTTCTTGAAGATGTAATTTCAAGGTTTGGGTATATTGAGAAGATAGTAGCTGATAGGGGAGAATTAGATGCACAAGAGGCTAGAGAATTCTTTGCTAGGCATGGAATTCATTTAGCTCTTACGACTGCATATAACCGTGAAGCTAACGGAAAGATTGAAAGACGGCATTCTCCTATCATAAAGACGATTTCTAAAGCTTGCAAAGTAGAACTTAAAAATTGGCCGAAATTTCTGCCATTTGCTTTGTGGGCTAATAGAATGATCTACACTAAAACGACAGGGTTTATGTCGGCAAAGCTCATATACTGCCAAAAACCAATTTTTCCAGTGCATACTCAAATCCTTACTTGGACTACGCTTCCTTGGGAAGATAATCTATCTACTGAAGACTTATTAGCTCTAAGGATTCAACAACTAGAGCAAGGGAATAAAAAATTAGAAGAAGCTGTAGCTAAACTGAAAGATTCTCGGCTTAAAAATAAAAAATATTTTGATAAATCACATAGGTTAAGGCCAAAACCAATACAAATTAATGATTGGGTATTGATATATGATAGCACATTTGATTCACAGTATGATGCTCGTAGGAAATTAAAAAAGTGTTGGTTTGGACCTTATGTGGTGGTCAAAATTTATGAAAATGGAACGTATGCCTTACAAGAGTTAGATGGAACTCCTCTTAAGAATTTAATTGTAGGTAAAAGAGTTAAAATGTTTAAACAAAGAAATGAGGAAATTTATGACTTATTATATGATGAGGAAAATGATGAATGAATTTTTAATAAAAAATGATGTTTAAATTTTCTTTTAAATATGTTTTTTCTTTTATATGTATGAAAATAAAAATTTATTTATGAAAACTAATTTTTCTTGTGAGTCTACATGTTGTTGATTATTAGCAAGAGTTGAAGATGCTTTTTGATCAAATAAATTAAAGATTGTTTTATGATAAAGATGAAGAGCAAGAGATTGAAGATAGTACATGAAGCCTAAAATCCAAGCAATCAAAGTAATATTTGGATGACAGTCGACGTTGAAGATGAATAAAAGAAATAAGGTGAAACAGTTCTGATTTATGACTTATTTTTCAGTTGTTTATAAACTTTCTTGCATTCATGATTAAGCACAGAATTCAAAACTGAAGTAGGAATGTGCATGAGATGAAGATAGGAATTAGAGACTCTATGGGTATTATAAGGTTAGAAGTGGGAAAACTTGACTTTCGACTCCTAGGAGAAGTAATCTTATTTTATATAGGTAGACTACCTTAACTTCCAAACCATTTAGCTTATGAGATCCTAGTTCCCGCTATTGCATTCCTCTAGAACCTCTGCTCTGAATAGGGGTTAAGCCTTTCCCCTATAACAAAAAAGTTGCGAAGAAAGAATAGATGAATAAAGCAGTACATTAATGGTTGCTACATAATTTATTAAAAAAAGAAAAAGAAAAAGAAAAGTTACCAAGAATCAGTTGTGATCTTGAAATCGCTTCTATTTTGTATGCGGGCAATGTGAGGCGGATGTATGCTATAGAGGAATTAGTTAGATGCATCTTATGACAAGTGGCTAGGGAATGTGGAATAGAACACTTATATATAAAATATTTATTACTTTTGAACAGGGTTAATAGAAGAGTAAGTACCAAGACTATCTGAATGACTTCTATAGAAATTTCTAAAACTTGTTTTCAAATTCATGCATTGAACGAAAAAGTTTGCAATTCCAACTTGCGTACTTTTAAAAGTTTTCTTTACTATCAGAAGTTGTACTTATGAGAACGAGCATATTGCAAATATTGTTTCAAAATAATTTTAAAAACATTTTTCAAAAAGGATTTGATATTGCCTTCTATGATTTGCAGGATTGGCCCATCGAAGACGATTTGCAGGTTTGGTGGGGGCGAATGTCGAAAAGTTTTCAACCTTCCCGTTGACGACCAGAAAAATTAAGAAATGATTATTGGTTAATTCTAATCCCAATATTACAATGTTTTCCTTGAAACTAATCTCTTGTTAAGTGTTTGCAGGTACAAAGTTATGAAGAAAACAAATGCTCGTATTAGGGTTTACCCTAAACTGCTCGTATAATGTGTGTTTAGATGAATGAAACATTGAACTATGGGTTTAAGACCCTAGGTTTACATTCATTCATGTGTATTTAAGTTAGTAGTATTAATTCCTGGTTAATGTTAGGGTTAAAGCTAGGTTTTCAATGCGTTCTCAGGGGTTTCTAATGGGTTTCATGTAGGTTTTCAAGGGTTTTTAGTATATTTAAAGGGTTAGAATAGCCATTACTTAAATATATTAATCTATAAATTAAATATTTAAGTATTAAAAATTAAACTATGATATAATTAATTACTTTAATAGTATGTGTGAAATTAATTACACAGGTTCTGATTAATTAAAATCTTAAACTAAGTTTAATTTAAATGAATTATTTAATTAGGTAATCTAGGGAAATTAAATTAAATTAAAATAAATAATATGGATAATTAGCTAGTGGTGTGTATGAATGCTAGATAAAAGAATGGTGTGTGAGAAATGTGTATCTAAAGTGGTTAAAGTAAGTAGTTAAAAATGTGGTTTGTATGTGTTTAAGTTAAAAGGGTGGATTAGATAATTTATGCAATTAAAGTGGAAAAAGTGAATGTAGGAAAAGAGTGGTAAATGTTAATGGGCTAAAGTGAGGATGTAATTTAAAGTTAAAACCAAAAGAGTGGTAAAAAGAAGATTTTTGTGTGTATATATATGTGTAAATTCATTGAGTTTTCCTAATGTTTTTTGTTTAAGGTAAATTTTCTCTTCTTCTTTTTGCTTCGTTCCTTCATCTCCGTCGTCTATTCATCTCATCATAGAGAGAGAAATAATTCAGGGACCGTAGTTATAGAGTCTGGACTGTGTTTCAGTTTATGAGCATGCCTTGTGTCTAGCTGTATTGACCTTAATATGCACATATTCATCTGATCCATGGCTAGCGCCATATCCTGGTGGTGAGCTAATCAAAGTAGGCATTGTATGAAAGCGCTGCGTAGAGAGATGTGGCAGGAGAAGAAGTGAAGAAATGGTCTGATTAAGAGTCTAGTAGTGAGAATGAAATTCATGAGTGTAGTAAGCATAAGAGATTCTTCCCTGGCAGTGATTTGGACCACGTACAGAGCACAATTCACTGAATACAATCTGGCAGGCTGGCAATGCGCAACTATTTTAGAGTGAGAATATTTTCCCAGCTGCCCTGTCGTGTGTTTGTAGAGAGAGGAAACTGCTGGCGGCAGTTGAAAAAGTGGGCAGATGTTCTTAACACGCAGAAGAGTGAGAGAGGTCTGGCGCGCAAGGCGCAGATAGAGTCGATGGTGATAGATACTTATTGCTCGACGGTTATGTGCAGAGAGAATCATGGCGGAGAAAGAGCTTCCTAGTGGCAACGCTGATTGGGACAAAGAGAGTCGAAGAGAGAGAGATCCACGCTCAGAGAGAAAATCGCCTGGGCACTGAGTAGCGTTGTTTGGATGGGCGTTAGCAGAGGGAGAGAGAAAGAGAGTTAGGAAAGTGAGAGAAAGAAAGGATAGTATGAGAGAAGGGGAGTGATTTGCGTGATGAGGAGGTCTAAAAGCAGAGGCACATGAGTCTGATGATTGCGTAGATTCTCTGACCTGCTCATCCCGTTTGTCTGCATCTCCAAGCGCATCGTGGGGTCCCTGAGACATCCTCCAGGATAGGTCACTTTAGGGAATCAGAAGATTTAATTGATGATAGGAGCTAGAATTCTAAGTTATAGCAAATTAATGATATGAAGAATTTGCTATAGTTTGAGGTAGTTAATAAACTACTAGGATACGTCTACAAACGTAGGAATGTTCTCTGAATTAATTTGAGTACAAACGGAAAGAACGAGAAATAAAGAGAGAAAGAGAGAGAGAGAGAGAGAGAAAGAGAGAGAAAATAGAGTAATATTAATTCTAGTTAGTTATTTTATTGCATTTTTTCAACTAACTATGATTAAGTCTAACTAGTTATTTTATTAGATATTGTTCTAGTGTAATTAGAGAAGCAAAGTTTAATTAAATCTTCTTAGCATAATATATGTATTTATGGATGTGAGCTAATGTATGAGTATGTATAATAATAATAAGATATGTATATATAAATAATATGAAGTGCATGAGAACAATGAAGAGAGCATAAAAAAAGCATGGTTAGTGTGTGTGCTTACACATTAGAGTTAATGCATTTGTGCATAAAAGCATGACTGTATTAATTTGCCTAGCTAGTTCTTTAAGAATACATGAGTTTGAAGCATATGTATGAGTTAGGATGCATTAATGTATAGTTGAATGCATGTGTTTGAAAAATTAAAGTGGAAGCATACTTGTATAAGAATGCATTTTAATGGGACTAGGTGCATGTGGTCATGTATGAGCATGTAAAAGTATGAGCATGTGTGTTAGTATATATGTATATGCATGGAAATGTATGGATTAGCATGAATGTGCATGGTTATTTAGTATATATGAATATGTGTTTAAATGTATGCATGATTAGCATGTATGAGCATGATTGAGTTAGTGATTTTCTAAAAAAGTATATTAGAATACAAATGGTTAGTATGTGTGTTAGCATATTTGCATGTGCATGATAATATGTATATAGAAATAAGAGTGAATGTGAGCATTTTTGTAAGCATGATTAGAATGCATGGGTATGAATGAGAGCATGCATGTAAAGTGCATATAGGAATAAATGATCGTGTGTATTAAAGTATGTATGAGATTAATGATTTTTTGAAGTATACTTATATTTTTCTAATGTTTTTTTTTAGACATTACAAGAAGAAGTATGAAAGAGCATTACAAACAAAAGAGAAGAATTCAACGAACCAAAGATCGGTGAAACTGATATAAAGCCATAGAACGTATCTTTGATTAAGCTTTTGTATATGATTTACTAGTTTCTAGCAACCTTTTTGATGTATTACATCATTGATTTATAGCATTATAATCACCAATCATTATCATTAGCATTAATTCAATTTCAATTTGCATTATCTTTATTGTCAATGTCTTCTAAACATACAATTGAATATGAAAGTAACGAAAGTTTAGAAATCAAAGTAGTACTTAAGGATATTATTACACATGAATCTTTAATATCAGTATCTCACGATTATTGTCTTAATAGATTTATAGCATTATTTTCAATTGCATCTAATGACCCTCAAGATAACATAGATTCATTTCCACCACCCTTAATTAGGCCTACACAATCTCAACATATAGAAACCCAAGAAGACGAAATTATAAAAGAAAATATAGCTAAGGAAACTTTGATATTACCTACACCTCAAGAAGCTGTTGATAGGTATAGAGCAGCCCAACCATATGGTTCTTAGAAGTTTAAAGTGTTACAATTACCTACTAGACATTTTGAAGAGTTTTTAGTAAATTAAAACTTTAGTTACCCTAGACTAAAGAAAAATATACCTAAAACACCTAAGATTGTCTCAAACACCCTGCGTGTGCCGAGGGATTTAGCGGCTGACTGATCCACCAGCCGTGTGTCCGAAACTTTCAGACACCGCTGAGTAATGCATAAGTAAATAAAGCATCTAATTGCTTGCTAATAGAGAATAACATCAAATGCATCTCTAGCATCATGAAGACTCAATTGTAAACTTATCTCCATAGGAGTGGCAAAAGGTTTGTAGTCTTCAAGGCCGAAACACTGCAATAATGTGTCAATATATTTCGTTTGACACAGAGCTATTCCGCCATCAACTTGCATAAATTGAATGCCCAAATAATGTTCCAAATGCCCCAAATCAGACATCTCAAATGAGGCATGCAAATCAGCCTTAAAATAAGCAATATGCTTCTCATGAGGACCAGTGAGTAGCATGTCATCAACATACACAACAATGATCAGAAGCACATCATTTGCATGCTTAACATATAAAGGTGCTCTCAATCGGAATATTCTCCAAACCATGTGCAATCAGATAAGCATGTATCTTTTCATACCAAGCATGTGGTGCTTGGTTTAGACCATATAATGCTTTCCTTAACCTGTACACTTGGTTTTCATCCCCTTTCTACACAAAGCCACGAGGCTAGAAAACATACACTTCTTCATGCAAGTCACCATTCAGAAATGTAGTTTTAATGTCCAATTGATGTACATTCCAACCATGATGAGCTGCAAGCTCATAGATGCTAGGAACAGTATTCATTCGGCATGTAGGTGCAAAGGTCTCATCAAAATCAATGCCTCTTTCATACGCATAAGCCTTTGCAACAAGCCTGGCCTTATACCTGTCAACTGTTCCACAAGGTTTACACTTCAGCTTGTATACCCACTTAGTGCCAATGGCCTTCTTTCTAGGAGGCAAGTCACATAAAGACTAGGTACCATTTTTCGTGATAGCATCATATTCTGATTGCATAGTAGCCATCCAACTTTCACAATTTTGTGCTTCATCAAACAAAACAAGCTCATTCTCATCGCAGAGACTAGAGGCAGCCACATCATACCAATCACATGCAAAAGAGGCACTATGAGAGCCTAACCAAGTATGATATGATAGAGGTGCATCTAATTAGTTGTCATGAAAAATCTACACCCCAACCATTTTGGCATAGTTTTTGCCTCCTCAATATCAGCACTCTCATCAACAAGTGCATCATGTAAATGTGCATCAGAAATGGAATGATCTGCATCATCATATGAGACCTCCAAAGGTTGAGAAGTTTCCTCATTAGGAGTAGCGCTAGACTGTCCACCTCTAAACAGAGGCAACAAAGTATCATACATGTCTTTGGAGCTATCATATGTCTCCTTAGTACATGAAAGTAATGGCTAAATAGCCTCTTCCACAAAAACAACATCACAGCTAACAAGAATGTATTTAGTCTGTGGATGATATAGACGATAGCCTTTGCTTTCAAAATTATACCCAACAAAAGTACATTTCACTGCTATATCATCCAATTTCCTTCGTTGTTGTTCAAGCACTAATGCATATGCCAGATAGCCAAAAGCAAACAAGTGAGCAACATATGGCTTGCAACCATGTCAAGCATCATATGGAGCGATAGACTGCAATGCTTTATTGGGACACCTGTTAAGTACATATGCTACACACATAATAGCCTCAAGTAAAAAACTATATGGTAAAGCCTAACTCTTGACCATACACCTCGCCATCTCCATGAGTGACCTGTTCTTCCACTTACCAACTCAGATGTATACGGAAGTGTACAGAGATCGTTTATCCCATGCTCAACCAGAAATGCATTAAAGTCAGAAGACATATATTCCCGCCCTTGATGAGAATGAAGGGTTCCCATTTAACATACTGACATATTTTCAGCTGAAACCAAAACCTGTTTGAAGCACATAAACACTTTGGACTTTGCTTTCAATGGATATACCCATGCATGCTTGGAAAAATCATCAATGAAAGTCAGAAGTAAATATAGTTTTCAAAAGAGGGTGTCTACATTGGACCACGGACATCACTATGAACAAGCTACATTTTTTGAGTAGCTCAAACTGAACCATCTTTTGGAAAGGAGGAATGTTGCATTTTGACCAAAATACAACCTTCACAAACATGTTTACTAAGTGCCTCAAGTTTGGGCAAAGAGGACCATTTCAGATTTGTGCACATGTAGCAAACTAGCAAAAAATTGAGATGACCAAAGCGTGCATGCCAAAGCTTTGCATCTGACATAGCGTGAGAATCATGTACTTTCACATGTTGAACCATTCACAGATTTTTCATAGTCTATGAGCTTATACAACCCACGACATAAAATGCTAGAAGCAATAATCATGTCCCCATTTGATAGATCATGAACTCTACATTTGTCATCAACAAATTTCACAAGCAATCCAATCTTGGCTAAAGCTGAAACTCATAACAAATTCTTCTTGATCTCTGGCACAAATAAAGCATCCAACAATGTAAGTGAACTACCATTAGTAGTAGTCAGAATGATCTTACCAACTCCCATGATAGGATAAGAGGAGTTGTTGGTGCATGTGACAATATTCTTTGGAGGGGTAGGCTCGAGTAAGGTAAAGAAATTGTACTGCAAGGTAATATGTTTGATTGCCCCACTAAAGAACCAAACATCTGAGTCTACTGCAAACATACACTGTTCAAGAGAAGATGGGTCAAAACTGCAAACAATAGTAAACACTCATTCTTCATTCTACACTAGATTAGTAGACTCTATTTTTAGTGTAGAGGCCTCAGTAACAACCATTCCAACCTCTTTTTTCTTTGTGCCTTTTGTAGCCAATTTTGGACAATTTTCTTTATGACATGATCATTTGCTTTATAGTACTTGCAAAACAATTTTCACTTTTCTGTTTTCTTGTTGTCGTTGTCATCCTTCTTTGATGGCGCAGAATCAGTAGATTTCTTCTTACTAGTAGAAGAGCTCCATTTACCTTTGCCCTTCTGACTAGCTAGGAAAGCTTGATCTACAACACACATAATTAACCTATTCTGCCTAGATTGATCTTCCTACAATAGAACAGAGACTAACTCCTCAAATGTTAAGGCATTTGGATTGCCTTTCATCATCAAACAAAAAGTAGAAGCAAAACTTGGATATGAATCGAGAAGACCATTCAGAACACTCTACACAAGGGAACTATCAGGCAAGACTCATCAACAAAAATCAAGTGCTCTTTCAAATCTTTGATCTTTGTTAGAAAACTATCCATGGAATCACCTTCATTCATGTGCTCACTTTCCAACTGTTTTTGGAGGTAAGCAAGAGGAGCCTCATTCCTAGCTTGGTACAAAGTGGTAAGTGTATCCCAAGCATCCTTAGCTATTTTGCAAGAGGGAATGTGCAAAATAGTGGCATGTTTGATAGACAAGGTTGTCAATGCATGTGCTTGAGCATCTCTACCATCCCAATGAATTTGCTGTGTAGTAGGTGCAGCAAAAATCGCAGCACGAATAGGAATTTGTAGAATATAACTATCTTCAATGCCATTTGCATCAGCTTCATTACCTATATTTGCAGGTGTAATAGGACGTTTTTCAACACCCTACCTAATATTCAAGAGTCCTTATGTGACCAATAGATGACCCATCATATAAGCCCATAATGGATAATTTGTACCATCTAACTTATCCTCAACAAACAACATACGAAATACATCACTTCTTTTAGCCTTGACCAGTGACTAAAATACCCTGATGCAAAAAATTGACTGTATCTAAAAAATTTGAACATAACTACCTTGTCAAGTTCTACTAGACCTATAGAGAACTTTGATTCTTATATAGGTGAACCGAAACCTGTATATATCTTTGGCACAGAAAGATGAAATAGCCTACACAAGCATCACGATAGTGCATTCAGAGGTCAAAATGAGCTCAAATTGTGATTTCAAGAGCACATAGCAAAGTTGTTTTGATCTCCTAATCACCCTAAGTATGCACACCAAATTTCGTGTGATTCTAAGACTATGACCAGAGAGGTGTTGACGACACCCTAGATGAAGCGACGACCTGATCTGATACCAATTGTTGGAGTTTGAGGTTTGTAGAAACACGCAAACATCAAAAAGAAGAAGAAGAATCTTGAAGCACAACACAAAATACTAAATGTATTACCATTAGAATGTACAAAGATAAGTCACCCATTAGGGCAATAGGCATATATACAAGTCAGGGAAAAAAAAAACCTCCTAAAGAGGGAAGAAAGTGCCCCGGTGGCCCTAGTGAGTCCACACACATCACTATCTAAATATATCAACACTAATTTCATCAATCAATATAGAGCTATGAACGAGTTTCTCTTGCATTCTCATGTTCACTTCATGGAAAGTCTTTGGATATTTATTCTGTTCTTTTTGTAGTTTTGCTATCATTACTCTATGCTTTGGAATTAGAAAATTTCCTTTTATTTCCTCCACTTCATTCAGTCATGCGAATTTCTCATTTTGTAACAATTGTTACCCTCTATTCAAGGTTTAAAAGAATTACCTTTAAAGCATCACAAACCTCATATCCCTATTCTTTACAATTTGCGGCCCAAAACTCTAGATTATTCTATTGGGCTATTGGCTATCCATCTATATAGAATGTCTCTTCCTTAAACGAATAGATTTCTTAGATTTTAGGGCTTTTGAACCCTTAGCTATTGCTGTTAAAGGAGTAAATACCTTTCCCTAACTCTATAATATACTTGAGGGATAACAGGTGAATGCTCTTGCAAGTATGATTGATGTTTAGCATGCTGTAGAAGTTGAGTGAGAAAAACACCTATTTTTGTAAATGAGTCTTTCCGTTTTACTCTAAAAAAAAACCATAACAGATATGATTCTATACAATGGTGGCATAGTCCATATCCATGCCCTGCTCTACCACCAAGAACATACTATAACTTTCTTGGGACATATAGTCATACTCAAGAGAAAACACATCCTTGCTAGAAACCGAACCATCTCTTGTGGTCATGATACATCCCTAACATTAGATATTAAGTAATAAATATGTCTCCATCTCCAAGTATGTATCTCTTTGGAATGAATATTTATCAATAAAGTTTAATCATCACCATGTGTTAAAAGTTTCTTTAGCCTATTCCTTGTTTCCATTTGAACAAAATGAAGCCATTCTTTAGACTTACCAAAATCCTGAGCCTTATTGCAAAGGAAGTACACCCATATCCTCTTGCTATGGTAATCAATGAGTAACATGAATCAGGAAGGTCTACCCAAGGCCTATGTGGGCATCTTTAGTGTCTATGGATCAGGTGCCTTGTGGATGGTCAAGGTGTTGATAAAACCTTTTCCATGACCATATTCGTTGAGAATCAAGGTGCTTTCATAGTTCACACGAACTCAGTGTTCCATCATTGCATTAAGAAGATTGAGATGCACTATCCTTGTTTTAGCAAAAGAATCCTTGTTGGAGAGATGAGTTTGGCACATGTGCTCGTATGAGGTACTGTTTCAGACTTTTTCACAAAGGTTTCGCCATGTGAGAAGTTTGAAGCTTTTCACAAAAACATAGGCCTACTCCTTTTTTTGGCTTGATCTTTGTTCAAATCATTGGCACTTCCTTATATATGAATGTCATCCCCTCGTTCACTGCATCATTCCTAGGGAAGTGTTGTTATTATATTTTGATACTGATGTGCCCAAACACACTTGGGATTGTTAGGGAACTTTTTTACTTCTTTAGAAGATTCTTTTAGTTCTTATATACACTCATAACCTTAAGGGGCTACTTATCTTCATGCATTCCATACCTAATAGTACACAATGTACTATGATCTTAAGCTTCGATCTTAAGCTTATTCTTCCTCCTTGTGTTATTTTTGTGCATTCCTAATCCCCAAAATCAAATAACAAAAGCAATATTTTATGGGTTAGAGCACACTATGCAAAACGTGCCTACTTACTTAACTATAAATACTTATCTTTCATGGAGTTTATAAATTTTAATACATTTTATGCATGGTTTTTCCAAATATACAAGGTTCTAGACCAATCTCCCAAATAATATGGAATGTACTAGTTTATAGATATGAAGAAAATATTCTCACATTTATCAAGTAGTCAGCAATAATTACTTAATTTTTAGTTTTATCATATTTTTAAAATATTTCTATAGAAATGTAATTTATATTCTTCTAAGAAGCTAAAACACTAAAAACATTTACAAGTGATTCGAAATACATTGGGATGTATCCAAATGAAAAATATATGAAAGTTAGTCCATTAACTACCTAAAATTCTTCAAAGTCTGGAAAAACATTATAAGAGAAATAGATAAAAGTTAATTGCATGATTAGTGCAAAAAATAATTTACATATATTAGTAACATCTTCAATGATTATTTGGCAACCACTTTGCTCACAATCGAAATACATTTCATTATAATGAAGGTTAAGAAAGTTGGCTCATCGATCGCACACATGTTGCATATAAAGAAGGAGATTATATTTAATCACTCTATAGATTTGATAATCAATGAGTCATGGATTTGAAGAGGACGTCCATCACTATTAAAGTTGGAGCTGCATCAAAGAGGTAAGTGAAGAAAATGTGTTGAATGAAGTAGATCACACTTGAGACCTTGACTTTGACAAAGAAATAAGTGAATAATAGTACACATTCACGTTAAGAATGTTTCTTGTTAACCATATTTACACCTTTAATGGTTATATGCTAAGATCTTTAGTCTTGGAACTTGATGGAGAGAGAAAAAGTAGGCTCTAGAGAATGGCTAGGAGATACTCTCTTAAACCATGAGGAAGCAACATATTGATGGCTAAGCAATGATGGTAGACCTAAGGAAAATTCGGAACCTTCTCTTGCTCATGTAGAACAACAAAGGGTGCTTGGAGTTCCCTTGCGGCACTATAATATGCAACAAATGAGGCTCATGGTTCTTACCTCCAAAAAACATTGGAGAGTGATCATATGAATGAAGGTGATTCTATGGATAATTTTCTCACGAAGATTAAAGAGTTGAAGCAGTAGTTAATTATTGCAAATGAGTTTTTGTTAGACAATCAATTCTGCAAACTATCCTCAATAGTCTTTGTCATGCTTCTAATAGTTTTTCTTCTAATCTTTGGTTGATGATGTAAGGAAACCCAATTGCCTTCAAATTTAAGATTTAGTTTCCATTTTGTTGAAAGATGACCAATCCAGACAAAATAGGTCCATCATGTATGAAGCAGAACTAGTCTTTATCGGTAGCAGAAGGGAAAGGGTAAAGTTGCTCTTTATCGAGTAGGTAAAAACTTGCGAGTGTTGCACAATCAAATGAGGAAGAAAAAGATGATGAGAAAGTAGATTAACTAAAGTAATTTTGGAAATATTTTAAAACAAATGACCATATCATCAAAAAATATCCTAGCTGGTAAAGAGGAAAGGAAGAAACAAGTTGGAATGGTTGTTGCATGCACTTTTGCTTTGATGAAAAAGTTTTCTAATCTAAATCAAAATGAAGAATGGAAATTTACTACAAAATTTAGGTAGACCCATCGATGGACTATCATTGCATTTTTGTTATGGGCGTTTATGTCTAGTTCTTTGACAATGGTGCAACAAAACATATTACTTCTCGATACAGTGTCTCCTCCTCACTTGAGCTTGGCCCCAATGGAATACTATCACATATACAAACAACTTCTCATCTCTTTTCATGAGAGCCATAAGAACTATTCTGATACTACTAATAGCAAGACATTCACGTTTGCAAATGCCCTATATGTGCGAGATATTAAAAAATAAAATGTTATTGGTTTAAACACTAGCATGACAAGGTTATTCATAAAGTTTATTGAGGAGAAGTGTAGATTTCATTATTTCCAATGGAGAAAAAATATTACATCTACTATGTTGTTCCAATCGTCCTCTAAGATCATAATTTATAGAAAATATATTGATGATTATGCATGTGTGGTACAAGATTTGCAGGCCATCTTAGATGCAAAGTTTTGGCATGCATGTTTCTATCATCTGAATTTTACTAGTCTGTTATGCTTGGAAGAGTACGATGTCATGCACTTTTGGTCTCCTCTTTTACTAAACTTGAGGCACAATGAAAACACACATGTGAGCATTGCTTTTTGGGTACAATGCATAGCTCTTTCTTTTGTAAAGGTGGTACTTTAAGAGCTAAATGCAAAATCTAGCTTGTTCATAGAGATATCCTTGGTCATATATGTTAGTATATAACCAATGCCTATCCCTCATGATTTTATCTATTAATGCACATTTTGTAAGGCCCTCATTATGAGGAGAAGCCAAGCGTGCATTACCCAATTGATGGGAATCCTAACTTGCATGTTGGATGAAGTGCAAATTGGAACATGTAAGGTATTATAGGGAAAGGGAATTACCAAGGTCCCCAATTGTGGGGTTTGGGGTAGCGAGGAGGAGCCTTGGCTAGGGGGTTGGAGGGGCCTAATGGTTCCCTTGGTAGAGTTTCAGGGGCATCACCTCCGACATGATGGTAAAGAGAATAGAAAGGTTACACATTTTATAATCCATGCAACAAAGGATTGATGGTCAGTAGAAGTGTGGCTTCATCTAGGAATTGGAAGATGTATCAACTGGATGTAAAAAATTCCTTTCTAAATGGCTGGATTTTAGAGGAGGTTTACATTGCTCAACCTCCTGGTTATGAAGACCCAAGCAAGGTAAATCATGTGTGCAAATTGAACAAACCTCTTTATAGTTTGAAGCAGGCACCTAGGGCATGGAACCATAGGTTAACTACATACCTTCAAGATCAAGGATTCATGATGAACAAGGCAAATTCTTCTTTGTTTGTCAAGAGAAGCAACTCAGAAATGATATACTTATGTGTGTATGTTGATGACATCATACTTACAGGTAGTGATGCCAATGGCATCAAACAAATCAAGAACCTAATGATGCAAGAGTTCAAAATCAGTGACCTAGGGTTTTTGAAGTATTTTCTTGGACTTGAGTTAGTCTACACAAATTCTAGAATTTATATCACTCAAAGGAAATATGTGCAAGTCATGTTGAAGAAGTCCCACTTGGAAAAGACAAAGGTAGCTAGCACCCCTATGGAGGTAAATCATAAATTGAGTGCTCAAGAAGGTGATTTTCTTGAAGAAATTGCAGGATATCAAATCATAGTTGGGAGTCTATAACTATGGAACCTTGACAAGGATTGACATATCTTATGGAGTAAGTGTTCTAAGTCAATTCATGCATAAACCTAGAGCACCTCACTTGGAAGTTGCCAAAAGGATTTTGAAGTATCTCAATGGTACTCAAAATCAAGGTTTATACTTTCCATACACATCAGATTTGGACATCAAACTTTACTCACATGCAGATTGATCAGGTTGTAAGGATGACAGGAGGAGTACTTTTGGTTATCTTTCTTTTGTAGGTTATAAACCCATTTCATGGTCTTCCAAGAAGCAACCAACTCTTGCTCTATCTTCAATAGAGGTTGAATACAGGGGATTAGCTAATGCTACATAAGAAGCCATATAGATTAGATTACTATATTCAGATTTGGGACTTCATATGCACTCACCTATGATCTTTGGTGACAATACAAGTTCTTTGCATCTTGCAGCTAATCCTATTTACCATGAAAGAACCAAGCATATAGAAGAACACTATCATTATGTTAGAGAGAAGCTATTGAGCAAGGAGATTCAATTGGCATATGTGTCCACAAATATGCAATGTGCAGATTTATTGACCAAAGCAATTGATGGTACTAAACTTTGTAGGTTCAAAGTTATGATTGGATTGCAAGACATTCAAGAAGACTCATGAAGACGTACAAGCCAAGATGTTTGGCTTGAGGGGGAGGTATTGGTGCAAATATCCAAGCCATCACACTTGTCTAGGCATGCAAGGAAGAATGTACAATCACTTCATAAAGCATGTGAACTTTGGCTTGTAATATTTGGTCATTCACCATTTGTAAATGGATTAAACTCTTGAAGAATCTTTTAAGGACCTAGATCTCATGAAGGTAGGAAGGAAGATGAGTTACAAACTTCTGATGAGAGAATGTTTCCTCATTTAGAGGAAGCACTTTTAGGTGGAGCTCTATTTGAATTTCAAATTCAAATTTGAAGAAAGTCATTATAAAAGGGACTTGTAAACATGCGATCAATGATGGCCTCATTGTAAGCTCTTCCATAGATCATTTGCAAGAGTTGAGTAGCCTATCCGATAGCCTACTCATTCCATTATCATTGCACATGATTTCCTTGCCAATGATCTTGTACAACAATGTGTTATAATACATACATTTCATTGATCAACTATCTCTACATCTCTGATATGTCTACTCAGAACAATGAACTTTGCATGACAATATCTCACTGACCTCTTGATCATTGTTCATGTTCTGTAGCTTGTTGGAACCAGCTCAAAGTTTACTATAAGCTATCAAATATTGAGGGCCTTTTGTCCAGCCAATTTGGAGAAATCCACCTTCAAGTGCTCTCTGCTCATTCTCTGTTGAGTCCCTAAAAAGTCGGGGGTAAGCTCTCAATTGCTAAAATGATCTATCAGTACATAGTTCATCATTTTAAGTGATTCCACTTCTAACCATTAGCTATCTAACCTAATTAGATACCCTCAAAAGGATTTTGATCAATTGCTACTGTACTATGAGCATTGAGCAAAAGATCAAGCAGGTGTCAAGACCAAAATAGCAAGTTTTTTATCATTAACTATTTGTAAAGTTATCTGTTTTGATCTTATTGTTTGAAGCATCAATTCCAAAGTACATAGGTACTTATTTGGTGTCATTTGCAAGCTAAGAGGGTTTAGTACATAACCCTAAAGTGAAATAGGGCAGGTACAAAGCAGGTTTTGGCAGTACCACCTCACTTCCTTGAGGTATCCATCCATCTCTTCCAACATGATTGGGACTGGGATTGAGATCAGCTCGAGGGTGGTCGGGTGGATGAGGCTTCACATTGAACCTTTTTAATACATTTTGTAATGCATATCAGAACTGCTTGTAAATCTGCAGATATAATAAAGTTCTCTCTCCTCTTATTCTACATATACATTGTTTTTATTCTTTATATCTTGTCATGCTTAATTCTATTATTGGGTGTGGAATTGTGATTGAAGATTAGGAGACTTGTTACAAGTGGTATCAGAGCAGGGTTGGATTCTGGGACAAGATGCAGGCTTTGAAGAAGAAGATAGAAGAACAAAAGGAGCTTATCCATAGACTGAATGCAGAACTACATAAAAAAAGATCCAAAAAAAGAGGTTATAGCAAGTGCTTTCATGGACCTCAATGATGAAGGTGGTAATGGTGTGGGCACATCGAATGCACACAGATTGAAAATTTACTAGGCCCATAATTAATACCACACGTCCAAGGTTCCATACGTCCAACATTTACAACACAGATTCTAGCAATCTTCCAATATTGACAAAACATGAACATACCACACTTAATCATACAAATGATGAGAAAAAGATAGAGAAAGATTAGAAAACATGTGTAAAGTGTTACGTAAGCCACTGCTTACTCACAGTATCATATATACCAATGTCAATGTACAATGCGGGAGCAAAACTCTCAACCACTCTAGGTGAACAGAAATAGATGGATGACTGAATGTACAAATGTAACAAACATATTCAGATGTATGGACAGAAATCTGAATATTTATGAGATGTGTGACCTAATAGGTTGTAGAAGAGTGTATCTGAGTGATAGAAAGAGGAAGGATCGGTCTAAAATTGATAATCAACAAACCCTCATCTAACCTTAGGCTATGGAAGACCCTAAGTTAGACACGTGTGTGAAAAGATCACATACTTACAAAAGTAGCAAAGAATGCTAACAAGTTTGCTATCAGAAATCCTCAAACTCATATGAACATATCTTCTCGAACACCTCATCCAAATATGCATAAAGCAAATATGTATTGATGCTCTTGTACCTATGCCGAATAGGACTCCTCTTGATATGGATGTTACTGCCTCCATAAACTCCAAGTAGTACCTGTGTGCATAAAGAGAACATGTAACTGAATTCTTAACATAAGATGTAAATCTTATGTTAACCACCATCCAATGTCTTTGAAGTAAACCGAAATCTTCATGTAGAAGACAATCTTAAAATACATCATGTGAATGGCTGATCCACACCACCAAGCTGCTACTAGATAAGTCCTCTCCATAAGCAAAAGTGTGAGCACACTCTTCTTCTTCAAGAAGAACTCCATAGCCGCTCCTCAACATGCTCCAAGATAGCAACATGGCCGCCCCATATGCTATAAGCACCTCCTCTAATGAGGGACCAAGCTCCAAAGCTTGTGTTGCAAAAGGTGTAGGATGATTTAAACAATATGCAAATGGCTTCTTTTATAGTAATTTCTATCTTCCAAAAGTTCCTCTAGAAGCACAAAAAAACAAGTTCGCAATAGCGTTTAGTGATTATGTGCATTATCCGAAAATCTATGCGAAGTCTACTATCCATCACTTTTGAAAAATATCTTACGTTTTATGAGAAAAGCTCAAACCTTCTTCGCGCTGCCGTTCATGGGTATCAAACCCATGCCACATGGTTGGGAGGCTTTTCGCCTAGCCAAGAGCGCTGGGTGCTTTTGTTGTAGAAAAACTATTAAAAGACTCTACAGATGTTATATCCTCTAATCAATCTTGACCCATAGAACATTGCTTTCCAACAATCCCCCCTGCAATGTTATATTGGTACAAATTGGATTGGATATGCAAACTTCATAAGCTGCAAAATATCACAAGCTCCAAATCTGTACTCCCGAATTGACCTTCAAATCTTTTCTTCAAAATTCTTCTTCAAAACTGAATTTGACTTTCCTTCAAACTTCAAAAACCTGAACTTGCTGAATATGAACCATAATACTTGAGAAAATATGCAAACTAGATATCCAATAGTGTACTCATCAAACAATTACTGCTTGACAACAAATATAGCATGTACTCACTCTGAAGCTGCTATCTCCTGTCTTCTCAAACCTGAAAACATACACTAGGATCCACATATTTGCATTTACCTTAAGAAAGTTTTCTTAACGTACTTCTGCTGTGTCATGTAGATACACTAAATAAGATCAGGAACTGAATCCTGGAACCTATGACTGAAAACTCACAACTTAGTGTATTATGAACACTGTTGGTTCATCTCTAACTGTACTTCAAGTCAAGTTGACTCAACTCAACTGAAATCAACTTATGAGTCTCATGAAAAAATCTATGATGTCATCATGTCTTCATCCTTGTTAATCTGTAAATCCTTCGTACCTATTTCCTTCAAAATTTGGTATAAACATAAATGTGCGCACTTCTCAAACATACCTCTCTGAAATATCAAGCTTCTCTTCAATAGAACTCTAGAACCTTCTCCTGAACAGGAACCACCTAATAGGAACTTTCTCCAGACATTCTGCTTCTTCCTTCTTGTTTCAAAGATGGAACATAAAGAGAACCTGACAAAGGAAATACAGGAATACCTGAAATAGGAATACCTGTAGGTATGACTCTGTATTCTTTCATATATGGCTGAAAATAAGTCTTCATGTTGCATCACCCCCCTCGATGACTTAACACTAGTATCCAGAATTCTTCAAATATATCAGACTTTATGAAATCTGGAACGTCTTCCTTCTTTCAATAAATCTGATCTTCAGTGATCAATACCTGTATCTGAAATAAAATCTCTTTATTAGCATGGTGCAGTTGCTAATAACTTCCACTGTAACTCTTCAGCTTCCCATATTAAAGAATAAGGTTAGCTGATCTATTACATGACAACAAAAAACCTTATTGAAAGCATTTTAGGATCCATAATCTTCTGCAACATAACAAGTATCTTCTTCTATTCCTCTGCAACACAAATCTGATAGAATCTGAATCTTTGACTTACTTCCTCCAATGTTAAAGAACATTTACAAACAAAGGATAGACAACTGACTCATACTTTCAAGATCTTCATGATCTTCAAGATCATCCAAGATCATATAAGATCATTCAAGATCAATGATCTAACAAAATACCTGTGTAGAATCTGCCCTCATCAAACCTTCATGATTGAATGTTTGATTTGTTACGTGAATGTCTCTAAGTGTCCATGCTTCTCATAAAGTTGTAAAACTTTTCTTCAAACAAATCCTTTCCAAGAATCTGCAACTCCTACTTGAAACATAAGTGGACAAACTTCTCACCTTGAGAACTCCAAAAGCTGCAAGTTGATGCTTCATCTTTTCATATTCTTCCGGGGTGAAATGTGATAGTACCTACTTGACTTTCTTTTGGCTAACTCCACTTCTAAATCAAGTGATAGGATCTGATGGCACACCTTTTTTGAATACAAGCATGCATACAAAAGTCAAGACAATCATAGAAAGTAGATTCTCCAACTGACTAGTACACCAAAAATCCGAATTTTCTTGAAATTTTTTGAAAATACTGAATATGAGATAACCTTTCCAAACACAAAACCTCAACGCAAGTCTTCAATATCTACTACACTTTTACCTCAAGAGTTAGATAAAGAAGAAATATACTTCTTTGCAACTTGTCATATACCGAGTAGCTCTGTATTGACACTCCAAGAATTCTTTGAGGGAACATATAAGCTGGTTGCTTAAAAATCTTCAACTAAAACATAACTCATACATATGAGTCACAACATATATCTGCTGCTTTTCTTTCTCTCAATGCAACTCTTTGTCAAAACCTACTAAAACATGAACAAGTATAATGCAAAACAAGAAATTGCTTCTTCTTTAAACTATCTTCACACAAGATGTTCTCGTAGACTTGTCTTTGGATGTAGAGGATAAAGTAGGAAAGTTATATGGAAAATATAAGAGAAAAGGAAGTCTTACTTTTCTTTTGGAAATGATGGAATTTATTCTTCTGCACCTTTCTTCCACCTGATGATGTCAACATCTTCATACTTCTCTTCCATACCTTTTGTTCTCTTCATCTTGAAGTAGCAAACAATCTTGACTTCTTCAAATGAAATCTTTTTCTCTTCCTCTAGTGCTCAGAGTAAGAGACAAAACAAACATGGTATACAAATGGAATTGAACATAGAATCATGTTTTATCATCTCCTCATATCCTTGAATCAAAACTCTACTTCAAATGACTGATATGACTGAATTTACCAACCTTTTTCTTGAATGATGAATTACCTATCTAGAGTTACCTCTCTAGATCAAATTCTGTACCTGGATATCCAACCAACTTACAACAGAAAATTGGCTGAACACAAAATTGATATGCTCTCCACATTTGTATTCTTAGACAAAATTTCTTGCTATGAAAGAGATCTCTCAAAACTCTCTAGAAAAACCTCTAGATACCTATTTTGATGTAGGCAATGCTTTAACTTTCAAAGAATGAAAGTGTATAAAAGCACTCCTTGAATCCTTCAAATCTCTTCATAATTGCTCTTCTAAGATATGACTTGCAAATGATAATCTAATAGTAGAAACTGATACTTGTGATTTGATGTTGATATGATTCCTTCATCTTCTCCAAACCATTGTTCTTTCTTGAAATTGAAGTAGCCTTCTCTTCATCAAGTCTTGGTCTTCAAACAATACTTCTGTAAAGTATTTTCATACTCTTCCAAAAGTATTCGGCTGCTAACAGATCATCAATTTCATACTTCATACTATTGAATAAACATGTGACCGAATCATCTAATTCTCAAATCTCTACTCATCTAGATTAACTGTGTATATCAAATCTCAAATGTTAGAAGAGGCTCTTAAATCATATGTTGTAAACCTGGAAGTCTGGGAGCCTGGGAATCTGAATGAGCCTGAATGCACTGATGCCAAAGCCCTAAAGCACTGATACCAAATGTTGGAAATTTAGTAGGCCTATAATTAATATCACACGTCCAAGGTTCCATAGGTCCAACATTTACAACACAGATTCCAACAATCTTCCAATATTGACAAAACATGAACATACCACACTTAATCATACAAATGATGAGACAAAGATAGATAAAAATTAGACAACATGTGTAAAGTGTTACGTAAGCCACTGCTTAATCACAGTATCATATATACCAATCTTCTTCATTTACTTGCTTTACCTCCCTTAATCTCTTTGTACCTCTCATTTTGGGTTGAGAGCTAGTTTCTGCCCCCTCAACAATCTTGACTCCTCTTTTCTTTTTGGGGACTGTGGCAACCTTGGCATACTTAGCCATAGCAATCGATGGTGGCATTTCTTGGAGGTGCTCTCTAATGCCTAAAGTATGGTAGATCAATATGGTGAGAGCTACATTGCCGTTTAGGAACTTCTTGTTATTCCATTGCTTCTTCGCCTCAAATAGTTGTTCTTGTATGTATGGAGTGATATTAATTTCATTGCCAATCTGTTTGATAACATGTGAGAGTATTTGAACAATTATCTTCTGAGGGGCGGCGTATCGATGCATGTTTGGGAAGCAGAAGTGCTGATGAATGAATCTGACTTCCTCTTCTATGTCAACTCTATTGATGTCAGTGAATGTTCTGGTTTTTGCCCCTCGACTCTCTTCCTTCAAGACAGTGATTCCGTCCTTCTCCCATCCAAAAGCTTCCTTAATCAAGTCATGTGTAAATTGGATAATGACCCATTCGCCCACTGCATCTATGACTCTAGCCTCTGGTACCAATGGATCATGTAGTGCTGGTTGCAATGTATTCATGACATGTGTGCACCTTTCAAAATCGGGTTTATAGATTGGCAGTTCAAAATATTTGCGTATGCCTGCTTTCGTCATGATGCCAATTGTAGACGGAAGCTCATGCACCACTTTAAAATCTTGGGACATAACCGGGAACTGATGATCCGTGTCCATGATTTTGATAGTCACTAGGAAGAGATATTCTCCAACCTGTTGATCTTCTCTAAACCTGTGTCCCTTTGCTTTAGTCACGCTCTGTGGAGGGAATTCCATCACTTCTTCTTGAATCATTGCTTCAGAATCTTCAGAAGCCATGTGCACTTGTAATGAAAAGTGCATTAGCTTCAATAGAACATATAGTAATTGTGCGTGCATTGCAGTGACATTTTGTTGCTTCGTCACTCTGTTTCCCTTGCCTCTATAAGTGAGATCTCTTACCACATATTTTCATTTCTTTTCTGAAAGAAAACAAGTATTAGTATAGTCAAAGCATTTATTTATTTACATAGTATGTCCATTCCTAAGGAAGTTGAAGCTATGACCTATTCCTCATTGGAGAATGTGCACCACTAATTTTATTATGTACATCAAGTGCCGAATGCTTGGCCTTGTAATGTGGCCCTATTATGCATACTTTAGGTGTGTTCGATACTTCATAAGTGCAATTGGAATCTTCGTTGTTCCGGTGGTCCATTCCTCGCAGTTGCTTTGGTTTCCAAATCCATTTCGTGGTCATGTTGATAGGCCTTGTCTTTGCTTTGGTTCCTTGAGCTACACATGTTTCTTTTTTTTTTTCTGTTGTCCTAGTGTTAGAGGTCTTTCTCTTCATGTTTCTATGATGAGGCTGTCTTGGATTCGTTGTCCGAATGTCTCGCTGTAATGTATCCTACTGTTTGCTTATTTCTTGATTGGCTGCTTGTCTGAACTTCTTGAGAATCCATATCTGGTTTCGTGCCTTCTGAGCTTCAATCAAAGGCTTAGGGAGCCATACTTGCAAGGTTCTTTTTGGTTCAGATTTCGGTAAAGAATAATGCTTGCCCTCCGTTCCATTCTAATGAGCTAGTGTAGCGTTCTCTGGTTTCTGCACTTGATCCTTGCGTACCCCTTTGAACCTGACCTTACCTGGATGCGAGTATTTGATTGTGGTTTTCCAAATTGGTGATCCTTCTGTCGTGTGAGAAACTCTCAAAGTGTTGGTTTCCTTAGTGTCTGGCCGTTCACCAATTGAATAGGATGTGTTCACTTCTTCCTAGGACATGTTAGGTTTGAACTCTCGGATTCTTCCAGACTTTCTTTTGAGTCATTGGGGCTGAAATCATGTTCTAATAGCTCTTCCTTGAGGTCTTCTGCACTCTTGATGGCTTCTGGTTTCTGTGAGGGCTTCTCCCCTAATAGAATAAAAATTTCCTTGTGCCCTATCTTGGCTGAAATGTATCCTTGCGCTAGGTGAATGCTTACTTCATTCTCAATGATCCAATCTTGTCCTAGGATCAAGTCTTCTATTAATTCTTTGTCCTTGCACACTAAGACTCGTTGTTCCATGGAGGAATTTCCTAGGTGGAGGGATACATTAGTTTCTCCCATGCATTATATGATTTGACCTCCGATACCTATCATAAGAGCTTTCATGGGAGTCATAATCGTTTGAAGATCTTATTATGACCGCATTTCGTATGCAACTGAGTCCTGCTCCTGAGTCTATCAAGGCATCTATCAATTTGTACTCTGTCTTGCCAATCCCTAGGTTTAGCTAGGGTTGTGACATGTAGGCATTAGTCGTGTCAGACTTATGGACTTGGTAATTAGCCATAGGGATAGGCTCTTCTCCTTGGAGATACCGTTTGTCCCTTTGCCTAATCCACTCTTTCCGTTTCTTAATACGTTCTAGGGCTCCTGTCGTGCTTCTTCTCTAATCTGTTCTTCCTCTTTCTTCCTATTTTGCGCACCTACCAGTCATGCTAACATTTGATCCGTCAATGGCTCCATGAATCGTTTCACTCTACATCCACTTATGTAGTTAGGAAGAATATCTCCATCTAAAGTGGCTAGATTAACTGCTCCACTCGTCGAGATCCTATTAATGATTAGAGGTCCATATCCGCATTTTTGTAACTTCTTGGCATGTTTCTTCAAGGTGTAGACCAGGACTAGGTCTCCTTCGTTTAGTCCTTTGTCTTTTATGTGTGGATCATAATATGCCTTTTGCCTTCTCTTGGCCACATAAATTCTTGCGATAGCCTGCAATTGGGTTTCATGCAACTTCTCGATTTGATCTAGTTGTCGTGATAATTCATGTCCTGTCCATTCATGTTGCTGGGCTACTCTCAAAGTGGGTATCAAAAAATCAATTGCTAGGATTGCATTTTGTCCGTATACTAAATTGAATGGGGTAGTTCCAATGGCAGTCTTGTACGCGACTCGGAAGGCCCAAATTGCATGATGCAATTGTTTGTCCCAGTCAATCCTCCCATTATTGACAATCTTTGTTAATACTGTGCATAACACCTTATTGGAACTTTCTGCTTGACCATTAGCTTGGGGATGGTATGGGGCTGATTTTTTATGGATCACTAAAAACTCATTCATTAGAGACTCTATCACCTCATTAATGAAGTGCGTTCCTCGATCACTCACAATCTCAATTGGTAATCCGAAACGAGTGAATATATGCTCAAAAAGAAACTTAGCAGTGGTTTGAGCATTGTTCCTTCTAGTAGCCTTTGCCTCTACCCATTTGGTCAAATAATCGGTGGCGACTATGATATATTCGGGATGTGACCCTTTGGCCGGTGGGTTAATGGGTCCTATGAAGTCAATACCCCATCTAGAAAATGCTCTAGCACAAACCATAGGTCTCAACGGCATGTCATCTCTCCGAATTGGGTATTTGGCCCTTTGGCATGTCTCGCAACTTTGTACATAGGTCTCCGCATCCATATGGAAAGTTGGCCACCACAAGCCCGCAAAGAGGATCATTTTCACGATTCTCTCGGCGCAATTGCGTGTGCCATCTCTAATATGGGTAAATATTCTCCTTCATGCACACATAGCCGTAATTGGTTGTCTTTTCTTCTCCTAAACAAATGTCTTCCCATAAGTACATAATCCTTGCTCATTTCTTCTAGGGATCGTTTTCTTGCTAAGCTAACTCCTTCCTCGTGTTCTTTTGTCTTTAGGAATTTTTTCAATGTCTTGCTCCAATTGGGTGCTATTTTTGAGAAAGGTATGGATGTATGATCCTCAAGAATTGTGTCCTGGCATTCTACACAGTTACTAACATAGTCATGGACATCCTTAGGCATGTCAGGCCAGTATACTCCTAATCATTTTAACTCCATTATAGTTCCATGAGTTCCCTTGTGTGTCCTCCATTTGTTCACATGTGCTTGTTCAATCAGCTTCAATTGTTCATCCTCCTCAACACATCTCAGCAATACACCATTGGGTTCCTTATAATACACTTCCCGCAATAATGTGCAAATTCCTTGACAGTAGAAACTCCTTTTTACTCTCTTTATTGATTGTGTGTTGTAGGCCCTAAGTGAGTATAGGAATTAGTTTCTCTGCCCACTTTGGACACACTTCCAAATTAAACAAATAAGTGTCTAGCAAATCATCAGGTACTCCACTTGGTGGTTCTCCATGTGTTAATCTTGAGAGGTGATCTGCTCTTACATGAGTATTTCCCTTTTTCATTATTACTTCGAAGTCAAACTCCATCAATAGTAGAAACCATCTTACCAGTCTTCCCGTGTGTTGCCAGTGGTTAGCACGGTCAAGGACTTACAAGACAAGGGAGCCAACGTGAAGGGCCAAGCAGGCAAAGCAGTCAAAGAAGATCTGGCAAGTAGGCCATCATTTTTCATGAAGCTGAAGGTCAAGGACAAATCATAGGAGCACATCAAAGAGGTGGACACACAAGAAGAAGGAGCAAGTAGGGAGCTTCAGGAAGTGTATGTCAAATTGTTAGAAGAAATCCCTACAAAAATAGTGATTTTCATCACTAAAAGCCATTGTAAATACCATTTCATATTTTTATAGCTTCATTTTGTGCAAGCCAAGGAGTTCTTGAGCTTGAGGAGCTTTAGAAGTACCTACCTATCAATTTTCACATTTTTTAGACTCCGTTTGAGCCCCCAAATAGGCCCTAGAACCTAATTTTTGACTAGGCCGGACACTAGGTTTGGATAGGGCCAAAGCTAGTCAAAAACTATAAAAAGAGCTAGAGAGCTCATTTTTGGGGTTAGCTTGTTGTAGAATTGAACTTGTAAGAGCATTTTTGAGTAATCTAAAGAACTCCATCGTCTCTCTCTTCATTCTTGCCTTGTGTGCGTGTGTGTGTGTATGTGTGTGCATGTTTGTGTGCTTCTCACTCACACACTTGTGCCATCACTTGTTCGAGGTCTTCATACCATCCTCATGTCTTCCCAGATTGACATTAAAGGAGGTGCTACTCATCACTGAGCTACACCAAATTTTGGCACCGTTGCCGGGGATTGAGCTTTGAGGACGAGCGTGTGATGGTAAGACGTAGAGTTGTGACGTTGGCGTTGTAGGTAATTTCTTTACTTTTCCTTATTTTTCTCTTTCTTACTTCATCATCATCATCCTCACCTTCTCCCACCTCCATCTCCATCATCGCGAAAAATTTCAGTTTTTTAATCATATCACCTTCTCCCTTCCATTTCCCTCATTCCACTTGTGAGAGAGAGCGATTTGTGTGTGCTGTTTTTGCATGTTTTTTGAGTGATCTTGCAGGTTGTAGCTGTACCATCATCTCCAGCAGGCTGCATAGGTACGGAAAAGCTCGACCCTGTCTCTGTGTCGCAGACCTCTGTCGATCGCGATTGACAAGAAATTTGACATTTTGGAAAAATAAAGTGGACCACCATAATCTACATGATGAGCACATTCTAAATCACAAATCACAGTAAAAAAATTCCGTGCTTTTCTGTCAATCGTGATCTATTGGTGCATTTTACCCAAGTCTACATGCTTGATATGCTTGATATTATCCTCATTTGTAAGTCACATGTGTAGTCGTGTGAACACCTCTTGTAAAAGAGTTCATTTTTATCTCTTGTATTTGAAAAAAGAAAAAAGGAAAAGGATGGCTTACCTCATGCATGATGTAAAATCAAATTCGTGGCTATAACTACCAAAATCACGAATTTTTGAGCTGAGGGAATATCTCCTAACTTTGGGGATCACTTTTAGGTGGAGCCATTCGAATTCAAATTCAAAACTCGCTCCAAGAATAGCTATAAAAAGAGCAAGAAGGAAGAGATGATTAGCAAGCCTTGTACGTGACCATTTCATGTCATTTTGTAGAGATTGAAGAGCTTACTCCATAGCTCTATCATTCTACTCCCATTGTGCAAATATTCATTGCCAATGTGGTTGTAATCATATGTGAATCTATACATTTATCATCATCTACTTCTCTGTTTTGTTCTCTGCTATACTCACTCAGAGCAGTAACTTCAGAAGGTCATATCTCAAGTTCTACACAACCTTTTTCAGTGTTTTAACGTGCGTTGGATAGCTCTTACTATCTACTTTCTGATATAAATTTTCATGGTCATTGGATTTACAGTTTGTGAGATATCTGCATTTTACTGCTCACTGGTCTATATCTGAAGAGCCCCGAGAATGGTGGGCATGTTCCAGAAATTCAGGAATCTTCTTCTCAGTGCTCAGTCCATTTTCCAACAGGTGTATGTCCAAAAATAACAAGTTTTGGGAGCTAGTCCTTTCGCAGCTAGTCTGTCTTGACTTAAACTTTTGGGATACATGTTCCAAAGTACTTGGCTGATATTTTGGTGGATTTAGGAAGCTCAAAGGTGTCTACTAATCAGCTCTGAAGTCTCAGTTGGCTGGTGTGAAGCTGGTTGTAGCAACACCTACTCATCTTTGGATTGCATCCACCATCTCTCTTCATAGTGGTATCAGAGCATAGTCAAGCAACATGGGACATGGATTTCCATCAGCAATTGACAGATTGGATCAAAACAACTACTCGGCATGGTCTCTAAGGATGGAGGCTTACCTTCAAGGGAGGAATCTATATGGATTCATATCCGGAGATGAATCAATGCCAACCATGAGGAACAAAGGGCAACCATCACATGAAGAAGTGGAAGGACTTTCAAATTGGTGTTCAAAGGATGCACTTGCAAGGTCCTATATTCTAAACTCAATCTCTGATTTTCTTTTACCTCATGTCAAGGGATGCAAGACATCAAGAGAGACTTGGAATGCACTTGCTTCTTTCTTCTCTTCCAACACTCGAGCAAGGAAGAACCAATTGTGGATGGAGTTCACAACACTGAAGAAAAGCCCGAAGCAAAATGTGACTGATTATGTCACAAAGATGAAGGAGATTTCCGACCAACTTGGAAGCATTGGAGAGGTAATTGAAGAGGAGCAAATCATTAGAAAAATCATAAATGGAATCAAAGTAGACGACAAGTGGGAGTCATTCACAATAGCCATGGATTTATACATGGATATGCATGTACCCAACCTCAACACACACATGGGCCAACTCTTCACTCATGAAGCAAAGATTAGCAAAGGTGGTGAGTCCTCCAGAGATAATCAAACTTCTGCCTTATATTCCGATAAAGCTAAGGTCAAGGACAAGTCAAAGAATAGGAAGAATGAAGATGAAGGTAGCTCTTTCCAAGCAAACTTTGAAGGTAGAGGAAGAGCTAGAGGAAGAGGCAGAGGTGGAAAGCAAGGGAAGGGGAGATTCCAATCATCTCAACATTGGAGTATATGTGGCTTATCTAATCATACTACTGAAGAATGTTTCAGGAATCCAAGGAACTCAAGAGGAAGAGGATTCAATAGAGGTGGCTATGGATCAAATAGAGGCAGGTACAATGGAGGCTACAACAACAACTACTACAACAACAATTACAACAATAACAACTATCAAAGTGGCCATAGAGGAAGGAGAGACTACAATAACTATGTAGAGGACCAAAGTCAAGAAGATTCATTATTGATTATGAATCTATCAGTGAAGAAGGGTAAGGATGATGATCACATATTTTACATTGATTCGGGATGCTCAAACCATGTAGCAGGAAATGTGGCGTTACTTTTTGATTTGGAAGATCCTCATAACAAGCATGAAGTGCAGACAGGAGATGACACAAAACACTCAGTGGAGAAGATAGGTAATGTGAAGACATCAGATGGGAATATGAACCTCTTAAGCAAAGTCTTGTATGTCCCTACAATTACCAAAAATTTAATAAGTGTTGGACAGATTCTTGAAAAAGGATTGCAGGTTAGATTCAACCGATTTGGAGCATATGTTGAAGACCCAAGGCAAGGCTTTCGAAGGATTGCCAAAGGAGAAAAGACAGGAAGGCTTTTCACTTTTGAAGTGGAAGATACAAAGAACATAGCCTTGTTTAGCTATGGATCTCAAACTCTTACAGAGTTGGAGATATGGCACAAAAGGCTTGCTCACATTGGTGAGAGGACACTCAAACAGATTTGCAGGGACCAAAGTGTACTTGGTTTGCCTAATATCACAAGGCAACACATGATTTATAAGTGTGAAGCTTGTCAACTCGGCAAGGCTCATAGACAACCTTTCAATAAGAAAGGATATATGTATCAGAATCCTTTGGATCTAGTGCACACGGATGTGTGGGGTCCAAGTAAGGAGCCATCTATATCAGGCTCAAGATATTATGTGTCTTTCATAGATGATTGTAGCAGGTGAACCATTCTGTTTTTCATGAAGCACAAGGATGAAGTGTTTAATTGCTTTAAGAAGTATATTGCTCTTGTTGAAAACCGAACAGGTAGGACTTTGAAACGACTCAGATCAGATGGTGGAGGAGAATACTTCTCTTTTGAATTTGATGCCTTCTTGCATGAAAGAGGCATTAAAAGGGAAGTCACTACAAGGTATACACCCGAACTCAATGGTGTAGCAGAGAGGAGGAACATAGCTATTGTCGAAGCTGCAAGGTCCATGCTCAACGAAAAGGGATTGCCAAACTACCTATGGGCAGAGGCTGTGTCTACAACCACATATCTCATAAATAGACTTCCATCTAAGTCACTAGATGGAACCACTCCATATGAAGTGTGGAATGGAAGAAGACCTATTCTAGAGCATTGTAAAATCTTTGGATGCTTAGCCTATGCTCACATTCCCTCTCAAGTAAGAGGGAAATTGGATCCCAAGGCAGAGAAGTGTGTATTCATTGGTAATGATCAAAACCGAAAAGGATATAGATTGTACAATCCAACCAATAAAGGATTTTTTGTGAGTAGAGATGTAATTTTTGATGAAAACAAATCATGGTTTGATGATGACAGGAAAGTGAAGCTGCCTTATGACTTGGATGAAGATTTTCCATCACTTCAACCAAAGGAGCCGAAGCAGATTGAAGAAAGTGATTCGGAGATTGACCTAGAAGACTTGGAAAGACTAAAGCTATGGAAGAACAAAGGTAAAGCAAAGATGCAGGATGCTACATATGGACCCGAGAGCTCACATCAACCACTTAGAAGGTCTTCAAGGGAGAAGAAGAAACCAAAGAGGTTTGGTTATGATACTTCTTTGGTCACCAAGCACTCAATCTACATTGCAAAGGATTCAACCAATGAAGAACCTACCACATTTGAAGAAGCACAAAGCAAGAAAGCTTGGAGAGATGCAATGGATGAAGAAATGGACGCCTTGAAGGAGAATGACACTTGAGAGCTTGTACCTACCAAGCCATCTATGAAGATAATCGGATCTCGATGGATATACAAAATCAAGAGGAATCCAGATGGAAGTATAAATAGAAACAAAGGAAGGTTAGTTGCTAAAGGGTTTGCTCAAACCCATGGTATTGATTATGATGAGACTTTCTCTCTTGTTGCAAAAATGCCTACAATTAGGGTTCTCATTAGTCTTGCTGCATCTAGAAATTGGAATCTCTATCAACTTGATGTAAAGAATGCTTTCTTGAATGGATGGATTTCTGAGGAAGTGTATATGGCACAACCTCCTGGATATGAGGATGCACATCATCCTAACTATGTATGCAAATTAAAGAAAGCTTTGTATGGATTGAAGCAAGCTCCAAGAGCTTGGAATTTCAGATTGGTGACTTATTTGCAGGACCAAGGATTCAAAGCTAGCAAGGCGGATACCTCTTTGTTCATAAAGAGGAATGGATCTGAAGTGATCTATTTATGTGTGTATGTTGATGATATTATCATCACAGGCAATGATCTTGAAGGAATCAAACAGGTAAAGAGTCAAATGAAGGAGGAGTTCAAAATAAGTGACCTCGGACCACTCACTTATTTTCTTGGATTGGAGTTGATCTACACAGATTCAGGTATATACATCACACAAAGGAAGTATGTCCATGACATGCTCGTCAAGTTCAAGATGGAAAATACCAAGTGTGCAGGTACACCTATGGAGCAAAATCATAAGCTTAGTGCTTATGAAGGAGAGCCAATTGAAGACATCACAAGCTACCAAAGCTTGGTTGGAAGTTTTAACTATGCAACACTCACAAGGGTGGATATATGCTATAGTGTTAGCATATTGAGTCAGTTTATGCATAAGCCGAAAAGACCACATATGGAAGCGGCCAAGAGAGTCCTCAAGTACCTAAAGGGGACTATGAATGAAGGTTTGTTTTATTCATTTACTTCAGATATTGAGCTAAAGGTCTACTCAGATGCAGATTGGGCCGGATCTAGAGATGATAGAAGAAGCACATCCAGGTATATATCATTTGCAAGTTCAAAAATCATTTCTTGGTCATTGAAGAAGCAACCAACCGTGGCATTATCTTCTACCGAAGCCAAATATAGAGGTTTGGCTAATGCAACTCAAGAAATCATGTGGTTAAAGTCTTTGTACACAGATCTTGGACTTCATTCTTCAACACCTCACATTTTTGGTGACAACACAAGCGCACTACATCTAGCAGCTAATCCGGTATACCATGCTAGAATGAAGCATATTGAAGTCCACTACCATTACGTAAGGGAGAAGCTAATGAGCAAGGATATTCAACTATCCTATGTCTCTACAGATATGCAATGTGCAGACATGTTGACTAAAGCTCTTGATGGTACAAAGTTAAGTAGATTCAAGTTGATGATTGGCTTGCAGGAAATCAAGGACAATTGAAGACTTATTTGGAGGCCAAGCATGTTAGGTTTGAGGGGGAGTTGTTGGTGCATTTTACCCAAGCCTACATGCCTGATATGCTTGATATTATCCTCATTTGTAATTCACATGTGTAGTCATGTGAACACCTCTTGTAAAAGAGTTCATTTTTATCTCTTGTATTTGAAAAAAGAAAAAAGGAAAAGGATGGCTTACCTCATGGATGATATAAAAGCAAATTCATGGCTATAACTACCAAAATCATGATTTTTTGAGCTGAGGGAATATCTCCTAACTTTGGGGATCACTTTTAGGTGGAGCCATTCGAATTCGAATTCAAAACTCCCTCCAAGAATAGCTATAAAAAGAGCAAGAAGGAAGAGGCGATTAGCAAGCCTTGTACGTTACCATTTCATGTCATTTTGTAGAGATTGAAGAGCTTACTCCATAGCCCTATCATTCTACTCCCATTGTGCAAATATTCATTGCCAATGTGGTTGTAATCATATGTGAATCTATACATTTATCATCATCTACTTCTCTGTTTTGTTCTCTGTTATACTCACTCAGAGCAGTAACTTTAGAAGGTCATATCTCGAGTTCTACACAACCTTTTTCAGTTTTTTAACGTGCGTTGGATAGCTCTTACTGTCTACTTTCTGATATAAATTTTCATGGTCATTGGATTTACAGTTTGTGAGATATCTGCATTTTACTCCTCATTGGTCTATATCTGTAGAGCCCCGAGAATGGTGGGCATGTTCCAAAAATTGAGCAATCTTCTTCTCAGTGCTCAGTCCATTTTCCAACAGGTGTATGTCCAAAAATAGCAAGTTTTGGGAGCTAGTCATTTCGCAACTAGTCTGTCTTGACTTAAACTTTTGGGATACATGTTCCAGAGTACTTGGCTGATATTTTGGTGTATTTAGGAAGCTCAAAGGGTCTACTAATCAACTCTGAAGTCTCAGTTGGCTGGTGTGAAGCTGGTTGTAGCAGCACCTACTCATCTTTGGATTGCATCCACCATCTCTCTTCATAGTGGTATCAGAGCATAGTCAAGCAACATGGGAGATGGATTTCCATCAACAATTGACAAATTGGATCGAAACAACTACCTAGCATGGTCTCTAAGGATGGAGGCTTACCTTCAAGGGAGGAATCTATATGGATTCATATCCGGAGATGAAGCAATGCCAACCATGAGGAACAAAGGGCAACCATCACATGAAGAAGTGGAAGGACTTTCAAATTGGTGT
Source organism: Ceratopteris richardii (assembly GCA_020310875.1). Taxonomy (NCBI): domain Eukaryota; kingdom Viridiplantae; phylum Streptophyta; class Polypodiopsida; order Polypodiales; family Pteridaceae; genus Ceratopteris; species Ceratopteris richardii. Next base: position 164,415,724 of record CM035425.1, on the reverse strand, counting down.
TCGAAGGATGCACTTGCAAGGTCCTATATTCTAAACTCAATCTCTGATTTCCTTTTACCTCATGTCAAGGGATGCAAGACATCAAGAGAGACTTGGAATGCACTTGCTTCTTTCTTCTCTTCCAACACTCGAGCAAGGAAGAACCAATTGTGGATGGAGTTCACAACAATGAAGAAAAGCCCGAAGCAAAATGTGACTGATTATGTCACAAAGATGAAGGAGATTTCCGACCAACTTGGAAGCATTGGAGAGGTAATTGAAGAGGAGAAAATCGTTAGACAAATCATAAATGGAATCAAAGTACATGACAAGTGGGAGTCATTCACAACAGCCATGGATTTATACATGGATATGCATGTACCCGACCTCAACACACTCATGGGCCAACTCTTGACTCATGAAGCAAAGATTAGCAAAGGTGGTGCGTCCTCAAGAGGTAATCAAACTTCTGCCTTATATTCCAATAAAGCTAAGGTTAAGGACAAGTCAAAGAATAGGAAGAATGAAGATGAAGGTAGCTCTTTCCAAGCAAACTTTGCAGGTAGAGGAAGAGCTAGAGGAAGAGGCAGAGGTGGAAACCAAGGTAGGGGGAGATTCCAATCATCTCAACCTTGCAATATATGTGGCTTATCTAATCATACTACTGAAGAATGTTTCAGGAATCCAAGGAACTCAAGAGGAAGAGGATTCAATAGAGGTGGCTATGGATCAACTAGAGGCAGGTACAATGGAGGCTACAACAACAACTACTACAACAACAATTACAACAATAACAACTATCAAAGTGGCCATAGAGGAAGGAGAGACTACAATAACTATGCAGAGGACCAAAGTCAAGAAGTTTCATTATTGATTATGAATCTATCAGTGAAGAAGGGTAAGGATGATGATCACATATTTTACATTGATTCCGGATCCTCAAACCATGTAGCAGGAAATGTGGCGTTACTTTCTGATTTGGAAGATCCTCATAACAAGCATGAAGTGCAGACAGGAGATGACACAAAGCACTCAGTGGAGAAGATAGGTAATGTGAAGACATCAGATGGGAATATGAACCTCTTAAGCAAAGTCTTGTATGTCCCTATAATTACCAAAAATTTAATAAGTGTTGGACAGATTGTTGAGAAAGGATTGCAGGTTAGATTCAACCGATTTGGAGCATATGTTGAAGACCCAAGGCAAGGCTTTCGAAGGATCGCCAAAGGAGAAAAGACAGGAAGGCTTTTCACTTTTGAAGTGGAAGATACAAAGAACATAGCTTTGTTTAGCTATGGATCTCAAACTCTTACAGAGTTGGAGATATGGCACAAAAGGCTTGCTCACATTGGTGAGAGGACACTCAAACAGATTTGCAGGGACCAAAGTGTGCTTGGTTTGCCTAATATCACAAGGCAACACATGATTTATAAGTGTGAAGCTTGTCAACTCGGCAAGGCTCATAGACAACCTTTCAATAAGAAAGGATATATGTATCAAAATCCTTTGGATCTAGTGCACACGGATGTGTGGGGTCCAAGTAAGGAGCCATCTATATCATGCTCAAGATATTATGTGTCTTTCATAGATGATTGTAGCAGGTGGACCATTCTGTTTTTCATGAAGCACAAGGATGAAGTGTTTAATTGCTTTAAGAAGTATATTGCTCTTGTTGAAAACCAAACAAGTAGGACTTTGAAACGACTCAGATCAGATGGTGGAGGAGAATACTTCTCTTCTGAATTTGATGCCTTCTTGCATGAAAGAGGCATTAAAAGGGAAGTCACTACAAGGTATATGTTTTCCCCTGCGGTCCTAGGGAAAATGTCTTACACACACCTAAGTTCTATTCAACTAACTTATACTACGCCACTTTCTTTTATTTTGAGTCTAAAATTTCTCTCGAATATGTCCTCTTTAGGGATCCCCAGTAGGATCGCCAAATGTTAGATCCTGAGCCCAATGAAAAGGTATAGATATATATGGTTGGCTTGAATCGTTCAAAATCGGTCCACTTTTCTCGCTCGAAGTCACCTGATTAATCCTCAGATGTACATGTGGAAGGAGGTGGACTAGAAACCTGAGTACATATACAACCCAAAACCCATTACAATGATTGACTCTCGCAGTTGCACTCTTCCCTTACTTATGCATTCTTGTTCCCCTTGGTTGCACATTCTCTCCCTATCTCTTATACTCTCTTACTCCTAACTTCCTTCTCCCACTCACTCTCTTTTGCACACACACAAATATAACTAAGACTGAGGAGCTCAATCTTGCATGTGATAATTTTTTTTTTTTCTATGCCTAACAACTCCTTATCTCTATCTCGCTCTCGGAGACCACCTCTTTACACACTTTTTTCCACTTACTCTATAGATCTCACACTCTACAATCACACCTTTGCACATTTCCCCTCACTATCATACACTAACAAACTCACTCTTCAGTCTTCGTTTTTACTCCTTGCACACATTCTTATTCTATCTCACCTAGTTCTCTCCTTTTCTCCCACAATCAATCGACATACTCCTTCATATTCAAACACTTCTCTCCTTGCGTACGGTTGTATACAGCATAAGCGGATTGCACATGGAGACCTACTCTCATACACCCACCTAAACATTCAAGCATGAAAACTCTCTTCCATAAACATGCAAAAAGGCGTATGTAAACAAGATGATGCAATCATCGCATCCATGCATTTGTAGACCACAACATAATGACCACAATGAAATGCACACATTGCTATGAAGTGCTAAACGATGTAGCAACTGCAAGTCTTACACAGACGTCCCAAACATGCAACACTCAAACTCCAAGTGCAATTGTTAACTATTACTACCAACAATAGTGACCTCACAGACTTCATAATCGATACAGTACACAATGGAGTTAGCAGACACATCGCACTGAGGCATACAAATTATATGATAGTAAACCAATCTATTGCCACTTGCTAAGAACTCGTCTATCAACTTGAATGATTATTTACAAAACTTACAGTGCAGAAGTGCATCCAACACATCTATAAGCAGGATTTACCTCCATCTCCAAATCTTCAAACTCCCTCCTACATTTCTACTGTCAACGATTTGCCAGTTGCACCCAAACTCCAAAAAAGATGTCGAATCTCTGATGGCGCTCTCTTTCCAATCAATATTTTGCTCCTCTCTTTTGATGTATTTGTAGCCTATTCCTTAGTCAATTGAAATCAGCTCCTTCCTTAGTTCCGAGCTGTTGCGCTCCTTCCCCCCCACTGTTGTCCTCTGTCTGAGCACAGGAGATGACTTCCCCAACAACTCCAACCAAGCAAGTTCTCCCCCCCTTCGTAGCACCTGGGCTGCTGAACAACAAACCCACAAAACCTCCCTCTTCTCAACTGCCTCGAGCAGCTTCCGACTCCCAGCAAGAAAAAGACTGATAGCCCCCAGAATTTTCCCCTCCTTTTTTTGCACCCGGAAGGAGCGGGATAATAATCAAGTAGACTTCTGCCCATACTCCCAAAAAACAAAGAGAAAAAAACTATTTTTGTCCCAACCCTACGGGTACAAAGAACTTCCTTACTCCATCCCTTTTTTCAGAGCTTACCAGAAACAGAATGCAACGGAATTTTGGGTATATTACATCTGCCAAATTAAATCGTAAGAAACATTTCAATGTTATATGTGATGCAGCCCTACCCATCAATTGTACAAAGTGATATTTTTGCAGTGACACGAGCATCAATCATAACATTTCCAATAATTTCTTAGCCAACATGAATAAAAAAAAAAAAATAGCCAGAAGCTGCTACATAACTCTGCTTTGAACATATCAACCAAGAGTCACCCACAAAGAGGAGAAAGCTATTTTTCTTAACATTCTTTGCTCATGAGGTAGCCCATCTCGTCGACCAAAAAGTTGTCATGTTACCTCCAAATACTTCTCATCAATCATCTAATCAACTCTTCAAGTACCTGAAGTCAAACATATATTCTACACAACAAAAGCATATTAGTGCATAAAATCAACCAGATCATGAGCTAACATACTCCCCTCTTCTTATTTGCGAAGTCGTCCTCGACGAGCCATTCTCACTGCAATATAATCAAAACAACCATGAAAATATCAGTGTACAACAAGCTTGCATACCTTTCCATCGAGCCATCACTTCCACTGAACCTGCACTCATTGAAGCTATTAGTGCTCAAAAAATCACTCATGAATACATACAAACCATTCACCTCAAAATGATCCAATACACATATATGCAACTCCATATTCCCACATGCATCAAATTGCTCATGCATTCCATTATGAAAATAGTTTCAACACATGCATACCTTTCCATGTTTTACACATTCAACTGTCATTGCGGAAAAACAGAAATGGAAATACCGAAATGAACAACAACAACTAAAATGAATTCAACAGGAGACGCAACATACCCAAAATGCATACCCCATTATTGACCTACTATTCGCTATATACAATTATTCCATGACTAGACACTCTCGAAGAATCCCCATCGTCGTCCTACAAAAGCCATCGAGACCCGAGTACAAGTCAAGACCTACATAAAAACCCTAGAGTGCCCCACATACTAGAAAACCCTCGGATAGACCACACAAGTTATAAAGCAAGACCGTTGCATTACCTCGCTAAAGCCTCATCCATAAGTACATATAGAGTCTCCGTGCCTTCAAGAATGTTGATTCAAAGTGAGCTGATCTGTCACAAGCCATCACATACCAATCACACAAGCAAATAATGTTCCCTTCCCGGTGATCATCGCCCTCTCCTCTCTCTCTCTCCCCCTCAGGAGTGGGGAATAACTTCATAGGTAGATTTTATTTATATTCACACATTGGCCTACGTTGTCACTGGATGCGATTCGTGGACCTGACCACCCGATCAGGTTGATTCCACCCATCTACCAATGCAATGCAGCGCACAACACACAAACACACAATGATAACACATAACATATATCAGCTAGCCCATAACAAAGCTGGATGCGGCTCATGGTCGTGACCGCCCGGCCACAATGGCTCCACCTACCTACCAACCCGTTATGGCGCGTAGCTAAGACGTAAACATATACATCCCAAGCCTATGGCGAAACTAGCTGCGGCTCGTGGTCCTAACCACCCGGCTAGGATAAATCCACACACCTACTAGCCCACCATAGCGCATTGGTACGATCACAGCAACACAATTTTTTTTTTCTTTTTCTTTTTTTTTTATAGTTAATTAATTTACCCCAGTCCTGAGAATTAGGGAGAGGAAGAAAGGGATTTTCCCCACTTTTCCCACACATGCATGCAAACATATACACTCTAGCCTTTGACAGACCAACCACCTCTTCACTCCATTCTCTCAATTACAGACACTACATATGTATTCATCGAGTTGACTTTTCACTTGGTAACTACAGCCGGCTATGCCTTGGTTCCTCGTATACCTATCCTTAGATGCTCTAGAATGTGAGTCTCCGGGATGTCTCATATCGCCTCAACTCGTACTCGCATCCCAACGACTTCCCTAGGGCGAGTCAGGCTCAACTTCAGGAGCTCCGTCATCACTTCCTATCGTTAACACATCTGCCCAAGCCCAAGTGATATCGTTTTCCTCGTTAGGCATTTCACTCGAAGGATCGAAATAGTAATATCGATCCCCCACCCATCCTACATGTCAGGTCAGGTATTCCTCAAAACACTCAATATAAAACATAACACCCAAACCCTAGTTTATGAAGCATACCAGCCAGTGCGCTTCCTCCACATCATATTCCGTCTCAAAGTCGTTGACCTCTATGTCCATGCGGGCGAATGTTTGGTCTGAGAAATATATCCTTACCTCGTACAAATAGAGTTGAGTTATTTGATCTGCCATTTTGTTACTTAGCTCCTAACAGTCTCTGTGCAACACAAAAAATAATTAGAAGTCCAAAATTCTTGAGCTAGCAAGGGATAATATTTATGACAACGAAAATCATAGCTAACATATGCGCATATATATATATAACTATACATCTATGTACAAGGAGTCTACTACGTCCTTCTGCTTGGATTTCGTCTGGCTTCTCCCGTCCTAATGTCACTTGAAATATGGTTTAACTCGAAGTGCGTTAACCTTCATGGGAGCACATTCTTCTCCTAAATCTTGAATTTGCATGGAACCATTGGAGTTGAGTTCCACCACCTTAAACGGTCCTGCCCATCTTGTTTGTAACTTCCCCGGGAATTTATAATATTTACTATCATAAACTAGCACCAAATCCCCTTCTTGAATCACCTAGGTCTTGAGATTCTTGTCGTGCCTCTCCTTACGTCTTTTCTGAATAGATTCCAAAATTTGCTGTGCAATGAGTCTCTTTTCTTCTAGCTTGACCAATTGTATGTACCTTTCCTTCAATGAATCTTCCTCTCCCAGCCTGGCCTCGATGGCCACTCTTAGTGTCGGCACTTCTTTTTTGATGGGAAAGATGGCTTCCTCGCCATATACTAGGGAGAACGGAGTGCTCTTTGTCATCACTCGGTAGGATGTTCTATACGCCCACAGCTTCCAAAAGTCTCTCATCCCAGTCTCGCCTATGCACAGCTACTGTCTTCGTCAGAATCTGTTCAAGAACCTTGTTGGTGACCTCCACTTGTCCATTTGTCCTCGGGTAATATGGAGTGCTTTTTCTATGTTTGATCTTATATAATCCCATTAATTCTTCGATCAGTTCATTGACAAAGTACGTTCCTCTATCACTCACTATCTCCAACGGGCATCCGAATCGGGTGATAATTTGTTCATACAAAAATTTAGCTACATCAACAGCTCGGTCAGTCTTCAGAGCTTTAGCCTCTACCCACTTGGTAACATAGTCAGTGCAGACCAGGATATACCTATTGGATCTACGTCTTGAGGGAGGATCAATAGGCCCCACAAAATCAATTCCCCACTTTTCGAAAGGCTTAAGAGCAAGTACTGGCGTAAGAGGAGCAGCATGTGCTAATGTTGGTTTGCCCATTCTTTGGCATTTGTCACATTTCTTGCAGTATGTGTGAGAGTCTTTAAACAGTGTTGGCCACCCATACCTAGCCAATAAAATCTTTCTTGCTGTCAGCTCACCAGCAAAATGCCCATCGCAGGGTTCATCATGCAATGCCCTCAAAACTAGGGCTTCTTCTTCTTCCTCGAGACACCTCCGATAAATGCTTTCATGTACAAAATATCGATAGAGCTGCCCACTAATGATGCTATGGTGTTTTGCTAGTGCTAATAGTTTTTGCTTCTCTCTCTTGCTTGCTCCTGGCAGATATTTAGTGGTGCACAAGAAATTCACCAAGTCGGCATACCAAGGTACTTTAGCATCAACCTAGAATAGATGCCCATCAGGAACATCATCGGGCACACCAGAGATTGGCTCCTCATTAACAATTCGAGATAAATGGTCAGCCAATATATGCGCTTTGCCTGGTTTGGTTACCACTGAGAACTGAAATTCTTGGAGGAGTAGCATCCACCTCATCAATCGCCCTGATAGCTCGGGTTTATTAATGATATACTTAAGGGCTTCATGATCCACATAAAACGTGAAATGTTTTCCCATCAAGTAATGCCGATACTTGTTCACCGTGAAGATCATCGAGAGGCATTCCTTCTCTGTAGTCGTGTAGTTCCTCTCAGTGCTATTCAAGTTTCGACTTGCGTAATAAATAGGGTGGTCCAATTTCCTTTTGTCCGCTTGACATAGCACTGCTCCAACCGCAGTATGAGAAGCATCTGTGTGCACATGAAATTCTTTCGTCTAGTTGGTTGCTACCAAAATCGGTGCATTTATCAATCTCTCTTTGATCAAGTGGAATGCAACTTGACACTCTCTAGTCCATTGATATTGTTGATCTTTCCTCAAAAGATTCGTAAGTGGTGCTGCTATTGATGCAAAATTTAATATAAATCGTCGATAATAATTAGCATGCCCCAAGAATCCTCTGAGTTGCCGCAAGTTTTGAGGAGGTGGAAGTTGTCCAATTTTTTGTACTTTGTCCTCGTCAACCGCGATCCCTTTTTCGGAAATAACATGTCCCAAAAGCAATCCTCTTCGTACTCCAAATGTACACTTTTCAGGATTTAATGCGATGCCTTTTTCAATGCTTCTTCTGAAACCATCCAAAAATGAGTACAATTTATGGCCAGCCACTTTGTCCAAGATTTGATCAGTGAACGGCAAAGGGAAGTGATCCTTTTTTGTGTGCTCGTTCAACTTTCGATAATCTATGCAAATACGGATTTTCTTATTTTTTTTCGGAACCACTACAATTGGTGATACCCATTCGCTGGATGCGATGGGATATATGTATCCTGCTTCCAATAACTTAGTCAATTCTAGCTTGATCAATTCCGAGTAGACTGGATTTGTCCGCCTAAGTCGTTGACATATTGGTCGGGTGCCTTCTTCCAAATCTATATAATGTTGGCAGATTCCGGGATCAATTCCTCTCAGATCACTGTATGACCATGCAAAGGCCTTGCTGAAATTTTTGAGTGCCAATTTAATGCAATCTCGTACTTCATCTGGTAGCTCTGACCCCACGCTCAAGAACTTTTCTGGAAAAACTTCCCATTTTTCCACCTGAGCTTCTCGCGAATATTCCTTATTCCTTGATGATGCTGTGATTGGAAAGTGTTCCCCGATCACGTGTGCATGGTTGGCCAGTAAATCATTGTTTATTTCTATTTCAACCAGACCCAATTTCTTTAATTCAGCTTTTGCAATGGCTTCCGACACTTTAGACTTACTCTTTGCTTCCTTTTCCGATTCTCGACTTCTCCTTAGAAGCTCTTCTTCTAACATCCTGACTCTTTCTCTCAGCTGTTGCACTTCCATTGTCGGAGCTAACTCCTGTTTCAACTCTTTTTTTGAAGTTCCCTTCTCCAGGGATTGAGTAGCTTTATTTTCCTTTGCATCTATACTCAACATGTAGCACTCAAATTCACTTGTATGTGTCAACCATCCTAGCAACTCCTGGTCTGAGTCATCCTTGTAACATAGTGGATCTTTGTACTTGCCCACTTTCGCATGTTGGAGGTTCAATTGCAGGTTAAATCCATACTGTGAAAGGTCCTTGGAAGTCTCCGTGCGCAAGGCAAATCTTACCCGCGCCATTTCTTGTCTAACCTTTTCCTTTGCTTTTTGCTCCCTTTGCTCAGTTGTTGTCGATTTCTTGCCGGTCAAGTTTGGAGACACTTGAAGTTGTATTCGATCAGCCTTTGGTCCAATTGTGATAAATCCTGTGCGCCAATCGTGCACACATTCGGCTTGCACCAGCCATGGCCGTCCAAGTAAGATCGAGAAGGTAGCCTCTGAGGTCCTTGGTCTTACTATCAGATAATCAACTTTAAACTCTAGGCCGCCCACAACTGTGCTTACATTCTTCAAAAGACCCGCAGGCTTCACTTGTGTTTGATCTGCCATTCTCAAGGACATCGGAGTTTCTTCCATGTGGTTGAGGCCCAAAGCTTTCATCATGAATTCAGTCATTAAGTTGACTGCGGCTCCACTATCTAGCTGAGCACCGGGGACTGCATATCCTTTAATCTCGACTGTCACAACTGGAGCGTTCGAATCAATTTGCGTCGTAATACTTTGAATGATCCCTTGGACATCTTTATCTTGTCTCTTTTTATCTCGAGCTTTCCTCGGCTTCTTAATATATTTGTTGTAGAATTGTTTCCTATATGCAGGTGAACATTTCAACAATGTGCCAATGTCCAGCGTGACTTCCGTGTCAGCGAGCAACTTTACAATATCCACTTCCTCCAAACTCTGTCTTTCCTTCCTAAATTTTGGAGCCCTTAATCTTTCGGGAAATGGTGCTATGCCTGGCACAAACTCCTTGGTTGTTGGTGGAAGGATCTCAATCTCTTCCCCATCCTCAAACTCTTGCTGCTCAGCAAATCCTCCAACTTGGTTTTCTACCTCTTCATGTTCAGCTATCTTCTCTTGGCTTGCTTTTTCGCTTTCGTCTTCTGGATGCTTCTTTAAATACTCTTGAGTCCTTGTGACTACTACCACAGTTGTCTCTTTATGTGGTTTCTTGGCCTGGTAGGCATCCACAAAGTGCATCAACGAGCTGGAACCTTCTTGAGGGTTTGGTGTCTTGAACACTACTCCGATCGTAGGAACGTGCTCTTGAACTCTCGATGTGGAATGCATCTGAGTATCAACATAATTCGAGGACCCTACTGGTCCTTTTTCCTTGCCAGTGGAAGCTCTTCGTCTTGGACAATCTTCATCAAAGTGGCCCTCTCCACTACAGTACCTACATAGTGGGGTATAATCAATTGGTTTCTTTTCGTTTGGACATCTAGATTGAGTATGGCCAAAGCCATGGCATCTCCAGCACTGGATTGGACCATCTCTTCTTTGATCACGTGCAACTCCTCTCGGATAGTCTCCTCCTTGACCCTGAGCACCATATCCATAAGTAGGTCTGTTTTCCCAATGAGATGTAGGTGGGACACTTTGAGCGGGCAATCCCGTGTAAGGTCTTTCTCTTGTATCTCCCGATTTCATGGTCCGCTCTTCATAGGCCCTCTTGTTGTAACATCGGTCCTCCGTGTGATTTGTCCTTCCACAAAAAGTGCAACGCATTCTAGGTGGTGATCTATCTGTGAATACTCTCGAGACTGTAGGGCATTCTGAAGCCAAATGGCCATAACCATGGCACTTTCCACACCATGTATTTGATCTAAACACTTGAGTCTGGTTTGTAGTTACCTCGGGTTTTACTATGTATGTTTCCTGGGTCATTGTGGCAGCTTTTATAGCTTGTGTGACCAACTCCAATATTCGTTCTTCTGTTAGCGCAGGTTTTACCTCGCCTGGCGTGCTAGTGGCAGCTACAAAAGCTGGGGTCGTCAATGCGGGACTTCCTTGGCCAAGATCTTTCATCGGTATGTTTCCTAGGCCTCCCATTGGCTCGTATAAGAGCTCCATCTTCCTCTGTTGGCATAATTGTACTTCCTCCCAAAGCCTTGCTTGTTCCTTAGCATCCATTAAAGTTGCAGGTCTTGTCAGGCTGATATGTTGCTATGCCGTAGGATCTCTCAATCCCGGGATGAATCTTCTCTTCAATGTCTCATCGTTCGGGGCATTCGCGCCCATCTTTCTTACCAACGTTTCCATTCTCTGAATGTAGTTATCGATGCTCTCAGTGACTCCCTGTCGCAAGTAATCCATCTATTGGGCCAATCTATCTTGGAAGCCTTGTCGTCGAAACTTTGCCAAGAAGGCTTCCTTCAGCATCTGATAAGTTCCACGCTCTTGTGGTGTCAAATTCCCATACCAATTGGCTGCCTCATCACGAAGAGTAGCCGGAAAGATCCTCAACCTTTGACCCTGGTCAACTACCTCACTGGTCGCACACGTAACCTCAAACAATTGGATAAAACTATCTGGATCCTCGTCCCAAGCACCTGAGAACTTGGTGAAGTCCCCCAAGTGAACCGAAATCCGCTGAGCCATTTCAAACAGAGGTGTGATGTCGATATCACTTTGATCCCAAAAAATTAGTGCACGCGGCCTCAGGATCCCTCCTTCAAACTTCCGCACTTGATTCGCGACTCTCCTACGGGAGTACACGTTTTTGGCAGATTTCTTCGAGCCAATCGAGGTTGACTCAACTTGCGATTCCCACCTCTTCCTTTCTCTTTCAAGGGCTCTTCTCTGAGCGCGTTCCTCTCTTTGAGTTTGTGTTGCTCCTGAGGATGAGTTCCCCTCACTCATGTACTAGATCTGGAGTCCGCAAGCTCGGCCAACATGTGGCGCTAGGCGAACCTATGGAACTCTCTTATAGAGACGTGCCAAGCTATTCCCGGCAAACGCACCAAAATGTTTTCCCCTGCGGTCCTAGGGAAAATGTCTTACACACACCTAAGTTCTATTCAACTAAATTATACTACGCCACTTTCTTTTATTCTGAGTCTAAAATTGCTCTCGAATATGTCCTCTTTAGGGATCCCCAGTAGGATCGCCAAATGTTAGATCCTGAGCCCAATGAAAAGGTACAGATATATATGGTTGGCTTGAATCGTTCAAAATCGGTCCACTTTTCTCGCTCGAAGTCACCTGATTAATCCTCAGATGTACATGTGGAAGGAGGTGGACTAGAAACCCGAGTACATATACAACCCAAAACCCATTACAATGATTGACTCTCGCAGTTGCACTCTTCCCTTACTTATGCATTCTTGTTCCACTTGGTTGCACATTCTCTCCCTATCTCTTATACTCTCTTACTCCTAACTTCCTTCTCCCACTCACTCTCTTTTGCACACTCACAAATATAACTAAGTCTGAGGAGCTCAATCTTGCATGTGATAATTTTTTTTTTCTATGCCTAACAACTCCTTATCTCTATCTCGCTCTCGGAGACCACCTCTTTACACACTTTTTTCCACTTACTCTATAGATCTCACACTCTACAATCACACCTTTGCACATTTCCCCTCACTGTCATACACTAACAAACTCACTCTTCAGTCTTCGTTTTTACTCCTTGCACACATTCTTATTCTATCTCACCTAGTTCTCTCCTTTTCTCCCACAATCAATCGACATACTCCTTCATATTCAAACACTTCTCTCCTTGCGTACGGTTGTATACAGCATAAGCGGATTGCACATGGAGACCTACTCTCATACACCCACCTAAACATTCAAGCATGAAAACTCTCTTCCATAAACATGCAAAAAGGCGTATGTAAACAAGATGATGCAATCATCGCATCCATGCATTTGTAGACCACAACATAATGACCACAATGAAATGCACACATTGCTATGAAGTGCTAAACGATGTAGCAACTGCAAGTCTTACACAGACGTCCCAAACATGCAACACTCGAACTCCAAGTGCAATTGTTAACTATTACTACCAACAATAGTGACCTCACAGACTTCATAATCGATACAGTACACAATGGAGTTAGCAGACACATCGCACTGAGGCATACAAATTATATGATAGTAAACCAATCTATTGCCACTTGCTAAGAACTCGTCTATCAACTTGAATGATTATTTACAAAACTTACAGTGCAGAAGTGCATCCAACGCATCTATAAGCAGGATTTACCTCCATCTCCAAATCTTCAAACTCCCTCCTACATTTCTACTGTCAACGATTTGCCAGTTGCACCCAAACTCCAAAAAAGATGTCGAATCTCTGATGGCGCTCTCTTTCCAATCAATATTTTGCTCCTCTCTTTTGATGTATTCGTAGCCTATTCCTCAGTCAATTGAAATCAGCTCCTTCCTTAGTTCCGAGCTGTTGCGCTCCTTCCCCCCACTGTTGTCCTCTGTCTGAGCACAGGAGATGACTTCCCCAACAACTCCAGCCAAGCAAGTTCTCCCCCCCTTCGTAGCACCTGGGCTGCTGAACAACAAACCCACAAAACCTCCCTCTTCTCAGCTGCCTCGAACACCGCCCGACTCCCAGCAAGAAAAAGACCGATAGCCCCCAGAATTTTCCCCTCCTTTTTCTGCACCCGGAAGGAGCGGGATAATAATCAAGTAGACTTCTGCCCTCCTCCCTTTTGAATTCCGAGAGGGACCATTGAGGATAGCCCCTTCGAATCAGCAGCTCCTCTCCTCCGTAGATAGAATCCCCCAAAAAGCAGTGCGCTCCTCCTTCCTTACCCGCATGCGAAAAAGAAGCCCCCTTTGTTGTCCTGCATACTCCCAAAAAACAAAGAGAAAAAAACTGTTTCTGTCCCAACCCTACGGGTACAAACAACTTCCTTACTGCATCCCTTTTTTCAGAGCTGACCAGAAACAAAATGCAACAGAATTTTGGGTATATTACATCTGCCAAATTAAATCGTAAGAACCATTTCAATGTTATATGTGATGCAGCCCTACCCATCAATTGTACAAAGTGATATTTTTGCAGTGACACGAGCATCAATCATAACATTTCCAATAATTTCTTAGCCAACATGAATTAAAAAAAAAAAAAATAGCCAGAAGCTGCTACATAACTCTGCTTTGAACATATCAACCAAGAGTCACCCACAAAGAGGAGAAAGCTATTTTTCTTGACATTCTTTGCTCATGAGGTAGCCCATCTCGTCGACCAAAAAGTTGTCGTGTTACCTCCAAATACTTCTCATCAATCATCTAATCAACTCTTCAAGTACCTGAAGTCAAACATATATTCTACACAACAAAAGCATATTAGTGCATAAAATCAACCAGATCATGAGCTAACAGTATACACCTAAACTCAATGGTGTAGCAGAGAGGAGGAACATAGCTATTGTCAAAGCTGCAAGGTCCATGCTCAACGAAAAGAGATTGCCAAACTACCTATGGGTAGAGGTTGTGTCTACAGCCACATATCTCATAAATAGACTTCCATCTAAGTCACTAGATGGAACCACTCCATATGACGTGTGGAATGGAAGAAGACCTAGTCTAGAGCATTGTAAAATCTTTGGATGCTTAGCCTATGCTCACATTCCTTCTCAAGTAAGAGGGAAATTGGATCCTAAGGCAGAGAAGTGTGTATTCATTGGTTATGATCAAAACCAAAAAGGATATAGATTGTACAATCCAACCAATAAAGGATTTTCTGTGAGTAGAGATGTAATTTTTGATGAAAACACATCATGGTTTGATGATGACAGGAAAATGAAGCTGCCTTATGACTTGGATGAAGATTTTCCATCACTTCAACCAAAGGAGCCGAAGCAGATTGAAGAAAGTGATTTGGAGATTGACCTAGAAGACTTGGAAAGACTAAAGCTATGGAAGAACAAAGGTAAAGCAAAGATGCAGGATGCTACATATGGACCCGAGAGCTCACGTCAACCACTTAGAAGGTCTTCAAGGGAGATCTTGGACTTCATTCTTCAACACCTCACATTTTTGGTGACAACACAAGCTCACTACATCTAGCAGCTAATCCGCTATACCATGCTAGAACGAAGCATATTGAAGTCCACTACCATTACATAAGGGAGAAGCTAATGAGCAAGGATATTTAACTATCCTATGTCTCTACAGATATGCAATGTGTAGACATGTTGACTAAAGCTCCTGATGGTACAAAGTTAAGTAGATTCAAGTTGATGATTGGCTTGCAGGAAATCAAGGACAATTGAAGACTTATTTGGAGGCCAAGCAATTTAGGCTTGAGGGGGAGCTGTTGGTGCATTTTACCCAAGACTACATGCTTGATATGCTTGATATTATCCTCATTTGTAAGTCACATGTGTAGTCATGTGAACACCTCTTGTAAAAGAGTTCATTTTTATCTCTTGTATTTGAAAAAAGAAAAAAGGAAAAGGATGGCTTACCTCATGCATGATGTAAAAGCAAATTCGTGGCTATAACTACCAAAATCACGAATTTTTGAGCTGAGGGAATATCTCCTAACTTTGGGGATCACTTTTAGGTGGAGCCATTCGAATTTGAATTCAAAACTCCCTCCAAGAATAGCTATAAAAAGAGCAAGAAGGAAGAGGCGATTAGCAAGCATTGTACGTGACCATTTCATGTCATTTTGTAGATATTGAAGAGCTTACTCCATAGCTCTATCATTCTACTCCCATTGTGCAAATATTTATTGCCAATGTGGTTGTAATCATATGTGAATCTATACATTTATCATCATCTACTTCTTTGTTTTGTTCTCTGCTATACTCTCTCAGAGCAGTAAGGTTAGAAGGTCATATCTCGAGTTTTACGCAATTTTTTTCAATGTTTTAACATGCGTTGGATAGCTCTTACTGTCTACTTTCTGCATATAAATTTTCATGGTCATTGAATTTATAGTTTGTGAGATATCTGCATTGTACTGCTCACTGGTCTATATCTGCAGAGCCCCGAGAACGGTGGGCATGTTCCAGAAATTGAGGAATCTTCTTCTCAGTGCTCAGTCCATCATTTGAAGTGTTTTAACTTGGATTGGGAAGCTTGCTAAGTCTATTTGCTATGCCCAAAAGGAATTTTTCTAATTCCTACCAGGTTGAGAGCACTGTTCAGTTTTTCCAGCAGGTGTATGTCCAAAAATAGCAAGTTTTGGGAGCTAGCCATTTCACAACTAGTCTATCTTGACTTAAACTTTTGGGATACATGTTCCAAAGTACGTGTCACTCTAGCACAATGGTGAGTACCAACGTGAGAAGATTCACCTCATAATTGTCAATCCGTGGAGACGTGAGGACTAGTATGAAGACTATGAGCAAGTGAAGGCACAAGTGTGTGAGTGAGAAGCACACAAGCATGCACACACATACACACACACGCGCACACAAGGCAAGAACAAGGAGAGGAACAATGGAGTTCTTTGCATTAGTCAAAAAGTCTCTTACATAAGCTCAATTCACAAACAATCTACCCCCAAAAATGAGCTCTCTAGCTCTTTTTATAGTTTTCTCACTAGCTTTGGCCTTGTCCAGACCTAGTGTCCGGCCTAGTTAAAAATTAGGTTCTAGAGCCTATTTGAGGGCTCAAACGGAGTCTAAAAATTATGAAAATTGGTATGTAGCTAATTCTAATACTCCTCAAGCTTGAGGACTCCTCGGCTTGAACAAAATGGAGTCTATTCTACCAAAAACGGAATTTACAATGTTTGTGTAGTGATTAAAATCACTTGAGTTGTGAATGATCCATGGAAAAAATGATTAGGCCTTGTTGCCGTATTGTGCATGACTGCTCTATTGTACCTGTATGCTCTTCATATGACCTGTATGCCAACATTCTCCCCTCTTCCTAGCGTCTGTCGCCCCTGACAGACCTCTGTTCTATCGGGTGGTCGATATAGTATTGGATGACATTGGTGGCAAGTTTGTGTTCTCCTATCCTTAAGCCTCTTGCTAGATCAGCTTCCAATGCATCCCAATTTATTGCACCGGGGACCTCTGGTTGCGGTGTGGTGTAGTACTCAGAGTACATGGCTTGTTTACAAGCAAAGAGATGGAGCAGGTGTGTTGGCTTCGGTGCGAAGACCTCCGAGTGATACTCCCAGAAACATGATCTGAACATTTCTTCGAATGTCTGTTTGTAACATGCAGGGAGGTATTTGATGCATGCATGCCAAGCGTAGGCCACACGAATACTGGGGGTGGTGCTCATGTCATACACTAAATCGTAGTTTCCATTAGTGAACCCCGGTAGACGTACCTGTGGTGCGGCTGCATTTCTAAAGGTTTTCAGTACTACCTGTGCAATAGAACAAGGATTACGACCACCACATACTAGAGAGATGACTCTCCTCCCAACCAAATGCCTCTATATATAGCTCTCTCCAGGGGACTGCCTTCTTGGGCAGGTGGATACTAACCATCCAAGTGTCAGCCATGTAACTACATGTGCGCCAAGTGTCCCAGTTAACTCGAGTTAACTCAAGTGGATGCTTCTAGAAGGCTCTAGATCTCTTTGGGCAAAATACTCTCCCCATGTACCCCATGGGGGGTTGAACCCAAGACCTCCTCCTTCACATCCTTGAGACTTAACCACTAAGCTAAGTGGATCACTTGTTCACAAGAGCACAAGACCTCCTAGTAAGTCTAAACTCGAGATCTTTGGTCATACACACGGATGACCAAACGGTGTCCGATTTCAGATCTGTCTGAACCGGCCAGACCCTTGGATCATAGACTTACTTTATTACATTCTTCCCCCCTTGGAAAATATTTTCGTCCTCGAAAATAGAGCTATATACATACTGTAGGCAACCCCCGAGCCTCATGTTCTAAAACTGGAAGAACATGGTCATGTTCTAGAACTGGAAGAACATGTCTCATCTCTGTGGTGGCATCCCTGCCCAAATGATTCAAAACACTATCTCGCTTTGCACTTTGATAAACGAGTCAAAGTACAAAATAGTGAATGAATAATAAAGGTGGATCTAAACACATATCCCTGGCTAATTCACAGTTTCTGGATGTGCGATCTAGGCACAAACATGTGAATTAGGTGGATTCAAATTACTAGTCCATTTCTGGGCATGTCTGGTGCATGGACTTAGTAATGAAGGTGAGATTCTTATCCCTTGCAAGACTTTAAGAATTCTTGATTCACTTGAATTTGTTTTGGAGAACTTGAAGTTTGATTGTCCCATACATCTAACTTTAGATGCTTATTCAATGGTTTACTTTGATCCAACAGTTACTTGATTTTTTACCCGACTAGAGGACTACTTTGTCCCAATGATTTTGAAAAAATCCTATGTAAACTGTAGGAGAAAGTTTACCATTTCGGTGGAATCAACCATACTAACTTCACCAATTCAAATTCAAAATGAAAATTGTCCAACTTAGGACACTTTTCTCAAAGACTTTTAACTGAAAGTTCTTGGGAATTGTCAATCTGATGAGCGATTCCTAACTTCCCTATTCTAGAGTATACTGGACTCCACAAAATTATTTATGCTATAACTTGAAGCAAACTCAAATGAATAAGTCCACTTAGACTTATCATCTTTTGAAGATTGAAAAGGTTCTTGTACATAACATCTATCTAGGATGTTCAAGTTAGTTATTTTATTCTAAACGGCTAACCCTGGTCTTTTGCAAAAGGAATCAGATACCATATCTGAGCCAATTCCAAAAGATTTGGAAAGCAGAAAGAAATAACTAAGACTCTGTACAACCAATTCAAACTTCGAATATACAAAAATTTGTTATGAGTCAAAGACTAGATGACTCAGGACTTCAACTTTTCAAAGATCAATTTCAACAAGGTATTGAAGCATTGTCTTTTATCTTTAAGAGAAATAAGCTGGATTCTCAAAAAGATTCAAAAGAAAATCAAAAAACATCCAACCACAAGATACTAGTGTGGTAACCAACATCAGTGTGTCGACCCACTGAGGTTATGCTGATGAGTTTTGTATTCAAATAATGCTTCACTTGAGACTAAGTTCAGGTCACATTCAATCTTTTTGACTCCGTGAATGCAATTCTTGTGCATTTCTTTGAGTCTAAAAGAGTGAATTTTATCAAGTTACACTAGGAACTTGATGCTTGACTTAGTCAATTAAATCTTTAGTTGAAAAGATCAACTCAAAATCAAAGTCCAACTTCTTTCAGAAATTTATCAAATATTTCTGATCAATAACACTTAAACTTGAAGTGTTCTATGAAGATCTTGGAAGTTACTTACTTCATATCTTCAGTTTCCTTAATCTTGAAGTTACCTTGAAGTATCGTAAGATACTACTTTCATCCTTTACGAATTAAACTTTTCCTTGAAGTCTTAATTCCCTTGAGGATGAAACCTAACTTCAAAATCCAAACTAGGACTAAAAGATAATCATCATCCCACGGTCCGATGTCCCATTCCATCTTTCCTACATCAATCTGAGTATAAAATCTGGTGTCCCATACCACCCTATTTTATATTCACATTAATGTGTGGGTGATTCTTATCCTAAAGTCTAAACATCTCTTGATAGAGTACCTTATTTCTTCAATTCTTTTACAAGAATTGGAAGTTTCAGGCATTACCTCTAACTAGATTTTCCTAGGTTTTGATTCCTTCGCATGATCACCTCATAATCATGTGCTTTGCCTTGGAAACTTGAAAACCTTTAATAGAATATCTCTAATCCTTTTTGCTAGGGTTTTCAAATGAAAACCAATCAGAATTCCAAGTTCTTGAATTTCTCAAATTCAAGTTCAATTGGTTATTCTTGACCAATTTTGTAGCGACAAGAGCTTTTAACTTCTTGTCTTTAGATTCCTTCTGTACTAATGCTTTTAGGTACCTATCCCGGCCGGGGCTTTTTACAGGAATCTCTCTACTGCTTAAGTCTAAGCATCCGCTCATGCTTTCTGGATTTGTACCAAAATCCCTTTAAGGATAGGTAAACACTTATGTTTTACCTTCCACAGACTTAATTACCATTTTCACGGTTGCAGACTACATACTTGGAATTACTTCACTCTGTTCAGACTTAGAACAGCTTACTCTTTTTCACAGTTTTCCATCGAATAAATGGAACTTGAGTGAATAATTCCCAAAAGGAATTTTATTGCCAATACTTGGGCAATCTACAAAGTAGTTCTAATCGCACATTACTTGGACAATCATGGCCAAGATTGATCAAGTCTGGTTGATCTTGCGATAAAAATAAAGACTTAGTCTTTATCTTTAAGATCTCTTAAAACTATCTTAAGCTTCTTTGCTTACCTGCAGGATTTTTAGAGATCTTTCCCTCAACTTAAGTCCAAGCATTTTCTAATGCTTTTCAGATTCCAAAGCTAAGAATCTTTGATATACCTTAAGGTTATATCACAAATAGGACTTGAAATACCACTTCTAGTGGTTTGGGACGTCCAGGGAACTACTTATTGTTTAAAGAGTATGAAGAATTTCATTCTCAATACTTGAAAGAATGCCATTTCTTCAAATACTTGAGATTCCTTATAGGAAATCAAATAACTTGAGCAAATGATTCATCTTGGAATCTTTTGCAATACTAAAAGAACATTTGAAAGAAATTCTCCCAAAAAAGAATTTACTGATTCAATTGTATTCATTTCCTGAGTATCAAACTAGAGACATTTGCCAGTATGAAAGTTTAAGTTGAACTTTCATTTATGTGATATCGACTTCTATTCTTGAGTTTGATACAAAACTCATTATTATTGGTCAATCTTCAGATGTTACTAGAGTCCTTTAAACATATTTCACCAATCAAAATTATGTTTAAAGTCCAAGCATCTATTGATGATTGATCCAATAGTAATGCAACTATGAACACTTTGAACTTTATAACTTGTTTAGGAGAAGTTCATGGATTCAAAATCCATTTCTTGGAACTTTCTATTCCTAAATGAAAAGTTCACACTTGCTTCAAGTCTTATATTATTTCCTAAAGATTGCTTAGCTAGTTGCATCATTTACCAGAGATGCAACTATAGAACCTAACATCCTTTTATTGATATCAAGGATCAATTGATGTTGAGGTTTAACTTTTGATTTCCATCACCCCTTGGGATGAAATCAAATGAAAATTTATAAAAGATTGGTACCTTTATATCTTGGCAAAACATTTATATCCTAAAGAGGTTTTGCCTGCATCATTCCTTGGACCTATCATATAATATGAATTTATGTGTATTTTGGGAAGAGTTCATGAATCAATTAAGATCCTCTACTTGGAACATCTACCTTCCCAAAAATAAATTCATCTTAAACATGGTAGGAGAATGATCTCACATGAAATAGAAGGCTTGACTATTTCATATCTCAATTCCAAAAAGTTACTTACCGAGGTTTCATCATGAGATACAAATCTTGAAACCACAAAGAAACTTCTTTAAACTTTCGAAATCTTCTAAGTAGAAGAGTACTCAAGGAACTTTGGAAATATAGTTGATGCTCTCATCCAACCTTGGGATGCTTGACTTTCTAAGTACATCCAGGACTTAGAGTCATCATACATCACAAAAGAGTTGCAAGTAATTAAATTTTCTTGGTCATCAAGGAAATTTATTACTTAACTTTCTCTTAGTGCTTACTCATACCTAGCAAGACATCTAACATACTTAATTCTCATTAAGTATTTATGTTTGATAGTAGAGTATCGACTTGGGAAGAAATTGACTAATTACTTGAGTTGCAAACTAGAACTAATATGTCTTTGCAACTAACTAGTCCTTGGTCTTCCCTAATGTCAAACTGCGAGCTTTACAAAGTAAGCTAAATACTAAGAGAGTACATTTTCATATCTACTTGCAAACAGCATTCCATTCTTCCATGCAAATGCATGTATCTACATGCAAAAGCATATGTTCACATGCGTATGCATGCATGTTCTTTGCATGCCCAAAAACTAATACAATAATCATGCATGAACTTGATGCATGATTTTTTCCTTGTACTAAGAATGTATATCATGCAATCCTGATGCATGTATATCCTTTCCTTTGTCCTAATGCACTATGATATAAAAACATACCCTTGAAGTGCAATAGAAAACTTACTCAATGGAAAGGAAATATGTATTTAAACTACCAAAATACATTCTTTGATGCACAAGGATCTTTTTTGAAATCAAGTCTTTCCTTAATGCAAACTAATGCTTGAAATAAGAAATGGATTAATTCATTATTCTAATCTAGACTTAATCAATTGAAATCTTGGCTATTTCAATGTGCATCTAGGATTAAGTGTAGAATAATGAAAACAGGATAAATCAAGCATTAAGGCCAAGCAAAAACTGGAAAATACTTAGCTCCACATAGAGCTACGTCCTTCCCTTGATCCTTTGGAAGAGCTATTCTCTCAAGACTTTGGTCCGAATTCAAAGTAGGTTTGACTTTGATCACCAAAGGCCTCCGGTTCTTTACTCCACAGCTCCACTTCCATCAAACTCTGCGACAACTGAAGCAGAATACTTCTCGGGTTTGGCAATTGATTTGGCTCCTTGAATGGATGAGAATTGGGCTATTACTTCAGCTCTGGTTCCTGCTTCTCTAAATTTTGCTCTGCACTATAGAACAAACAATCGGGCTGGGCGCGTGGCTATATCTTCTGGCTCCTTTCCAACCCGTCTGGGTTCAAGTCCCGGCTACAGCAGCGCGCGGCACGTCCTTTTGTTCTCTGATTGAAGCTTTCCTCAGCGCCAGATTCTAGCAGAAGATTAGTTTTTTGCAGACTACCTCTCGTCAATCGGTTGTCGCCTTATGGATAGGCGGGCGTCCTCTAGCTGCGGGGCCAGGGGTTCGAGTTCCCTCTGCTTCACCAGAGATTGTATGCTTTTAGATCTTCAAATTAAGTTCTTCAGCGCCGGCTTCGATCAGTAATGTCTGCTGCGGACAAGTTTTCACGCGGGCGGTTCTCTCTTGTGGTTAGAGCAGAGCACTCCCAACAAATGGGCGGGGGTTCGAATCTCACGGCAGCACACAAAGATGATTACTCCTTTTAGTACTCTTTTGCTCTAAGTTAAAGCATGAGAACGATTGCGACACGCATCTCAATGCAGGCGGGGGCAGAATTCGCACGCCAAAAATCCGAGCAAGAAGATGAAAGCTATGGAGATGGCTCTGATACCAATGCAATAGAACAAGGATTACGACCACCACATACTAGAGAGATGACTCTCCTCCCAACCAAATGCCTCTATATATAGCTCTCTCCAGGGGACTGCCTTCTTGGGCAGGTGGATACTAACCATCCAAGTGTCAGCCATGTAACTACATGTGCGCCAAGTGTCCCAGTTAACTCGAGTTAACTCAAGTGGATGCTTCTAGAAGGCTCTAGATCTCTTTGGGCAAAATACTCTCCCCATGTACCCCATGGGGGGTTGAACCCAAGACCTCCTCCTTCACATCCTTGAGACTTAACCACTAAGCTAAGTGGATCACTTGTTCACAAGAGCACAAGACCTCCTAGTAAGTCTAAACTCGAGATCTTTGGTCATACACACGGATGACCAAACGGTGTCCGATTTCAGATCTGTCTGAACCGGCCAGACCCTTGGATCATAGACTTACTTTATTACAACCTGCATCATATCTAAAATCTTAAGCATCATTTGAGCTGCCACATCTGGCATGGGCTTCAATCGTGGCATCCAATGTCGAATTGTTCCCATCATGTACGCTACTGACGGTGGTCCCTATGGTGGCGCAATGTATGGATAATTGAGCCATTCCTTGCATTGTGCATTATTCTGGACCTTTATGTTGAATGCTTTCCATGAGCATCATCGTGGAACAGGGCCATAGCATGGATTATAGAGGAGATGTAATGACGCATTGTTCCAGGTGCAGAGCATTTCAGGATAGGTTTCAAGAAGTTTCTGCCGCCATGTTGGTTGACGGATCTTGCCTTTTTGCACCTCTGGCGGAAGGTCTTCGGGTTGAAATTGGGTTGCGAAGGAAGGTATCTTCCCTGTGACTCTCTGTATTTCTGCGTTATAATCTGCCAAAATGATATAGTAAGGCCTGTATTGGAGTTCAGATGAGAGGATAAGGCGTCTCGATGACAGGTTTTTGAAGTAATTGGATTGTAATACAGTCTCTTCTATGACTCTCATAGCCTGATTTTGCACGACGGTTCGTCTTCATGTGAACTCCCGATTTCCTCCACTTGTCGTAGCCATGGGGGTCGTGGTGCTTCAAATGTGTCCTGACCTTCTTTCGTTTGTTGACCTCTTGGGAAGGGTTGTGGGTCGTATTCTTCTTCAAATGTTTGTTCCACAGGAATTTGTACTATTTCTTCGTCAGTGGGAGCCTCTGGAGGGGAAGATGGTCTCTCATATTGTAGTAGACGTGCTTGCAATTCGGTGACCTATTTCTGGAGATCTTTTAAGGCCTCTGAGTCTGTGAGAAGTGACGCCGCGGAGGAGGTGGTTTGAGAGGCCGCTGTTGTTTCTTTTTGGTGTTTCTGCTTCAGTTGACCCAGTTCCTTTGATAGCTGGTCATGTGCTTCAAGCAGCATGGCATAGTCTTCCAATATGATCTTGATATTGTCGGGGGTCACTGCTTGAAACTTTGATGGGCTGATGGGTGCCCCTGGTGTGCTTTCGATGGCTGCTTCTAAGTTCTCTTGGTTCTGTTGTTGTAGGCGTCGATTCTCCTCGTGAGCAGCTGCAAGGTGTCTTCTAAGAAGTGCCATATTTCGTTGAAGTCTTGAATTGCGTTCTAGTTCTGTTTTGAGATGGCCTTCTACCACTTGTATTGCTTCTTGGTCTGTATTCTGCAACTGTACTTCCAATACACTATGAGCCTCTTGTAAAGTTTGGAATTGTGTATGGAGGTGAGCATTCTCCTCTTCTACTACAGCAAGACGATTTTGTAGCACCTCCGAGTGCTCTTGCAGTCGTGCGTTATGTTGCTGGAGCTGATTGTACTCTGTCCTTAACTGTGATATACATGTGAGCATGGTGTCGAATGCATTTCCTATGGATGATGGTGTGGTTTGTACAATGGAGGATGCACGGGAAGGGGATTGGGAAAGGGGAAGAGTGAATGATGTGTCTAATGGAGATGTGTGTGTCGGTGAAATTGGTGGGGGGGGGAATGGGAGAAGGTGGAAGTGTGGGGGGTGGGGGAGGTGCCGTGGGTGGTGAAATGTCCATACTTTCAGGAGTGGATGCGAGTGTGGGGTCTACCATATACATTGGAATGGTAGGTGGTGTGTGTGTGAAAGTGGTAAATAGATGAGAAGTGGGGTGGGGAGCTGAAAATAAAGGGAATGGTTGAGACCTGGGTTGAAAAGTTCTAGCAAGGAAGGCATGGAGGGATTGGAGAAGTGGAGAGATGGGGGTTGGGGGTTGAGGTCGAAGAGGCGGGGAGGGCATGAAAGGTGGTGTGGTAGTAGGGAAACCCATGAATATGGATCTGGAGTCAGGATGACCTATGGCTGAGGGCATGGGGGATGGTTGTCCTAGGGCAGGCTCTATGAGCGATTCGGTGGATTGTGTAGTGATGGTGGTAGCTTCATAGATTGGGTTTTCAGAGGTGGAGAATAGGGTTGAACTAGAGATGGGAGTACGGAAGATGAAGGTTTGTTCGGTGGGTTGAGTGGTCGAGGTGATCTCCACGGCTTCTGTTTTAGGAGGCGATGGTGGGGGTGTGGGTGGTAGTGGCTCGGTTGATTCCTCATGGGTGACTGGGTGCTCTTGGCTAGCGGTTTCTGCTGCTTGGGAGGTTGTCCCAATGGGTTCGGATGTAATAATCGGCCCTTCTGCCGTTGTAATGGGGATCTGGATGTTTTTACCCGTGGTCGTGTTTGGAATCTTCGTGGATCATATTGAACTGGAGACCTCCTAATGGCGGTCCGAACTGCTTCTACTACCCCATATGTCTCTGCCATTAATAAGAGACCTTCACTATATTCCGAGTCAACTCTTGCTTCTTCCAACAGCTGAGTCATGAGTACCCTATTGCTCTGTTCGGTGAGCAGTTGTTGCGATCGCACTCGTTCCATGATTTGATACAGCCTTCGGAGTTCTGCTGTATAAGCTGGGGCTTCAGTGGTCTCCTCTTTGTCTGCTCCTTCTTCTTCTAGGTGTCCTGAATGTTGACCTTGCTGATCGTCACCCCAATGTACATGGCGACCTTCTGTGGATTTTCTCCTTCTTTGAGAAGATGTGCCTTGTTCTTTTGTATCTGAATAAAACTCTACATCAGAGAGCTGTGTACTTTGTAAGAATGCTTCGAAGTCATGAGGATCCATCCCTTCAGCATCTCCAGTTGTAGCAAATTCTCCTAATGGGCCTGGCATGCCATTGAACCAATGAGAATTGGCATGGACTCTTTCTGTGATCCCTGTGGGTGGATCCGGTACCGGGATCTGTTGAAGGTGTTGCAGCTCCACAGGTCGTTCAGTTGGTGGCACATCAACAGGTAGACTATCCACATCAATTCCTGCAGTAATTATTCCTGCCTGTGAGCTCGGACCTGTTGCTTCTGCCATGAGAGTGCTTGTAGAGAGGCACATTAGCATTGCATTGGAAACAGGATGTTATGGTGTTCCCTCCACAATACCAACATGACATTCCGAGTGGTTAGAGGTTAGTAGGTGAAGTGTTCGTGATGTGTGTACAAGTGGGTTAGTAGGTTAGGGTTCACTCTAGATGCATACTTTGGTTGTGCAAAGTTCTCAGAATGCACCTACATCAGAGGGAAAGGATTTACAAAGGTGGGTCAGGGGGTTTGATATGGGGTTTAGGTCTCCAAACTTTGATGCTAGAATCGTTGCTTTTATTGGCGATGATGTGTGAAGGTTTGCGGACTGGAGTGTGTTGGGTTTGGGGCCTTTTGGGTATCCATTTCCAAAAATTCCGAGGCGTGACCGAGAATGTGGTGGTGTGGAGTGTAGATGTTTGCCTTTGGATGGGAGCCAATAGGACTCATGAGTGTTGGTTTGATCTAGTGATTGGAGGTGAAGTTAATTGAGCTGGTAAGCAGGTCTTGGGCACCCATATTTGTCTAGCCTTTGGGATAGCCTTCATTGACTGCTTTGGAACCCAAATAGAAATGGTTTGTCTAGATTGATGCCTAGGGTACTCCTTCGCTGTAGTCCTCAACACTGTAGCTTGCTTGATGCCTCTCTGGAATCCTGTCTCCAAAGCCGAGGGTTGGTCACCTTTGCGTATCCAGATCTGCTTCATGCCATGGAGTATTCTGTATTGTACTGGTTGGTGTTCATTCTTCTTGGTCCTCGGGCTCCTCTGTATCTTGTATTTTCTGGCTTGCTTTCCTCGAATTCTCTTTGGAAAAGAAGGGAACTCCTTGTTGACTTCTGTACCATTGTCATGAGTGGCAATCCTTTGCACCATAGAACTTTGGTCAAGAGTGGCATGGTTCATCTCAGGTGGACTCCTGGAAGGACCAGGATTCGGTGCCTCTTCTAGCGGCCTATGTGCTTGATTTTCTAATTCAATCGTGATGTGGTTTTGGCCTACCCATGCTTGAAGAAGTCCGCTTCTTAGGTTGAGGCTGACTGCATGATCATAGATCTAGTCTTGGCCTAGGACAAGAGGTTCGGTAAGATCCTCGTCTTCACACGCTAGCACTTTGACTGCCATTAGCACCTCTTGAATGTAGAGGGGAAGTTCCACCTCACCAATGCAAGGGGTTTCCACACCTCCCAATCCTATGAGATATGCCTCTATAGGATTGATTTATAATTGCAGCTCGTGGCAGTAAGAAAGTCGAACTGCACTAGTGGCTGAGCCTGAATCAATTAAAGCTCTCACTGTCCTTACACTCTCTCCTTGTCCTACTTCTAGGGTTACAAAAGGCCGTCGGTCGATTATTCTATGGGAATGTCCACCTGAAGCCTCGCACATGGCCATAGGATAGCCTACAGATTCTTGAGTGTCAGGCATAGGCGGATCTCTGCATTGTCTCCTCAATTTCATTCGTCGGATGCGTTCTAACGCTTCTACCTGTGCTTCTTCTCTAATTCTTTTCTCTTCTTCTTTACATTTCTTGGCAGTGTTGAGTCGATTTAGCATCTCTTCAGTCAGGGGTTCCTGATATAACTTGACTCTACATCGACTTATGTAACTTGGTAGAATATCACCCTCTAGAGTGGCTAGTTGAACTGCTCCATTTGTGGAGATTCTATTGATAATCATTGGCCCGTAACCTCTCTTCTCTAATTTCCGTGCATGTTGCTTCAAGGTGTAGACTAGGACTAGGTCTCCTGCTTTCAAGCCTTTATCCTTGACGTGTGCATCGAAATATGCCTTTTGCCTCTTCTTGGCTGCATAAATTCCTGCTGCAGCCCTCAATCGTGTTTCACCTAGTCGCTCGAGATCGAAGATTCTAGAGGACAACTCATGGCCTGTCCAATCATGCTCTTGTGCTACTTTCAAGGTTGGTATCAAAAAAATCCAATGGTAGCACTGCATTCTGGCCGAAAACCATCTGAAAGGGCATGGCTTGGAGTACCGTTTTATAGGCAACTCTGTATGCCCAAACAGCATGGTGTAGCTGTTTGTCCCAATCAGAGCGTTTGTTATTCACTAATTTGGTTAGCACATTGCATATAATCTTATTTGTGCTTTCGGCTTGTCCATTAGCTTGTGGGTGATAGGGGGCGGACTTTTTGTGTATCACCAAGAACCCTTGAAGTAGATTTTCAATGACTTCATTCAAGAAGTGAGTCCCTCTATCACTTACTAGCTCTATGGGTAGCCCATATCGAGTGAACACATTCTCAAATAAGAATTTAGCGGTTGTTTGGGCATCATTCTTCGTCGTAGCTTTTACTTCTACCCATTTTGTTAGATAGTCTGTGGCCACAATGATATACGCAGCATGTGAGCCCTTAGCTGGGGGATTAAGAGGACCAACAAAGTCTATTCCCCACTTAGAGAATGCACGTCCACCCATCATGGGTTTCAGTGGCATCTCATCCTTGCGTATAGGATACTGAGTTCTCTGACAGACATCACACCGTTTCACATAGGTATGTGCATCCATGTGAAGGGTCGGCCACCAGAAGCCCGCAAATAGTATTGCCTTGATCACCCGATCTGGTCCAAAATGTCCTCCTGCTACACCTTGGTGAGCTTCTTCCAATATCTTGAGACATTCGCTCTCATGGACACACAGTCTCAGGTAACCATCTTTACCACGCTTGTATAGATTATCACCAATGAGTGAGTAATCTAGGGCTTCTTGTTCTAGACTTCTTCGTCTGGCCAGTGTCATATCTTGAGGGAATGTTCTCGTCCTCAGGAAGTCTACTAATGGTTCACTCCAATCTGGCACTATGGACACTTGATATAGAGTGGCATGTTCCATAGGTGGTTTAGTGCAACAGATTGGGCATTCCTTGCACAATTTTTGGACATCAGCTTCCATAGTAGGCCAATGCACTCCGAATCTCCTAAGTGTCTGTAAAGTCCTTTGCTTTGAGTAGTGTTGCTCTAATGCACCCACATGTGCTAACTGCAACCACTTTGCGTACTTGTCCTCTTCCACACAACAAGCCAATATCCCTTGATCTGTCTGTTTGTACATGCTTCCTGCCATGATATGGTACTTCTTGGCTTTTACTACCTCTCTACCTTGAGTGTTTATGACTCGGTGATTAGGCCCGTAGGTCAGTACTAGCACTAATGGCTTAGCCCACTGAGGTACAACTTCCAGATTAAATAAGTAAGCATCAGGAAGGTCATCTGACACTCCTTGTGGGGCTTCGCCCGATGTGAGCCTAGAGAGATGATCTGCTCTCAAGTGAGTCTTTCCTTTCCTTACCACAACCTCAAAATCATATTCCATTAGCAAGAGAAACCATCTTACTAATCTTCCTGTATTGCATGGGTTGTTTACGAGATATAGCAGTGCCTGATGGTCAGTAAAAAACTTAAACTTATTTGCAAGCAAATAATGTCTAAACTTTTTAACTGCATATACCATGCCTAATCCTTCTCGCTCAGTGGTCGTATAGTTTCGTTCAGCTGCATTCAACTGTCTACTCGCATAGGCAATTGGGAGATCCATATTACCTTCGCCCGTAGGTTGTGCGAGTATACATCCAATAGCATAATTGGATGCATCCACATGAACATGAAAGGGTTTATTCCAATCTGGTATGGTCAAGATTGGTGCTGAACACAATCTTCTTTTGAGTTCATTAAACGAGTCCTCACACTCATCAGTCCACTCAAAGTTAGTCTGAAGTCCGTACAGAGGCTTTGCTATGATGGCATACATGTGTATAAACCGTCGGTAATAACCACAATGCCCCATGAAAGCTTGTACTTCTTTGACGTTCTTTGGCCTAGGTAACTCTGCTATGGCTCTCACTTTCTCTTCATCAGTGGATATGCCATTCTTTGACACTATGTGCCCTAGAATCTTGCCTTGCCTAACCATGAAAACGCACTTTTTTGGGTTCAGGCAGACTTGATATTCTCTACATTTGTCAAAAATTTGTCTGAGTTCAGGAATATGGGTTTGTCTAATGTTGGAATGAGCACAAAGATCATCAACATAGACTTCTAAGTTCTTCCTTAGGAACTCTTTAAATACATGGCACATCAGCCTCTGGAAGGTAACGGGTGCATTGGTAAGCCCGAATGGCATTACCCTAAAAGCGAATATGCCCCACTCTGTGGCAAAAGCCATCTTATGCTGATCTTCTGGTGCAATGGCTACTTGATTGTAGCTAGAGAACCCATCTAGGAAGCTATACACTTCCTTGCCGGCTACCCTTTCTAATAAATGCTCGATGATAGGAAGCGGATAACTATCCCTGATAGTGGCTGCGTTAACCTTCTTCAAGTTAATGCATACACGTAATTTACCATTCTTTTTGGGCACCACTACAATGGGGGACACCCATTCAGTGTGCTCAATTTCATAGATAAATCCAGCTTCAACCAAGCGGTCTATCTCTTCTTTGATCTTGGCAGCATAGTTGTCATTGTATGTGTATGGCTTTTGTTTAGAAGGTCTAGCCTCTGTGGTCATGGGAATCGTATGGGCGCATATGTCAGGGTCTACACCTTTCAAATCTTTGTAGCTCCAAGCGAATACATCTCTGTACTCTCTTAGCAAAGCTATCAACTCATGCTCCTCTTCCTCAGTGAGGTCATGTCCTATGTAAGTGCACCTCTCTTCTCCTTCTTCTATGGCCACTACTATTTTCTTGGTGGTTTCTTTGTTATCATAGGCCTCTCCTGATTGTGCCTCTCGTTTGGGCATTCTGATCATGACTCTCTTGTCATCTATCTCATACTTTTTAAGATTTTTTGGGACCTCAAACAAAGATTCTTCCTCTTCTGCTGTGACTTCTTTCTTCCTCCTTTTCTTTCCTGCTTCCTTAGTGGTCACTCGTGTGGTTAATCTCACATCATTAGTGAGCTCTTCATGTATCTGAGGGTAAACTTGTACTTCATAGAAATATTCTTCGTCTGATGCAAAGGGTGGGTCCATGATGATTGACTCAAGATCGGAGTCACCTGCATCTTCAAATGCATCAGGGCTAGGTTCGCATTCTTCTAAAACTGCATCTCCCATGATTGGCTCTATGGAGAAGACAAAAATGTCATAGCCATCCTCATCACAGTGGGGTGTCCATTGCTCTTCATTGATGGCTACATCCATAGTTGCTAGAATTTCTGCCCAACCATGAGGTTCAAATTCTTCGTCGGGAAACACTACAGGTGCATAGGCTGGGTCTTAAACTGATCTATGTGTTTCCTTCGCACCTACCTCTCTGGCTTTTTCTCTTTTCTCCTCTTCCACTGCCACTTTACACATCCATAAGTGAGTGTCTTCATGCATCCATGAGGATCTTGATCCTATGGAATGCACCGATTCCGTATCATCTTTGGCTCTATGGATGGGGTTCCATTGGATAGGAGGGACATCTCTATGAGAGTAATCCTTGAGATTGACTTTGGTTGTAAGACCTAAGTGTTGCAAATACAAGGAATTGGTTCCCCAATCTTGTACCACTTGCAACTGCCGCATAAATGGTCTCCCCAAAATCATATCATAGGCTTGATTTTTGCTAAAGTCACAGATAGCAAATGTGTGCTCAAACTCTACACCACATGTAGTAAGAGTTATTCCTTCAAGTAGTCCTAAAGGCCTCTCTATGTGACCGTCATCCATCTATAATTTCATTCTCGTTGGTCTGAGTGCTGGTTTGCCCCAACGTTTCCATAAGGAAGTCGTAGCAATTGCAACTCCTGCACCTGAGTCCAAAATTGCCTTGGTTGTGTATCCCTGATGGGTAACTGGGAGATATGTATTTCCTTCTTCTCCTTCACTCATGTCTCCTATCTTATCCAATGGTATTTCAGACACTGTTCTATGAGATCCTACCTGGGAACGTGATTTCGCTATGTCTGGCACTTGTTTGGCTACGTTTTTCCACACTTCTGGCTTAACTTTGAGTAGCTCTTCTAAAGTGAGGTTGCACTGCACTTTAGTGTTTTTCACTACCTCTGTGTTCCTAGGTATGACTGAGTCTTCGTTTCTTACCATGACTATGCGGGCTCTCATACAAGTAGACTTGGCTTCCCATGGGCCCATGAAATGGGGTAATTCCTGTAAAGAATTAGACTCAAAGTCTAACCTCTCTTGGGGCTGGGTACTCTCTTGCTCTCCATAAATGGATGGAATATCTTGTGGGAATTGATCCTGCGTGTCATCCACAAGTTCAATGGGAGGAGGGATTTCACTCTCCTTAGCCCATTTGTCTTCTTGAATCTCACGTAGGAATTCTGGAGTGAACCTATTCATAGAAGAGGAGGTGTCTGGTTCAGTAGAATTGGGCACATAAGCTTCCTTGGGAGGAATGTTTATTCCATCACTTGCCTTCTCCTTAGCCTGGGAGTTGGCTCCTTTTCCAGACTTTGCAATTAACATCTCCAATCTGTCTAACAGACCATCAAAATGCAATGGTGTTCTAGTGGGGCTAGAGCAAGTGAAAAGGCGATTGGTCTCAAACATGGCTTGAGCCAATTCCACCATCTTGGCACACAACTTAGTTCGTTCAAGCTCTAGATCAGCTCTAGGGTAACATTTCTCATGATCTGTTACATTGGGCCCTTCTTGGATTCTGGCCTGATATGCTTTAAGCATCATGTCTAGATCTTCAGGAGTGGGATCGGCTAAGACTGATCCTACTCGGGGTGGTGGTTGGGTTACGTGTGGTGGATTGGTGGGTAGAGAAATGAAGGGTGAAGGGGATGGTAGTGGTGGGGATGTGTGAGAGTGCGTTTGAGATGTGATTTCTATGATTTTGGCTTTGGTTTCTCGTAGAATTTCCTCAAGTTCGCTCATCTTTCTTGCCCATTGCCTTTTCATACGTTCACGGCTATCTCTCCAAGCTCTTGTCCTCTTCTTATTCTGGCTCTCAGTCTCGCTAACCTCTGCATTCTTTTCCTGGCCTAAGTCTTGGTTTTGCTTAAGTGCCTGGGCTCTCGTGATGACTTGTACTGGGGCTATGGAAGTCACACTTCCTGTGGAGTCTACCACTAAGCCAAAACATTGATAGGAGCAATTTTTGGTATGTTGGCGGGGTTCTTGGGACACTCTCGTAACAAATGCTCCTTTCCACTATCGGGACAAAAGCCTTGAACTGTCACAGATTGGGTTTGTGTCGGTGCAGGTAGAGGGCAATCACGAATGAGATGATCTCCTTGACAGCGATAGCATGGCCCTCTAGGAAATGGAGGTCTCATTGGCCTAGGTTGGGATCTCGCGTTGGGGTTTGCGTACATGACATTTGCGTATTCTGGCTCCCAACTAGATTCACTCGGTTCTTCATAATAATATGACTCACTATGCTTCGGTGATTGCATGTAGTAGGCTTGGGGGCTCTCAACATGGGTGGAGTCAAAACTATGATCACTTGGATCACTTTCTGAAAGCGAGGATGTCACTGGCACTAAAGCTCTATTTAGATTTTCTTCTGCCGCTACATACTTTACAGGAATCACATTAGCGGGGTTTGGAGGTTGTTGAGCTAACACAGGTTGTGGCCTTTGTTGGTTTTGGTAGGGTTGTTGATAGGGTTGTTGCGGTCTACCATATGGTTGTGGAGGGTACTGGTTCTGGTATCTTCCCTGTTGTGGATAGGGCTGAGGGTAGGTTTGTCTAACTGCTTGCTTATTGTATGGGCAATCATGTGCTGTGTGATTTGTGTATCTCCGCTCTATGGTGCAATATTGGCTGCTAGGATTCACTTGGGGTTGAGCCATTATGGGGCATGCGTTTGCCATATGGTCACCACCGCAAGTATAGCACCTCTTTACTGGGGAAAATCTAGGAATTTGTTTACTAGAGACACCTAGTTTTTGAGCTACTTTTTCCGCAAGTTCCTCAATTGATGTGGATTGTGATGAAGAGAGGCTAGAGGTACTATCTGAATCTCTATAGATTTTGGAAAGCTCTAACTCCTCCCCTAGGTTATCCTCAATATTGATGCACATGCGTACACATTCTTCTATAGTCCGGGGGTCCTTCAAGTACACATATGATCTCAATTTGGTACTTAGCAATCCATCCAAGAATAAAGCCACTTGCTTAGCGGGCGTGGGTAACTCAGGAACAGGACATCGCTCAAGATATTGCCTAAATCTTCTTCCTGCAAGTCTCACAGTCTCTTGCGGGGTCCGCTTGAAGCTGTATATCAATGAGGAAGTATTATGCCTTATTCCACTTTTAGAGAATTCGGTGATGAAAGCCTCCAAGAGTTGGTCTATGCTTCTGAACTGTCTCTCATTCAATGGTTGAAACCACGTAAGGGCTGTGTTCCTAAGTGTTAGACCAAAGGCATTATACTGCGTGAATATGTCCTCAACTTGTTTAGCTCTCAAGACTTGCCTAAACTCGGCCACATGATCATATGGTCTCCTGTGCCATCGAAGTAATTCTTCATGGACTTAACTAACTGAGTCGGTCTCAAAATCTTGCTGTGTTCCCTAGGTCTTGGCAAAGGGAAATCATCCATATTCCTTTGATTCCTTGGGGCTCTAAATCCTTCAGGTTCCACTCTATTGGTTTCTGTTCTCGTTCTGTCTCTTCCCACTGGGTTGGCAAAGCTTACCTCCGGTCTATCTCTATGTCTGTCTCTTTGAGTTCCATGAGTGTGGGAGGTTCCATCTCCTTGGTGACCAAAGGACACATTCGATCTTGGTTGGGGGAAAATAAATTCGCCTTTCCAAGTGTAAGCATGCCTATCATTTTCTGTAACCCCAAAGATCCTCTCTGAAGAGTGATCTAAGTAGGTCACTCTACCTGGAATATCAGGATCTTTGAACTCATATATCATGATTGTTCCTACCTCACTCGGCTGATTAGGTCTATATCTCCAAAAGGCTTCATCCGTCTCTCGGTTCAGGAGGAGATCTATGCTCTTATTATCTTGGGGAATCCACTCTGGTGTGATAATCCTCGTGAGAACAGATTTGCCTCGGGGTGTTCTAGGTTCTTCGCCCATGTTTCCTTGCTCTGGGTCACCTAAGTCCGTTTCCGGGACCACATTCCCAAATTCATCTGTCCTATCTAGATGACTGGTGACTACATATATTGTCCCTTCTTTGTCCAAGTATGCTCCATTTTCAAACTTGACAGCTGGGCGCTCTAGTCCAATGGATTGGTCAGGGTTTTTAATCTGGACCACATATCTTCCTAAGCCGTCCTCATAGATGCTAGCACCTAATTGGTTGGTCCTAAGGTATTCGAGTTGCATCTTGTAAGGGCCTTCCACCCTATGTAAATATGGCACCCCAGAACTTCCTGTAGGTCTCTCCATACCGTGGGACATCTCAGACTCACTAGTCTCAGAGCTAGGGTAATACGAATGATGGCTCAACTGCTGGGCCCAAGACCTAGTAGTATGATTGACACTAGCCTCTGAAGATCTAAGACTTTGTCTGTCTCTCCCTAGGTGTCTACCTGACCTAAGGTTCATATGCCCTTTGTACGTTGCTGATTCTTTGGTACTAGTCACTTGTTCCTTTTAAGTTCCTTTGGATGTGTTTTCTTGTTTTTAATTAAGCGTCATCAAGAGCACTTTAATGTGTCATACTTGATGTTCTGTGTCCACTTAGTTTAAGTTCTTTTCCTTTAAGTTATCCCTTGACTGCAATTTAGCCTATCCTTGCACTTGAGAAATTAAAGGCTCTTCAAACTTGAGTGTTCCTATCGTATCCTTAGTCAATCAAGACAACTACTCGCACTTAGCCTATGCTAAGAATAGACTGAGGGGGTTAAGTGATGTTCCAACCTCAAGTCGCTCCTCCTGGCGATGCTTGTCTACCCAGGAAGCATGTTCCCAAGCTTGTTCGCCCTGGCACTTACTTTGCTTTCTCCAAAAGCTATCGATGATCCTGTAATCTTCAATTTGATCCTTCAATAGACAAACAATTTATTTCAGACACTTTTTTAATGACCCTTGTTCCCCCTTTTGTATTGCTAAAAAATTTCCTCTAGAGCTCCCTTGGTGTACCTACCCCTCAGTGTGTCAACTTCAAAATATCATATCTGAAAATCAATGCATTATTCTTATAAAAAACTGTTGAGGGCGTGTAGTATATGCCACGAGCTTTCCGACAAGCCCTAGAGCTCAAAAAATGGATTTCGTATGAAAAAGTTATGACCGTTCAGGGTGTAGGGGATTAGACAGACAAACAGAACCTTTCAGGAGTTTTAATGCATTCTTCTAAGGCCTTTGTAAGTGTATGAGTATTTGAGTATGCAAATATGCCCAAAATTTAGCCTAAATTTCCAAAAAAATTACCCCTTAATTTTTTGCCGAAAATGTCTGTCTATCGCGATAGATGGGTCTGTTGCGATAGACGGTGTCTGTCACGATAGATGGGTCTGTCGCGATAGACGGTGTCTATCGCGATAGACGGTTTCTGTCGCGATAGACGGGGTCTGTCGCGATAGATGGTGTCTGTCGCGATAGATGGGTCTGTCGCGATAGACGGTGTCTGTCGCGATAGACGGTGTCTGTCGCCAGATTACGCAAATGTCATGTACGCAAACCCCAACAATAGACCTCAACCTAGGCAGGCACGACCCCCATTCCCTAGAGGACCATGCTATAGATGTCAGGGAGATCACCTCATTCGTGATTGCCCCATGCCTGCACCTACACAACCGCAGTCAGTAACAATCCAGGGCTTCTGTCAAGATTGCGAAAAGGAGCATCTCCTATGAGATTGCCCAAAGAACCCCAATAATATGCCAAAAATCACCCCTATCAACGTTATTGGGTTAGTAGTAGACTCTACAAGACGTGTAACCTCCACTGCACCAGTGCAAGTGGTCACTAAAGCCCAAGCTTTGCAACAAAACCAAGGTGTAGGTCACAAAAAGAGTTCTGAGGCTAGTGAGGCTGAGAGCATGACTAAGAAAAGGACTAGAGCTTGGAAGGATAGCCGTGAAAGAATGAAGAGACAATGGGCAAAGAAGATGAGTGAACTCGAGGAAAGCCTAAGAGAAACGAGAACTAAGATAATTGAACTTACATCTCAACCTCCCTCTCACACTACCCCACCACCACCATTCCCATCTCCATCTGATCCACCACCTTACAACCTGCCTCATGCGACCCTACCACCCCCTAGAGTAGGATCAGTATTAGCAGATCCCACTCCTGAGGACCTAAATATGATGCTCAAGGCATATCAGGCTAGAACCCAAGAAGGGCAAAACGTAACGGATCGTGAAAAATGTTACCCTAGAGCGGAACTAGAGCTTGAACGAACTAAAATTTGTGCTAAGATGGTGGAATTGGCTCAAACCATGTTTGAAGCCAGTCGCCTCTTTAACTTCTCTAGTTCAACTAAGACGCAGTTGCACTTTGATGGACTGCTAGAAAGATTGGAGAGGCTAATTGCACAATTAGAAAAGGAACCCACCTCTCAAAATAAGGACAAGCCAAGTGAAAGGCTAAGCCTTCCCACCCAGGAAGCTTATGTGCCTAACTTGATAGAGCCAGACACATCTTCTTTTATGAATCGGTACTCACCCGAATTCCTACGAGAGATTCAAGAAGAGAAATGGGCTAAAGAGAGTGAAGTTCCTCCTCCCATTGAACTTGTGGATGACACGCACGATCAATTCCCACAAGACATTCCATCCATTTATGAGGAACAGGAGAGTGCACAATCTCAAGAGAGATTAGACTTTGAGTCTAATTCTTTTCATGATTTACCCCACTTCACAGGCCCATGGGAAGCTAAGTCTACTTGTATGAGAGCACCCACGGTCATGGTATGAAACAAAGACTCAGTCATACCTAGGAATACGGAGGTAGTAAAGAATACTAAAGTGCAGTGCAACCTCACTTTAGAAGAGCTACTCAAGGTCAGGCCGGAACTATGGAAACATGATGCCAAACAAGTCCCAGAGGTAGCTAAACCGCATTCCCAGGTAGGTTCTCATAGAACAGTGTCAGAGATACCTTTGGACAAGATAGGAGACATGAGCGAAGGAGAAAAAGGAAACACCTATCTTCCCATTACCCATCAAGGATACACAACCAAGGCAATTTTGGATTCTGGTGCAGGAGTTGCAATTGCTACCACTTCCCTATGGAAGCGTTGGGGCAAGCCAACACTCAGGCCCATGAGAATGAAATTGCAGATGGCTGATGGTCACATAGAAAGACCCTTAGGGATGTTAGAAGGAATAACTCTCACTACTTGTGGTGTTGAGTTTGAGCATACATTTGCTATTTGTGACTTTAGCAAAAATCATGCCTATCAGATGATTTCGGGACGACCATTTATGCGGCAGTTGCAAGTGGTACAGGATTGGGGCACCAGATCCTTGTATTTGCAACACTTAGGTGTCACGACCAAAGTTAACCTCAAGGATTACTCTCACAGAGATGTATCCCCTATCCAATGGAATCCCATCCAAAGAGCCAAAGATGATACTGAGTCAGTGCATTCCATAGGATCAGGATCCTCATGGATGCATGAAGACACCCACTTATGGATGTGCAACATGGCAGTAGAAGAAGAGAAGAGAGAAAAGGCCAGAGAGGTAGGTGCGAAGGAAACATATAGATCAATTCAAGACCCAGCCTATGCACCTGTAGTATTTCCTAACAAAGAATTTGAACCTCACGGCTGGGCGGAAATTTTAGCAACAATGGATGTAGCCATCAATGAAGAACAATGGACACCCCACTGTGACGAGGATGGCTATGACATTTCAGTCTTCTCCATAGAGCCAATCATGGGAGATTCGATTCTTGAAGAATGTGAACCTAACACTGATGCATTTGAGGATGCAAGTGACTCCAATCTAGAGTCAATCATTATGGACCCACCTTTTGCATCAGATGAAGAATACTTTTATGAAGTAGAAGTTCACCCTCAGAGACATGAAGAGCTCATAAATGATGTAAGATTAACCACGCAAGTAACCACCAAGAGTGAGGGCAAGAAAAGGAAGAAGAGAGAAGTCACATGAGAAGAGGAAGAATCTTTGTTTGAGGTCCCTGAAAACTTTAAGAAGTATGAAATAGATGACAGGAGAGTCATGATCAGAATGCCTAAACGTGAGGCTCAATCAGTAGAGGCCTATGATAACAAAGAAACCACCAAGAAAATAGTTGTAGCCATAGAAGAAGGAGAAGAGAGATGCACTTACATAGGACATGACCTAACGGAAGAGGAAGAGCAAGAGTTGATAGCCTTGCTAAGATAATACAGAGATGTATTCGCTTGGAGCTACAAGGATTTGAAAGGTGTAGACCCTGACATATGCTCACACACTATCCCCATGACCTTAGATGCCAAACCCTCCAAGCAAAAGCCATCCACATATAATGATAATTATGCTGCCAAGATCAAAGAAGAGATAGATCGTCTGGTGGAAGCTGGATTTATTTATGAAATTGAGCACACTGAGTGGGTATCCCCCATTGTAGTGGTGCCCAAGAAGAATGGAAAGCTACATGTGTGCAGTAACTTGAAGAAGGTTAATGCAGCCACCATTCGAGATAACTATCCGCTTCCTATCACGAAACATCTCTTAGAAAGAGTCACAGGCAAGGAAGTGTACAACTTTCTTGATGGATTCTCTGGTTACAATCAAGTAGCCATTGCACCAGAAGATCAGCATAAGACAGCTTTTGCCACAGAGTGGGGCATATTCGCCTTCTGAGTAATGCCATTTGGGCTTACCAATGCTCCTGCTACCTTCCAAAGACTGATGTGTCATGTATTTAAAGAGTTCTTGAGGAAGAACTTGGAGATCTATGTTGACGATCTTTGTGCTCATTCCAACATTAGGCAAACACATATTCCTAAACTTAGGCAAAACTTTGACAAATGTAGAGAATATCAAGTCTGCCTGAACCCAGAAAAGTGTGTTTTCATGGTCAGGCAAGGCAAGATTCTAGGACACATAGTGTCAAAGAATGGCATATCCATAGATGAGGAGAAAGTGAAAGCTATAACAGAGCTACCTAGGAGAAAGAATGTCAAGGAAGTGCAAGCTTTCATGGGGCATTGTGGTTATTATCGACGTTTCATACATATGTATGCCATCATCGCAAAGCCTCTGTATGGACTTTTGACTAACTTTGAGTAGACTGATGAAGGTGAGAACTCCTTCAATGAGCTTAAATGACGATTATGTTCAGCACCAATCTTGACTACACCAGATTGGAATAAGCCCTTCCATGTTCACATGATGCATCCAACTATGCAATCGGATGTGTGCTAGCACAACCTACTGGTGAAGGTAATATGGATCTTCCAATTGCCTATGCCAGTAGACAGTTGAATGCAGTTGAACAGAATTATACCACTACTGAGAGAGAAGGATTAGGCATGGTGTATGCGGTGAAAAAGTTTAGACACTATTTTCTTGCAAACAAGTTTAAATTTTTTACTGACCATTAGGCATTGTTGTACTTAGTGAACAAGCCATGCAATACGGGTAGATTAGCAAGATGGTTTCTCTTACTCATGGAATATGACTTTGAGGTAGTGGTAAGGAAAGGCAAGACTCACTTGAGAGCAGATCATCTCTCTATGCTCACATCAGGAGAGGCTCCACAAGGAGTATCAGATGCTTACTTATTTAATTTGGAAGTTGTACCTCAGTGGGCTAAGACACTAGTGCCAGTACTGACATACGGACCTAAACATCCAGTAGTAAACACTCAAGATAGGGAGATAGTAAAAGCCCAAAAATACTAGATCATGACAGGAAGTATGTACAAGCATATAGATCAAGGGATCCTAGCTTGTTGTGTGGAAGAGGATGAGTACACAAAATGGTTGCAATTAGCACATGTAGGTGCGTTAGAGCAACACTACTCAAAGCAATGAACCCTACAAACACTAAGGAGACTCGGAGTGCATTGGTGGACTATGGAAGCACATGCCCATAAGTTGTGTAGGGAATGCCGAGACAATTGTATTAGACCACCTGTGGAGCATGCTACTTTGTACCAAGTGTCTCTAATACCATATTAGAACGAACCATTGGTAACCTTCTTGAGGACGAAGACATTCCCTCAAGATATGACATTGGCCAGACAAAGAAGTCTAGAACAAGAAGCCCTAGATTATCACTCGTTGGTGATAATCTATACAAGCGTGGTAAAGATGGTTACCTCAGATTATGTGTCAATGAGAGCGAATATCTTAAGAACTTGGAAACTGCTCACCAAGGTGTAGCCGAAGGACACTTTGGACCAGATCGGGTAATCAAGGCAATCCTATTTGCAAGATTATGGTGGCCAACCCTTCATATCGATGCACATACCTATGTGAAGAGGTGTGATGTTTGTCAACGAACTCAGTATCTTATACGCAAGGATGAGATGCCATTGAAACCTATGATGGGTGGATGGGCATTCTCTAAGTGGGGAATAGACTTTGTAGGCCCTATTAATCCCCCAGCTAAGGGTTCACATGCAGACTACATTATTGTGGTCACAGACTATCTAACCAAGTGGGTAGAAGTGAAAGACACAACGAAGAATGATGCTCAAACGACAGCTAAGTTCCTATTTGAGAATGTGTTTACCAAATACGATCTACCTATAG
Source organism: Ceratopteris richardii (assembly GCA_020310875.1). Classification (NCBI taxonomy): domain Eukaryota; kingdom Viridiplantae; phylum Streptophyta; class Polypodiopsida; order Polypodiales; family Pteridaceae; genus Ceratopteris; species Ceratopteris richardii. Next base: position 164,373,734 of record CM035425.1, on the reverse strand, counting down.
AGCTATTTAGTGATAGAGGCACTCACTTCTTGAATGAAGTTATTGAAAACCTCCTTCAAGAGTTCTTGGTGATACACAAGAAGTCTGCCCCTTATCACCCACAAGCTAATGGCCAAGCCGAGAGCACAAATAAGATTCTATGCAATGTGCTGACCAAATTAGTGAATAACAAACGCTCTGATTGGGACAAACAACTACACCATGTTGTTTGGGCATACCGAGTTGCCTATAAAACGGTGCTCCAATCCACACCCTTTCAGATGGTATTCGATCAAAATGCAGTGCTAACATTGGACTTCTTGATACCTACCTTGAAAGTAGCACAAGAGCATGATTGGACAGGCCATGAGCTCTCAGCTAGAATCTTTGACCTTGAGCGACTAGGAGAAACAAGACTGAGAGCTGCAGCAGAAATATACGCAGCTAAGAAAAGGAAAAAAGCATATTTTGATGCACATATAAAGGAAAAGGGCTTGAAGTCAGGAGACCTAGTACTAGTCTACACATTGAAGCAACATGCATGGAAATTAGAGAAGAGAGGCTACGGACCTCTGATCATAAATAGGATCTGAACTAGTGGAGCCGTTCAATTAGCTACATTAGAAGGTGATGTTCTCCCTAATTACATTAGTGGATGTCGAGTGAAACTATATCAGGAACCCCTCACAGAGGAGATACTAACTCGACTCAATACTGCTAAGAAATGCAAGGAAGAAGAAAGGCGGATCAGGGAAGAAGCACAGGTCGAAGCCTTGGAACGCCTCCGATGAATGAAATTGAGAAGACAGGGTAGAGATCAACCTAGAACCGATAACTATGCGGACCCAGGATATCATATGGCAATGTGTGAAGTCTCAGGAATAAGTTCCTATAGAATAATTGATTGACGTCCTTTTGTAACTTTAGAGACAGGACAAGGAAAGAGTGCAAGGACTGTAAGGGCCTTGATTGACTCAGGTGCAGCCACTAGTGCTGTTAAATTTTCTTACTGTCAAAAGTTGAAATTAAATGTCAATCCTATAGAAGCATATCTCATAGGATTGGGAGGCGTGGAGACCCCTTGCATGGGCGAGGTGGAACTTCCCCTCTACATTCAGGATGTTTTGCTGATAGTTAAAGTACTAGTGTGTCAAGATGAGGATCTCACTAAGCCTCTTGTCTTGGGACAAGACTGGATCTATGATCATGAAGTCAACCTAAACCTAAGAAGTGGACTTCTTTAGGTATGGGTAAATCAGAGTCGAATTACAGTTGCGTTAGACAATGGAGCACTCAAGGAACTAGGAAAGGCACACACTCCTGGTCCTTCCAGGAGTACACATGAAGATGACCATGCTATTCTTGTCCAAAACTATGTGATGCAGAGGGATGATTATCTCAACAAAGAAGTCAAGGATACGATGGAGCTCCCTTCATTTCCAAAGGCCATCGGGATGCAGCAACCAGAGGCAAATAAAATGGAGAAGAAGCAGACTACCTATGCTCGAAGCCAAAAGAAAGTGTGAAGCAAGGTGTCCCAACCACCAAAACAAATGTGGGTGCGGAAAGGCGAGCATCATATTGCGTTGGCATAATAATCAGAGTAATGGAGGATATAATCAGAATTTTAATTCAAGAGGAAGAGGTGGCAGAAATCAAAGAGGTAACTTCAGAGGAAGAGGTAGTAGGGGTTACTTTGGAAGAAATGCAGGTAGAGGATTCCAAAGTCAACAATATAATAATACCTACTACAATTATGCTTTAGATCAGAAGGAGGATTCAACATTGATAATGAATGCAACTTGTGAAAGGCAAAGTGAAGACCAAAGACTCTTCTACATTGACTCGGGGTGTAGCAATCACCTGAGTGGTAACATAGCATTGATGAATGATTTGGAAAATAAGGTATATAATCATGTTGTTCAAACAAGTGACAATACAAAGCACAATGTGAAGTCAATTGGATCAGTGAAGGCCAAGGATGGAAGTACTCTCTTGAGTAAGGTCTTGTATGTTCCTACAATTCCTAAGAATCTGATAAGTGTAGGACAAATTGTTGAAAAAGGTTATGAAGTTAGATTCACTAATGAAGGAGTGTTTGTGGAAGACCCTAGCAATGGGTATAAACAAATTATTTCAGGGAAGAAAGAAGGAAGGTTGTTCACATTGAAGATTCAAGGTAATGTTGGTCATGCCTTGTTCACTTATGGAGGACATAAGATCTCTGAGTTAGATCTTTGGCACAAGAGGCTTGGACACTTCAATGAAAGAGGTATCAAAGATATGATTAACAATGGTTCAGTGCTTGGATTACCTAATGTTGTAGGTCAGCATATGACATACAGATGTGAGGCATGTCAATTAGGTAAGGCTCATAAGCAATCTTATATCAAACATGGTTTTATGTATTCAGAGAAGCTTGAGTTGGTACACATAGATGTGTGGGGACCATCAAAGGATTTCAGTATCAATAGTTCAAGGTACTATGTGATTTATGTTGATGATGCTACCAGATGGATCACTATCTATGTGATCAAAGATAAGTCAGAGGTATTCAATACATTCAAACATTATCATGTGTATGCAGAAAGAATTACAGGCCATAAATTGAAGAGACTAAGGTCAGATGGAGGGGGAGAGTATTTCTCTAATGAGTTCAGTGATTACTTGTGGAATGCAGGTATAAAAAGGGAAATCACTTGTAGGTACTCTCCTCAAAAAAATGGTGTAGCAGAGAGAAGAAATAGAACTCTTGTTGAGTTTGCAAGGTCAATGATGAAGGAGAAAAATTGCCCAAATTATTTGTGGGCTGAGGCTGTAAATACAGCTACTTATTTTGTCAATAGGCTACCATGTAAAGCTTTGCAAGGTATGACACCATATGAGGCATGGTGGGGTAAGAGACCTACCTTGGATCATTGCAAAGTATTTGGATGTTTGGCATATGCATATGTGCTATCACAATTATGACACAAGTTAGAACCTAAAGCTGAAAAGTATGTATTCATTGGTTATGATGATAAGCAGATGGGATATAGGTTGTGGAGTCCATCCACAAAACAATTTCTTGTATCAAAAGATGTTACATTTGATGAGCAAGGTACTTGGTATGCAGGTACAATCAATATTAATACAGGTGATGAAGAAGTTGTGAGTCAAAAGAAAGGTAAATCAAAGGTTCAGATATTTGATGAAGAGGAGAATAATGAAGTGCAAGTTGAAGTTGAAGAAATGCCAAGATTTGATCCTGAGTGTGAAGAACCAGAAACCTCAAGGAGTGGAGAACTCAGAAGGTCATCAAGACACAAGTGGCAACCTACAAGGTATAGCTATGACACTTCATTTTTGGCTACCAAAGATTATGCTTACATGATAAAGTCAGATGAAGACCCTTCCACATATGAAGAGGCAAAAGGTAAGGAAAATTGGGAGAAAGCTATGCAGGAAGAATATGATGCATTAATGGAGAATCAGACATGGGATTTGGTTCCTAAACCAAATAGTCAGAAGATCATTGGATGCAAATGGGTCTATACGACTAAGAGGTTTGCAGATGGAAGTGTGTCTAGGTATAAAGCTAGACTTGTTGTGAAAGGGTTTGCTCAAACATATGGTATTGATTATGATGAGACCTATAGTCCTGTGGCAAAGATGACAACCATCAGGACACTCATAGCTATTGCTGCATGTAAAGGTTGGAAATTATGTCAATTAGATGTGAAGAATGCTTTTTTAAATGGTTACATTTCAGATGATGTTTTCATGGAGCAACCTCAAGGATTCAGAGATGGAAGGTATCCAGATCATGTATGTAAGCTCAAGAGAGCTTTGTATGGTTTGAAGCAGGCCCCAAGGGCATGGAATTATAGACTTGTGAAGTTCTTGAAAGAACTTGGATTTCAAGTATCTAAGGCAGATAGTAGCTTGCTTGTTAAAGCAAGTGATGATGGGTTCATTTACATGTGCATATATGTTGATGATATAATTCTTACAGGTACAGATGAGAAAGGCATTCGAAACCTAAAGAAGCAAATGGAGAAAGAGTTCAAAATCAGTGACTTGGGAGACTTGTCATATTTCTTGGGCATGGAGATTTCATACACTCAACATGGAGTGTATGTAACTCAAGAAAGGTATTTGAGAAACTTGTTAATCAAGTTTAAAATGAATGATTGCAAGGTAGCACCTACTCCAATGGAGGTGAATCACAAATTGAGCAGATATGGTGGAGAAGAATTCAAGGATATGAAGTTATATCAGAGTTTGGTTGGTAGTCTTATCTATGCTACATTAACTAGGCCTGGCTTATCATATGCAGTTGGAGTTTTGTCTCAATTCATGCATTGTCCTAGGAAAGAACATTGGATTGCAGGTTAAAGAGTGTTGAGGTACATTAAGGGTACACTCAAAGAGGGTTTGTATTATGGTTTTACATCAGATACAAACATCAAAATATATAGTGATGCAGATTGGGCAGGTAATCTTGATGATAGAAGATCAACATATGGATACTTGTGTTATGTGGGAGATAAATTAATCTCTTGGTGTTCAAAGAAGCAACACACAGTTGCTTTATCATCTACAGAAGCTGAGTACAAAGGTATGGTTGAAGCTGCAAAGGAAGTGATATGGCTTAAGACTCTCATAAAGAGTTTTGACACCATACAGAGTACACCTATCATTTATGGAGATAACATGAGTTCATTGTATTTAGCTCCTAATCATGTGTTTCATGCAAGGACTAAACACATTGAGATTCAGTATCACTTTTTGAGAGAGAAGGTGATGGATAAAGAGATTGAAGTCATACATACTTCAACAAAAGATCAGATAGTTGATATGCTTACCAAAAGCTTGGATGGACCAAAGCTACAGAGATTCAAAGACATGGCAGGCATAAAGAAGATAGAGAAAACCTCAATTAATGATTGAGGGGGAGCTGTTGGTGCAGGAAAATCAACAATCGATGTTTTGATGAAGAGTTGAAGTCAAGGTTTGAAGGAAAGATTCAAGTTGTGAAGCATGGAAGAAGAATACATTCAGAAGAGGAAGATGTGTACACATATGTACAGATAGTTCACTTATATCTTTGAGAAGTCATAAGGTTGTAAATTTTTTGTATATATATACTATGAAAATGTCGGGGCAAGTATGAGAGAGCATGAGAATAGAGTAATCAGAAGTTGTATGTGTCATTAGACATCTTAGAAGTAAGTTAAGACTCTCTCATCACTCAGTTGTAATTTTTATCATAAATGAAAAAAATGTTGCGCCCGATATTTTTGAGTTTTCTCCTTTTGTGTTAGATCTTTTGTGAAATGCTTTTGTACAAGTCTAAGGCTATAGGTAATCGACCTCTGTACAAAGTTTTAGCTTCCAATTGTGATCACGCTGAGAGAATTAAGTGTAGGAACATTTGCATATGTGAATGAGAAGAAGTGAAGTTATAGGAGGCGCAAAATTTGATACGAATGTTTTGATCAATTCTCCTTCCACGGTTTAAAGTTTTGAGTAAGCAAGTACTTAATCTTTAAGTTGGAAGGTAAGCTACTTGTGGCTAAAAGCATTTGTAGAAATGGGTTCTAGTTTGAGAGAACCAAAGGTTTAAAGTCATAGGTGTCTAAATCGTCTTCTCAGAAGAACAGTTTTAGACATAGGTGAGTTGTTGAGATCATTTCTCAAGTTCTACTGGATCTTTTGGAGTGATTCAACTTGGAGAAGGTGCGCAATCTATAGGCGACACCTCATACAAAGTTTTATCAAAAACTTTACACAATTGATAAGGCAATGAGTGATTTATGTGCAGCAGACTTTTTGTGTATTCTCCTTCTTCACAGTTTGTTCAGAAAATTTGACAATTGAGTATTGATCTTCTAAAATTGGTGAAGATTTGAGTTATTCTTGTTTTAGAGGTGCTCTAAATACAAGAGTAACTTGTTCTTTTGGAGATTAACACTCTCCATCATCTCTCTCTCTCTCTCTCTCTCTCTCTCTCTCTCTCTCTCTCTCTCTCTCTCTCTCTCTCTCGCTCTCTCTCTCTCTCTCTCTCTCTCTCTCTCTCTCTCTCTCTCTCTCTCTCTCTCTCTCTCTCTCTCTCTCTCTCTCTCTCTCTCTCTCTCTCTCTCTCTCTCTCTCTCTCCCAGCGGCACCCCCGCATCCCCCGCCACACCTCCCACCCCCGCACCCCTCGCCCCACCCACACCCCGCCACCCCCCACCACTCCCGCCCCCTTCTCTCTCTCTCTCTCTCTCTCTCTCTCTCTCTCTCTCTCTCTCTCTCTCTCTCTCTCTCTCTCTCTCTCTCTCTCTCTCTCTCTCTCTCTCTCTCTCTCTCGTTGGTGCAGCGCTTATTGCGGAATTCGCTTACACCATAGAAACTAAGCTAGAGTGATGTTAGAACACCTCTATAATCATCAGTAGCTTAGCAAACTTTCTGAAACTGAGAATGTTAAAAGGTTTTACCTTTTACAAACCTTTACCCTTGAGAATTTCTTCAGAACACTTCTTGACGCCGTTTGCTGTTGATCAGCTCAGCTTTCACCTTCCTTTATGAGAATTCTTCAAATTCTCTTTCTGTTTCTTCTTCTAAGAAACCTTTTCTGCTCTTCAGAACCTTTTTTGTTCTAGTACCACTTGTGGATCTTACCACTCTGATATCATTGTTGATTAACCTGCTTTGATACCACTGATGGATCTTACTTGCTCTGATACCACTATTGGTGCAGCGCTTATTGTAGAATTCGCTTACACCACAGAAACTAAGCTAGAGTGATGTTAGAACACCTCTATAATCATCAGTAGCTTAGCAAACTTTCTGAAACTGAGAACTTATAACTGTATTTAGTGAACACCGAAAAATCACTTTACAGAAAGCTTCTCGTTTCTTCAAACTTCAATTCTGAACTGATTTACTTCAGTCTTTACACTACTGTGTTTGTTTACAGTTAAACAATCTTTGCGTCACTTAACTATGTCAAAACTGTGTTTTAAAACTCATCAAAATTCCATCGAAACTTCACCAGACTGTCACCGGAATTGTATCGGAATACTACCGGAATCAACTGCAATTTTGTTTGTAGTTACTTCAAATGTGTATACATGAAGTAAGGAAGTGATACCTTAACTTCCTTCACTGAATGAACTCTATCTGAAATTTAAAGAAAAACTTCACCAGTCTTGGATGTCTCTTTTTGGTCAGACTTAGTACTGTGTGTACATGTCCATTTCACTGAAATCTTTGATCAGTTTATAGTTGAGACGTCTAGCTACAAGATAAGCTATCTCTCATACAAAACTTTACATTATACTTCGAGATCTAACTCATAGATGTAACGGAAAATATTTAACGAGAAAATTATAACTGTTAACTAACTTTCACAGTAGCATGAAAATTCTCAGATTTCTTCACATACAAAGAATGCGCTCAAACTTCCACATGAACATGTGTTTTCTATTAGAGAAGATGTATACAAAATATAGTTTGTCCTCACTTTGCTCATAGCTATGAAAAACTCTCCTATTCTGAGTAGTTTCTCCTTACCATCTCTCTCAGATGAATACCCGACATTTCAGGTTTTGTTATTCATCTCTACATACGCGATCTATGGCGTCTTCTATATCTACTTCTATTCTCTATCTCATATGTGCACTTCTCTCTCTCTTATCTATACATATCAGCTCTCTTATATACAATTTGATCCGGTTTCAACAAACTCTAATTCTGGAAGTTTCTACGCTGTATATTACACTCGTGAATTTGTCCCTTCACTAAGGCTTTGGTTTTCTGAATACTTTGTTTCTGCTTTCCTTCATCTTTATGTGGTTATGCATAATTAGTGAGTGAATCTCCAACAGCTCCCCCTCAATCACTAATTTGCATCTTCCGGTCTTCATATACCCTTCTTTTCTTTTATACCTACCATTTCTTTGAATCTGCTTGTCTTTACTCCATCCAAGCTCTTTGTCAGAATATCTGCAATCTAATCTTTTGTAGGAGTGAATACTATTTCAATCTCCTTCTCCATTACCTTTTCCCTCAGGAAATAATATTGAATTTCTATGTGTTTTGTTCTTGCATGAAATACTGGATTTGCTGCAAGATATAACGAGCTCATATTGTCTCCATGTATGATAGGTATACCTTGATCAATACCCATGCTTTTGAACAAGGTCTGCATCCATATCACTTCTTTAGCTGCTTCCACAAGTCCTTTATATTTTGCTTCTGTTGACAATAAAGCTACTGTGTGTTGCTTCTTTGAACCAGCTTACAAGCTTATCTCCTAGGTATATCATATACCCATGTGTTGACCTTCTGTCATCTTGACTTCCTGCCTAGTCTGAGTCACTGTATGCTCTCAGCTTTATATCTGATGTATAAGGATAATACAATCCTTCTTTTATAGTTCTTTTGATATATCTAAGAACTCTTTGTCCTGCAACCCAATGTTGATCCTTCGGAAAATGCATGAACTGTGAGAGAACTCCCACTACATAACTGAGATCAGGTCTTGTTAGTGTAGCATAGATTAAGCTTCCAACTAACGACTGATACTTCCTCATATCTTTAAACTCTGCACCACCATATTTGCTGAGTTTATGATTTACTTCAAGCGGTGTTGAAGCTTCTCTGCAATTCTCCATGTTAAACTTCTTTAGTAAGTTTAGGAGATACCTTTCTTGCGAAACATATATACCATGATCTGTATATGTAACTTCCATTCCAAGAAAATATGAAAACTTTCCTAGATCATCTTGAACTCTTTTTCAAGCAGTCTCTTTACCTCTTTGATTCCTTCATCTGAGGTTCCTGTGATTATTATGTCCTCTACATAAATACAAATGTAGATCATACCTTCATCTGTTTTCTTGATCAGTAGACTTGCATCTGCCTTTGAACTTTGGTATCCAAGGTCATTGAGATACTTCACAAGTCTGTAATTCCAAGCTCTTAGAGCTTGCTTCAGTCCATAGAGAGCTCTTCTTAGTCTGCAAACATGTTCTGGGTAACTGGAACTTATGAACCCTTCAGGTTGTTCCATGTAAACCTCATCTGATATATATCCATTCAAAAATGCATTCTTTATATCTAGCTGACTTAGCTTCCATCCTTTTGATGCTGCTACAACAATCAATGTCCTTATGGTTGACATCTTTGCCACCAGACTAAACGTCTCATCATAATCTATGCCATATGTCTGAGCATAGACTTTGACTACCAGTCTAGCTTTGTATCTGGCTATCCTTCCATCTGCAAGCTTCTTGACTTTGTAAACCCATTTATTTCCAATCACTTTCTTACCATTTGGTTTTGGAACAAGTTCCCAAGTCTTGTTCTCTTCAAGAGCATTGAACTCTTCTTTCATCGCTTCTTCCCATTTTTTCTTACCTTTTGCTTCACTATAAGTTAGAGGTTCTTCATCCTCTTTTACTAAGTAAGCATAGTTTTTCTGAGTCAAATAAGAAGTATCATAGGAATACCTTGTCGGTTGTTTCCTTACTCTGTTTGACCTTCTTGGTTCAAACTCTTCATGTGTATCTGAATACACATCTTCAACAAATCTTGATCCATCTTCATTTCTCATACCTAATTCGATCCTAGACGTACTTGCCTGCATATGATCTTCATCTCCATTCACCTGCATATGTGATTTACCTTTTTCATTTCTTCTTATCTCTTCTTCAAGTGTTTCAGCACTATGCTCTTTATCTGTATATCAGCTCTTTCCTTCATCAAATGTTACATCTCTGGAAACAATAAACTGTTTGGTTAGAGGACTCCATAACCTATAACCCATCTGCTTTTCATCATATCCGATGAACACGTATTTTTCAGCTTTTGGTTCAAGCTTATGTCTCAACTGTGATGGTACATAAGCATAAGCAACTGATCCAAACACTTTGCAATGATCAAGTGTTGGTTTCTTGCCCCACCAGGCTTCATAAGGGGTCATCCCATTTAAAACTGTACATGGTAATCTGTTTACCAGGTATGTAGCTGTATTTATAGCCTCAGCCCAAAGATAGTTTGGACAATTCTTCTCCTTTAGCATTGCTCTTGCAAACTCAACTAGAGTTTGGTTTCTCCTTTCCGCTACTCCATTTTGTTGCGGTGTATACCTGCAAGTTATTTCCCTTTTTATACCTGCATTCCACAGACAATCATTGAACTGTCGAGAAAAATATTCTCCTCCTCCATCAGACCTTAGTCTTTTGAGTCTTTGTCCTGTAAGTCTTTCAGCATATGCATGAAAATGTCTGAACGCTTCAAACACTTTTGATTTCTCTTTCAAAACATAAAGAGTTATCCATCTTGTTGCATCATCAATACAAAGAACATAGTACCTTGACCCGCTGATAGGTCCTTCTTTTGTCGGTCCCCACACATCTGTATGTATGAGCTCTAACACACCATCATTTTTGTACCCATTCTTCTGAAATGGTAACCTGTGGGCTTTTCCCATCTGACAGGCTTCACATTTGTGAATCATATGTTGGTTCTTCATGTTTGGTAATCCTTTCACAGATTGTTTCTCCACCATAGCTTTGACTCCCTTTTCATTAAAATGTCCTAACCTCTTACGCCAGAGGTCTAGTTCTTTAAATACCTCATCACCATGTGTGATCAAGCCTTGACCAACATTTCCTTGTACTTTCAGAGTAAAAAGTCTACCTTCCTTTTTACCATGGACAATCTGTTTGTATCCATTCTCTGCATCTTCAACAAATACTCCTTCATTTGTAAACCTGACTTGAAAACCTTTTTCTACTATCTGACCCACACTGATCAGATTCTTCGGAATTGTTGGAACATACAAAACATTTGTTAGTAGGTCAGCTCCATTCTTACATTTTACTTTTCCAATTGACCTTACATTATGTTTTGTGTTATCACCTGTCTGTACTGTATGATTTGAAATACCTCCCTCAAGTTATGATAATAATTCTATATTTCTTGACAAATGATTTGAACAACCAGAGTCAATATAAAATACCTTGAGGTCTTCATTCTCTGACACACTTATCGAGTTCATCATCAACGTTGTATAATCATCATTCTGTGTATCATTCGCATAGTTGTAGTAGGTAGTGTTGTGAGACTGATTATGTCCCCAACCTCTTGCTCCACCTCCACCATATCCGCCTCTTTGGCTTTGTCTTCCTCTTTGATATCTTCCGCTTCTGCCTCTACTGTTATTGTTCTGATTCTGACTTGATCCTTGTGAATTATGCCAGCAATCATGAGCCAAATGATTGCTTAATCCACAGATCCAGCAAGCCTTCTTCTGATTACCTCTACTTTTTGTATTACCTCTTTTATTTTTGACATTACCTCTTTCTCTTGCATAATTTGCTTGAGCAGTCACTTCTTCTTCATCTTTTTCTTTACCTTTATCACCTCTCTTCTTATTCTTTGTATACATAGCCGAGCTATATCCTTTTTCTCCATCTGTCTTCAAATCTTGCTCAAACATTAGCATTAGTCCAAGCAACTGATTTAAATCTGGTACAAAATGATTTAAAGACAGTTGAGTTGAGAGTACGAAAGGTTTCCACCTTTCATCTCCTCTCAAACTTGTAAGCACTTGAGCTATTAACCTGTGGTCTTCAATAACTTCACCAATCGATCCAAGACTATCTGCCAAGTCCTTCTTCTTAGTGACATAATCACTAATGCTTTGACTTTGCTTTTTCTTGAATGTTGTGAACTCCGACCATAAGCTAGCCTTTCTAGCTTTCGTAGTATTTTGGAACTGATCTTCCAACGCTCTCCATATATCTTCTGCTTTCTCCAGACCTCTAATATGTGGTAGTAGATGATCTGTAACAGTATTATAGATATATGCTCTTGCCGTTGCATCTTTCTTCTACCACATCTTCAAGACTTCTAATTCTTCTTTCTTCGGTTGACTATCATCTTCGAAAGTCGGCTTCTTTTCTTCTCCTATCACATATATCATTAAGTCTTTACTCATAAGTGAAGCTTCCATGTGCATTACCCATGCCGGATAATTATCTCTATCCAATTTGTCAATAGAAATGTGATCTGCCATGATCTTCTTGTTTCTGTTACTTCCGGTGAGTGTAATGTTAAAAGGTTTTACCTTTTACAAACCTTTACCCTTGAGAATTTCTTCAGAACACTTCTTGACACTGTTTGCTGTTGATCACCTTAGCTTTCACCTTCCTTTATGAGAATTCTTCAAATTCTCTTTCCGTTACTTCTTTTGAGCAACCTTTTCTGCTCTTCAGAACCTTTCTGTTCTGGTACCACTTGTGGATCTTACCACTCTGATATCACTATTGATTAACCTGCTTTGATACCACTAATGGATCTTACTTGCTCTGATACCACTCTTGGTGTAGCGCTTATTGCGGAATTCGCTTACACCATAGAAACTAAGCTAGAGTGATGTTAGAACACCTCTATAGTCATCAATAGCTTAGCAAACTTTCTGAAACTGAGAGCTTATAACTATATTTAGTGAACACCGAAAAATCACTTTACAAAAAGCTTCTCATTTCTTCAAACTTCAATTTTGAACTGATTTACTTCAGTCTTTACACTACTGTGTTTGTTTACAGTTAAACAATCTTTGCGTCACTTAACTATGTCAAAACTGTGTTTTAAAACTCATCAAAATTCCACCGGAACTTCACCAGACTGTCATCAAAATTGTACCAGAATACTACCGAAATCAACTGCAATTCTGTTTGTAGTTACTTCAAATGTGTATACATGAAGTAAGGAAGTGTTGAGGGAGAATCAAGTAAGAAGAAGAAAAGAAGAAGACAACGAAAGAAGCAGCTTCACTAAAAAGCAAGATCTGAAGATACATCTCTGCAGGAAGCCCCGCAGGGGCACGCATCAGGCAAAAAGAGAAAACAGCCAGGTCATGCACGGTGGAAAGAAGTAAACAGCCTCAAAGCAATACAACAGGGTCAGATGTGTGCAACCAGGATAAATCAGAGGACCAAAAGTTATAAAGGGGTAGAGGCTGAAAAGTTTAAGAGGGTGACTAAGAACATCACATTCCTAGTCACTGGTGGCGTGCGTGGCAACCCAAGTCAACAGGCAACCCAAGTGCAACAGGCTCTCGAGTAGTAGAGCTTGAATCAAGAAGGCCATCGAATCTGCATGTCTGTTTAACTACAGACAACACTGACCAAGGGGAGCGTGCGGAGGAAAGCAGAGCGCCTCTAAAACGTAATGCAAGATCAAGAATCAGGCAACACTGACCACTGGACGCGTGCGGGAAGCAAAGTCTGTCAAGGGACGACAGAGACGAAGAGGGGGAGAGTGTTGCAGAACTAAGGAGCGCACAAAGCAGAGAAAAAGACGGGCCCCAAAATTTCTCCGATTTGGACTACATATTTTTGTATCATATTCATTCTTGTAATATATTTTCCCTTGTAAATGCACTAGAGGAGTCCTCTAGATGCATCCCCACAGAAGAATAGAGATTACCCATGTACAATAGTAGGAAATTAGTCTCTTAGTGAATAAAGTGCCGGTCACTTGTGTGAAAGGACCAAACTTAGGGCTCATGTATATAAGTCACTTTGTGACTCTTGGTAAAGGACTCTTGCCATTGTGAACAAGGAGCTCTTCTGAATTTTCGAGTTTGCCTCTTTCTTGCTGATTTTGATCTTCATTTTGCTCTTGTATGTGTGTGTGATGCTTGAAATGCATGTGTAGGACTGTTGTCTACCCCTTCCCCTTTGTTTTGAGCTGCTGTAGTGCGTGCGTAAGCTAGGAGAAGCTGTGGCGCGGGTATTTGTGATTCCCGTCAGTCACTGTTTTTGCCATAACTTGAAGCAGAGTGGTCAGAATTGAGTGAAACCACCACCGTTGGATGCGTCTCGTCGAGAGCTTCGAAAGAAGTACCCTATTGCCTATATTCAGAGTTCTGGGCTGGGAGAAAACCTCAAAATACTAAAACTGCTGAAAAGAGGCTTGCGGCAACACTTTCAGTATTTCAGTAAGTGTGAGAGGTAGTAGTCTTTTCTCATGCATGCTAGCTAAACCACTTCATTATCCATCACGTGTGCACAAGTCTTCATACACTTGGTAAGTCGTTCCTTAGGATTGACATTTAAATGTGTGTTAAAGATCCCACTATATGCACTTGTGTGGCAATTGAGGTATAGTCTCATTGGCACAAGTCCTTGAGTCTTCTTGGCTCAAGTACACACGTTTTTGGCGTCGTTGCCGGGGAACACTCAACCAAGGTGCCTTCGTGATAGTTATAGAGCGAGTGTGATCGAATCGTACTTGTAGAGGTGAAATTGTCCTTTGGCAAGTAGTTAGTCACTTCAGCACTTGTTACTTCACATCCCCGAGGTGTGTGTGATAAGTTTTAGGTTTAGGAGTAGTAGGAGGAGAGTAGGAAGAGTGAGGGAGTAGATTAGAGTAGTTTTCATCCTTTGCCTTGTTGTTCCATTTTCAGTAGATAGGAAAAAAATCAAGTATAAAAACCAAAAAGTCATTTTGAAAATCACTTGTTTCTGAGCAAGTATCGTGGAGGAGCTGTCAAGTATCGCGAAGCTGCAGAGTATCGTTTCTGAGCTTGTGGAGTGTCTTTGAGCAAGAAAAGGTGTTAGAAGAGTGAGAAAGAGCATCAAAGGTGAGCCACTCAGTAGCTAAATTCTTTTGATCACTCAAATATTTCCATATCAGTGTAAAACGATCTGCGCCAGGTATCGTCTGAGAGCTACAGGGGGTAAAAAGGTGTGTTTTGATTGATACAGGGAGTGAGGAGAAGAGAGAGGAGCTAGGAGAACAAGGGATTCAAAACAAAACTTAAAAAATCTTTCTCAAAAATTGTCTAAGGGTCAAGTATCGTTTTACTCCCGCGGTCGAGTATCGCGATACTTAGCAAGTATCGTGATCTCCTGTGGTCGAGTATCGCGATATTTCCCATCGATCGTGTATCGTTTCATACCGATCGCGATACTTGGTCAGAGATCGTTTGCTAGCGATCGTCTATCGTGTATCGTTGATCGCGTATCGTTTCGTACCGGTCGCGATACTTGAGAAGTATCGTTTGGTCAAAGATCGCAATACCTAGCAAGTATCGTGTATCGTTTTGCCAGCGATCGTTTGCGAGAGACCAAGTATCGTCTGGGCCGAAAGATCGTGTATTGTTTCACTTAGATCGCGATACTTGCCAAATATCGTGTATCGTCGATCGTTCCAGTTCAGAGATCGCGATACTTGTTCTGTGTCGTGTATCGTGAATATCAAGTATCGTATATCGTTTCCAGCCAAGTATCGTTTGGCCCAGAGATCGCTTAGATCAAAGATCGCGATACTTCTCTCATATCGAGTATCGTTTATTCCAACTATCATGTATTGCCTGTGACCAAATATCGTGTATCGCTTGCCTTCAGGTATCGGTATCGTTTCATTTAGCGATCGGTATCGATTAGCGGGTATCGCGATATTTGTCAGAGATCGTGTATCGTCTGAACCCAGAGATCGGGTATCGTGGAATTTTGGAAACAAGTATCGTGATTGTAGAAAATTCTTCTTCAGTCATTTCTTTCCAGCCCAAGTCTTCTAGACATTTTTTTGACCTATAGAGAAGAGTGCCAAAGGCCCAAGGGTATCAAAGTCTGATCAGAGCTCTTAAGTGGATGAACCTGAGATCCGGAAGAACCCTAGGAAGCCGAAGAAGTGTAATCTCTTCCGTAGGTAGTGTAGCAGAGCCAAGTAACCGTTCACATTACTCGGAGACCTCCAGTGAGTCAGAGGGAGAAATTCCCATGGCTTCAGAGGATATGCAAAACACAGTACCCATGATTAGCATGATGTCAATCATAGAGGGAGAGTACAGAACCTCCTTGGAGTATGTGAACACCAACCACTATGAGATCCCCATTTATTTGGATGGCTTAAACAGATCTGTAGCCAGGTTAAAGAAAGCATCAGAAGCCTACATAGTGCCTAGACCAGCAGTCAAGTACGTAGGAGGACTGTACATGGACAAACAAGATATCCAATACGTTGTCACAGAACACCCGGAAAACATTAATGAACTTGGTGAAGAAAATAATGCTTCAAGCTTAAATGAAGGTGGAAACGAAGAGCAAGTAACTACTCCTAGAGGGAGATCTACGATTACTAAAATTTGGAGAGGAGACCTGATTCCCCAGGATGACACTCTAATAGATGTATATTTGATCAATGGGATGGAGCATCTGCTTAGAGCCCATTCCTCTATATGGGAAGCTGCTCCTAATCCAGTTACCATCTATGAGTTACAAGATCCTGAGTTCCCCACCATCATCACATATTTGGATAAAAATCAAAGAAGATATTGGCCATTAACAGAATTAGAAAGAGCTGAGTTGAAATATCAGAATATCCCAGTGTTTCCCCCTAGGGACCAAGCCACTACTTCACGAAACCCACTTGGAACATCCCAGAATGATTCATATCAACAGTCGGGACAAACACAACAAACACAACAGACCCAGATCCCAGTCAGACCACATGTACAGTTCACAATGCCTGCTAATAACCCTAACTACCGACCTCAACCAACTATGGACCCAAGACAGGGAGTTCATGCTCCTGTCAGACCACCGGTAGTAAGAGGACCAAGAATACCAATAGGAAGACCAATTTTTCCAGTGATGCCTAGACCACCTGAAGCAGGAAGGAGATTAAGGCCAATTCAAGTTGCTAAATGCATGAGAAATCACTATGATGGCTCTAGTGAACCCTACAATCACATAGCTGAATTCAAACAAGTAATCAGAGCCGAACAGGTAGATGACTTTCTGATTCAATATGAGTCCTTTGGTCTTACCTTGTCAGACACAGCATTGGCATGGTTTCAGCCATTGGACCCGAATACCTTTCAGAACATGGAGCAGGTATATCAAGAAATGATTGAAGAATTTACTAAATCAAGAATTAAAAACAATTCTTCATCATTAATCCACAGCTTCAAGCAAGTCCCTACCGAATCAGTGAGATTGGCTGCAAGAAGATTCAAGCAGTATGTGGATAGATGCCCCGTAGAGGAGAGGCCTACCCAAAATAAAATGGTATCATTATTTTTGGAAGGATTGTTGAACGGAACTTTGAGGTCATTAGTGTATGTAAAGAGGGTTCAAACCTTGCAAGAGTGTATGAAGGAATGTATAGACCTAGAGGACAACCTAGCAGAAGACTTGAAGATACCTCAAGGTAGTTTGAAAAGCGAAGAGTCAGCCAGTAGCACATCAAACCCTAAAAACAATGTGGAGGAAATAGCAGATTTAGTAGCAAAAAAATTGAACGTTCAAGGACAGAGGAATTATCCCACTAATCCTATGAGACTGCCTATGCTTAGAAGATGTATGCAGTGCGGAGGTGATCATCCTTCTCATTTGTGTACTAGGGGAGTAGTTCCACCACCAGCTTATGGTTATAGTAGACCCGCTGTCCCAGGACCTCTACAATATTGCAGTGTGGAACAAAAATATACAAATCACAGCACGGAAAATTGTCCCTACAATAGGCAAGCTAGACCCGCACAGCAATACATGAGACCGTACGGATACCCTCCGAATCATCAGGGAGGTGAAGCTTTTAAATATCCCTCTTATCAGCCACAGGCCCCAGCACCACGACCATACGCATATCAGGGATACACGCAACCACAGCCAGTACTAGGACAACAACCGCCCCATCCTCAGAACGTTGTCCCAGTCAAGATGGCCCAACCTGAAGAAAACTTAGAGAGGGCTATAGTGCCAGCCACACCTTTGACTAGTGGAGAACCATATGACTCATTTTATGACTCTAGTCAAGGAACATACTCTAATTGTGAAAGCTCAATGACGGAATATGGACAATTGTATGAACCATATGCCTATGGCATGGAAGCACCAGATAGTTCATACGGTTATGAGTAGGACTATGTATCATTGATGTATACAGCTCCTAGAGCAACCATACCACCCCGACCCATGAACAGACCGCCTGTACCCAGAGGACCATGTTACAGGTGTGGAGGTGATCATTTTATCAGAGAATGCACATTGCCAAACCCCCCACCACCACAACGAGTCTGGGAAGGCTACTGTAGTGATTGTGGTAGGGAACACCTTTTCAGAGATTGTCCTAAGAACCCCAACAAAGTCACATCTAACGTGCAGATTAATGTGATAGAAGTGATTGAATCATCAGGGAGCGATAAAGAGTACACCGTACCCTTGAAGGCCATAACAAGAGCCAAAGCCAGAGAGAACCCTGATAAAACGGATGAGAATAATCAAAGTGACAAAGAGGGGAATACACCCATCCCTCAAAGAGTTGAAGACTCCGAAGAACCAGAGAAAAGTATTGCCAGTAAAAGGTCACAAAAATGGAAGCACCGAAGAGAGAGATTAAAAGAAAAGAAACTATTACAGAGGAAGGAAAAGGAGGAAAACGAACAAAAACCAAAAGAAGAACCGAAGAGGGAAGAAGGGAACAAAAATGAAAAGTATCAGAAAGAGGAGGTAGGATCAGTATTAGCAGACCCAATGCCTGAAGAATTAGCCATGTGGATTCAGGCATATAAGGCACGAATAAGAGCAGGACCTACCATAGAGCAACACGAGAGAGAATATCCAAGAGGCGACTTAGAAAAAGAAAGACTAGAAATCTGCAAGAAATTGATAGAAGTTGCACAGCAAACCTTAGAAAAACCTGCATCGCCTTTACCCAATACCCAAATTTCTGAAGGAGAATTCCAAGAGTGCCTAAACACTCATGAAAAGCCTGAAGTAAGTAGACCACAGAATGACGAATGTGGTGTTGAGAGAAAGGAAGGATCCATAGTTCCCGAAGTAGAAGGAGAATGGACTAAAGATCTATGGGCACGAGTCCAAGAGGACAAATGGAAGAAGGTGGAAGGAATCGAACCACCCTTTGAAGAATTAGAAGCAGAAATGAAATAGAGGGTTCAATACCTGAACTAAATTCAGAAGAAATTTTTCCAATGGATGCAAGTGACAAAGAAGAAGAAGATGTAAAGGAACTGCCCAACTATACCGGGGAGTACGAGCACAATTCAGAATTGTATCGCATTCCCTCAATGAGGAAACGAGAAACGAACCTATCAGTCCAAACTTCTGAGATCATACAACGCCTTAGAGAGGTAAAAATCCCATGTACCTTAACCTTTGAAGAACTGTTAAAGGTAAAACCATATTTGAAAGAGAAATTGATCAATCAATGGGAAGTCAAGGAGGAAAAGAAAGAGATAGCTGACAAAGTAAACACAGTGAGAATTACAGTGGATAAGGTAGGAGACTTTAGTGAGGGAGATGAAGGAAATACATGCCTTCCAATCACCTATAGGGGTTACACTACCAAAGCCATACTAGATTCAGGAGCTGGTGTTGGCATTGCTACCAAAGAAATTTGGGAAAAATGGGGACAACCAGCATTAAGACCAACACGCATGAAAATACAAATGGCAGATGGACATACCGAAAGACCCTTAGGATTGTTGGAACGAGTAGTCTTCACTACTTGTGGAGTGGAATTTGAACACACTTTAGCAATATGTCACTTCGAAAGGCCAAGTAATTATGAAATGATCCTGGGAAGGCCTTTCATGAGACAGCTCAAGGTCGTACAAGATTGGGGAAAAGACGCGGTATACTTACAACACGCTGGAACCACCACTAGAATAAATCTACATACGTACACGTATCAAGATGTTCCACCTCTACAATGGAATCAAATCGATAAAGAGGAAGACGATCAATCGATTCATAGTGCAGGTTCTAGTGATCAGTCCTGGATGAACGAGGACACTCATCTGTGGATATGTCAAGCTGCAAAGAAGGAAGAGGAGAGAAGAAAAAGTTGGCAGCAGAAACAAGGAATAGTGAGATCTATACAAGATCCAGCCTATATGCCACAAGTATTTCCGGATGAAGAATTCGAACCCCACGGTTGGATGGAAATCTTAGCTACCCTCGATGTCTGTGTAAACGAAGAAGTAGTGACCATGAACGAATGTATCGATGAGGAGGGTTATGATGTTAGCCTGTATATGGTAGTCCTTCAGGAGGCTGAAGAAGGAGAGGTGATCGAGAAAGACTGGAAGGAGGACTACGAAAGCATTGAAATGGAACCTGAACCCATGGATCTAGGGAATGGTACTACCAACATAGATAACACAGCCGAAGAGAAACACCAGGAACTTACACAGAAAGGGGAATTAGAAGTTGAAAGAGAATCAGAAGATGGAGAAAACAAACCCCAAGACCAATTTGAGGTACCAGCTCATTTTAAAAAATATGAAGTGGAGGAGAGGAAAATTGCTATTCAAATGCCGAAAAGAGAAGCACAGCCTGGAATAGCATATGATAATAAGGAGCAAACCAAAAAGATAGTTGTAACTATGGAAGGAGGAGAGGAACGATGTACCTTCATAGGACAGGATGTCTCATTAGAAGAAGAGCAAGAGTTAATTCGTCTCATAAGAGAATATCGGGATGTCTTTGCTTGGACTTATAAGGACTTGAAAGGAGTAGATCCATCTATATGTGCGCATAGAATCCCCATGACATCCGAAGCCAAACCTTTGAAACAGAGACCATACACTTACAATGATGTGTATTCAGCCAAGATAAAAGAGGAAATAGATAAATTACTAGATGCTGGATTCATCTATGAAATTGAGCACACGGAATGGGTGTCACCCTTGGTGGTTGTACCAAAAAAGAATGGAAAGTTAAGAGTGTGCATCAATTTGAATAAAGTGAACGCCGCAACCATAAGGGATAGTTATCCCTTACCAATCACTGATCATCTCTTGGAAAGGGTAGCAGGGAAGGAATTTTATAGTTTTCTGGATGGCTTTTCAGGGTATAATCAGGTAGCCATTGCTCCTGAGGACCAACATAAGACAGCATTTGCAACTGAATGGGGAGTATACGCCTTTAGAGTCATGCCTTTTGGTTTAACGAATGCCCCAGCTACATTCCAAAGATTGATGTGTCATGTGTTCAAAGAATTTCTGAGAAAAAGTATGGAGGTATATGTGGACGATCTTTGTACATATTCAGCTATACGATCAGAGCACATCCCTGAACTAGAAAGGATTTTTGCTAAATGTCGACAATATCGAGTATGCCTCAACCCTGAAAAATGTGTCTTCATGGTTCGACAAGGGAAAATCTTAGGACATATTGTCTCTAAGAATGGGATTTCAACGGACGAAGACAAAATCAAAGTAATTTTGGATTTACCAAGACCTAAGACTGCTAAAGAAGTTCAAGCATTTATGGGACATTGTGGATACTATCGAAGATTCATACATATGTACGCCATAATTGCTAGACCTCTTTATGCATTATTGACTCTGTTCAAATGGACCGAAGAATGCGAAAAAGCTTTTAACGAGTTAAAGAATCGATTGAGTTCAGCACCCATCCTTCGAGTCCCTAACTGGAATAAACCGTTTCACATTCATGTGGATGCTTCCAAGTTTGCCATTGGTTGCATCTTAGCTCAACCAGCTGACACAGGAAAATTAGACCACCCGATAGCCTATGCTAGTAGACAGTTAAATCAAGCAGAACGCAATTATACGACCATGGAAAGAGAAGGCCTAGGGATGGTTTACGCAGTCAAGAAATTCAGACATTACTTACTGGCAAACAAATTCAAATTCTTCATTGATCATCAAGCCCTTTTGTACCTAGTCAACAAGCCTTGCAATACAGGACGACTAGTACGATGGTTTTTACTGCTAATGGAATTTGACTTTGAGGTAATAGTCAAGAAAGGAAACACCCACATGAGAGCAGACCACTTATCTCGAATGACTCATGGAGAACCACCCATAGGAGTACCCGATGACCTGCCAGACACTTATCTTTTTAACCTGGAAGTATGTCCTCAGTGGGCAGAAAAATTGATCCCTATACTTACACATGGACCTAAAGATGGGATCACACCAAACCAAACGCAAGACCTCTGGAGGACTAAAAACCTTCACATCATTGCGGGAAGTTTGTACCACCAGGATTCAAGTGGATTACTGATGAGATGCGTGGAAGAAGAGGAACAAGAAGTGTGGCTTCAGAAAGCACACATAAACCAATGGAACACTCATTTGAATGCAAATGGAACGTGGCAAACACTCAAGAGATTTGGCATATATTGGCCAACCATGCAAAGAGATGCACATAACTATGTGTCAACCTGTCAAACCTGTCAAGAACAAATCCCAGATGAGAACTCTACCTTATGCTATTCTACGATAGCACCAAGATGGAGCATGCCACTGGTAAAGTTCTTGAAAACTCAATAATACCCTGACGGAGCTACTTTAGCAAGGAAGCGTGCTCTTGAAGAACAGAGTAAAGACTATGCCATCATAGGAAAACAACTCTTTAAACGCGGGAAAGATAACCAATTAATAATGTGCATTCATGAAAATGAATATCTTTTTGTCTTAGAGATGGCTCATACAGGAGCTGCAGGAGGACACTTCTCTGCAGACAAAATAGCAAAAATGATCCTATTTGCTGGAATGTGGTGGCCAACTCTACACCAAGATGCCATAACATATGTGCAACGGTGTGATACTTGTCAACGAACGAAATATCCTATTAGAAGAGATGAGATGCCACTTCGACCCATGATGAGTGCTAGAGCTTTCACGAAATGGGGGATAGACTTTATAGGACCTATTAGCCCACCAGCAAAAGGTTCACATGCCGAATACATAATTGTAGCCACAGATTACCTGACCAAATGGGTTGAAGCAAAAGCAACAACGAAAAATGACGCAAGAACTACAGCCAAGTTTCTCTTCGAGAACGTCTTCACTAGATTTGGACTACCTATAGAGATTGTGAGTGATAGAGGTACGCACTTTGTTAATGAAGTAATAGAGGCCTTATTGAATGAATTCTTGGTAATTCATAAGAAATCTGCCCCTTATCACCCACAAGCAAATGGACAAGCAGAAAGTTCAAATAAAATCTTGTGTACTGTTCTCACCAAAATCGTTAACAACGGTAGATCAGATTGGGATAAACAGTTACACCATGCTTTATGGGCATTTTGAGTAGCCTATAAAACCGCAATAGGCACTACTCCTTTTAACTTAGTGTACGGACAAAACGCTATTTTGCCAATTGATTTCTTGATTCCCACTCTTAGAGTAGCAACTACTTACGAGTGGACAGGACATGAATTATCAGCTCAATTGGACCAAATAGAAAAGCTTCATGAAACTAGGTTACAAGCAGTAGCAGGCATTTATGCTGCTAAACGACGACAAAAAGCCTATTTTGATGCGCATATTAAGGACAAAAATTTGAAGGAAGGAGATTTAGTTCTGGTATACACCTTGAAACAGCATGCTAAGAAGTTGCAGAAGAGAGGATATGGTCCTTTAATTATTAATCGTATCTCTACAAGTGGAGCCATTAGCTTAGCAACCTTAGATGGAGACGTGTTACCAAACTACATCAGTGGGTGTAGAGTAAAAAAATACCTAGAACCATTAACTGACGAAACCATGTCTCGATTAATCCAAGGCAAGAATAGACGCATAGAAGAGGAAAGAATACGAGAGGAAGCGAGACAGGAAGCATTGGAAAGAATAAAGAAACGAAAAGAGTGGATGAGAGAGCGAGATGAAAGATATCGTCAAGGAGAAGAACTCATCCCGATGGCTAATTTTAGAGCCACTCAAAACCTAGGATCGCAAAGAACACAACCATATCTAAATTTGGGAGCAGGAAAAACGGAGTATCACCTGGTGAATGCTCTCATAGACACAGGAGCCGCTGTAAGCTGCATCAAGTTTTCATTGACCCAAAAACTCCAGGAGACAATACGCCCATCGATGGCCCAGTTGATAGGAATAGGAGGAACAATTACTCAATGCATAGGTGAGATCACCTTACCGTTGCATCTTGGCAACAATACTATGGAACAAAAGCTGTTAGTGTGTCATGACCAAGATTTACTTGAAGAAGTAGTGTTAGGTCAATACTGGATTTACGAATACGAGGTGACCATTCAATTGGCGTTAGGATATATCTCAGCCAGGATAGGACATCGTGAAGTATTCAGCCTGCTAGATGAACGACCACTCACATCCGTGAGCATGGAGCAAACAGTTCATTCCAACGAACAAAGTCCTGAATGTATGATCACTAGCACTATAGAGACACCTTCATCGAGTACTATATGTGCGGACACGTTGAATTCTGCTTGCACACCATGTTCTAGTCTAGCAAGTCTTGAGAGTATCAATCAAGTTGAAACCAACCTCACCGAAACACCATGCATTAGAGAGAATAAGCCTCAGAGTAACTCAAAATCTGTACCCATTAAAATATACCCTATTCTATATTCTAACCAAGCGTGGATAAAGAAAGATCAAGTGGAGGAGTATCTTCGACGACAGAAGCACAACCGACATCGGAACAAACGATCAAAGCAAAAAACAACTCAGTCTGAACAACGAAGTCATCGACAAGTTGCTACAATTTGGATTCCAAAGAAAGTCGTAGCTGCTCAACAGGATCGTTCGCAAATATGGGTTCCTAAGTCATGCACTACAAAGAAACCAAACCGAAGGGATGATCCCCAAAACAAGAAGAACCAATGTGATCCACAGGCAAAACAACCACAGAAAAGGAGTTACTGGAGAAAGAAGGAGTCTGTAATGGCAATCCGACCCATTTCGAGATTCACAAATCAGATGAAGCAGACCCACAACAAGAAGAAAAGAGCCACTTTCAGTGGAAGAGGGCAACATACAACGAAGCCCAGCACAATGAAACAAATTTGGATACCGAAAGACAAAATGAACGACATGCATACGCCAACTATTTCCAATTGCACACATATGGAGCCTTCGAGATCCAAAGTATGCATGATAGGGCCACATTACAAGGCCAAGCATTTGACACATCCTTCTTCTATTTCAGGATAGTCAAGCACATTTTCCTAAGGGGGAAATAGGAGAGCACTTGTATATATATTAAGAAAATACTCCAACAAATTTAATAATCGCTTCGGCTATAAACTAACTTTTTGTTTTCCTTTTCAGATGAAAATCTAAAAATACATAAAAATGAGAAAAATCCAGGTATTACCTTTCTCACACACACGGGAAAGGGACGACACCATTCACTCGGAGCAACATCAAACTTATAACCAACATATAGAGGAGGATTTCTGAGAACATATGGATACTAATTCATGCTCTACATTGAGTGCAGATGGCATCCACTGATTCCGAATCTACACAGCAAGAAGAGGTGCAACTTCTTCCATTAGAATCAGTAACAAAAGCAAGAGGTCACTGGTTCAGAGATGATCAACCAGTGGCAGAGCTCATCTTCATGGCGACAATCAAAATTATGGACACAGATCATTATTTTCCTATCATGTCCCAGGATTTCAAGACGATCATACAAGGACTACCTCATATTGAGGATGTATGGACACAAGCAGGCATAGAGGCATTCCTCAAACTACCTATCTACGTTCCGGACTTCCAAAGATGTGCACAGGTAATGAATACCATGCAGCCTGCCGCGACGAAGATCTCAGTCCCAGAAGCCCGAGTATTGGATAAAGTAGGGACATGGAAGACCATCCAATTCACACATGAGTTAATCAATAGAGCTTTTGGATGGAATCAAGCAGGCATTACTAGTGTCAAAAACGAATGCCATGATCCCAAAAAGAGATCATTCTTGGAGATAAACAGAATTGACATAGAAGATGCTGTGCGATTGGTACATCAACATTTTTGCTTTCCCAGCATGCACAGATATACAGCTCCACAGAAGATAGTAGTGCAATTACTATCACATGCCATGCGGCAAATTGGGAACAAAGTGAACCTGACCGGCTATGTTCAGGAAAGATTATTCGAAGCCCAGAAGAAGTGGGGACAGAAGAAGTTTCTGAATGGCAGTTTTGCATTGACCTTGTTAATATATGAAGCTTTAGAAATGAAGAACTGTTTGAGAGAGATGCCAACCTCAGAAGGGCTCGCAAAATACGCAAAATCAGCTATGATCCCTAAGAAGAAGAAATCAGTAGCTATGGTTGAAGAAGCTGGAACTAGCATACAAAAACCCATGAGAGGTACGAAGCGATTACGGGAAGAGGAAGCCCAAGCTACACCACAATCAAAGAGAACTCATCTCTTACCGAAGATCACGACGGCCCAAGTGCCTATTACCAAGAGAGATTTGTCCGCTGCTCTCGAGGAAACACATCAGTATATGCAAGGGCGGGTAAATTTAAACGTTCAAGGACATCATTATAGACAGGCTAGTCAAGAGAAGACACAACGGAATCCAGAGCAAACACCAAAACAAGCTGGAAGATACAAAGAGCTGGGCATTGATGATTCTAGTACCAACACGGAATCCAGCCCTGAAAAAGATACATTGGATACTGATATACGGACAGAAACACAAGAAGATGAATGGAATGAGATTGATCAAGTGGAATTCACGCCACAAAATCAGGAAGAAAAGGAAAAGAGAGTCGAAGAATCTATAGAACCGGAGCACGTCATTCAATTGAATGACACTACAAAGATAAGCATCAAAGAAGATACAACCAGTGTTGCACATGTAAAACCACCTATTAAAGAGGAAGAACAAACTCCAGTGAGTAAGGAAACGGAGGAGCGACAAACCCAAGAACAAATTGTGATCGAGGTGCCTGATGACACACCTCAGGGAAATAAAGAAGACATGGGGGCGGAGCCAAGGATCCAGCTTCAGATTAGGCAGCCCCATGACACTACATTACACATTGCACAGGGAAAAGACATCAATACCGGAGAAGAGCCGAGCATACCAAAAACATGGCTTAACGTGGATGTTACTCAGTTGAAACCTGTAGTAAAGCAGATGATTCAAACAGCCATGGACACTCAACAACAGATGATGGATATAGATGCCGAGTATGATCAAGCAAGAAGAGAAGAGAATCAGTTTCAACTCATGAGTGAACAACTATCGGCACAATTGATTGCAGCACAGAAAGATTTAGCAAACAGAAGTACTGAAGTGTTGGCAATCAAGACCCAACATGAAGCATCCATCGCTCAGAACCAACAACTGCATACCCAACTAACCGAGTTGCAAAGATCACACGATGCGAGCGAGGCTGAGAAAGAGAAAATGAAGATGAGAAGCATGCTATTAGAGCAACAACTCAAGCTATATATGGAAGAGAACGACAGCCTACGCAACAGAAATAAAGAATTGATGAAATCTTTATTATATGACCAGCCAATCGTGCCACAGGAGTTCACAGAAACCAAAGACCAAGAATTACGAGATCAGATCTTAAAATATGAAGAGTTGCTAAAGCAAGAACAAGTCCAGATAGAGGAATGGAAAAGCAGATATGCCAACGAAACCAGTGAACTGAAGCGTCAATTACAAAACGTAAATGCCAAACTGGTCCAAAGCTACAGTGAAAACATGGATCATGTAGCCGACATTGGTAAAGAGTTGCTGGCCACTAAAGAAACACTCCGAGAAGCCATGCAAAAGATACAAGAAAAAGATGAATGCATGGAACGGTTGAAGACTCAGATGAAAGAGAAAGCACCGATCGGGACACCAGTAGTGCCAGAAAAGGGAAATCCTACTGATGAGGTAGAGGTAAGTCCTCTATCTCACCCGATCTATAATTCTCCAATACGTGAGCAGGTGGCGGATATACATGATGATCATCCTATGCCATATACTGCAGAAATAAGTCAGAAGGAACGGGCACTAGTGGTGTCCCGATTAACAGAAAATTTTGAAAATGAAGTGGTAAAAGTCATGAAAGAGGCCAAGATCAAAGGTAAAGACCTGGACAAAATCATGAGGCCCTTCAATACTCCATATGGACTCTTGAAAGAAAAGACAAGACGTTATATAATGAAGATTACACACAAGAGTCCAGATGAGCAGCTTAACTTCAAACATGACACATTCGAATACACACAAGCGGAGTTTGAAGCTGCGCAACCAGTGTGGCGGAGAAAATTTTTGGAGAAACATCCCACACTACGAGTGCATTGGCAAGCAGCGCCATATGCATTCCAAGTAAACCCTTCATTTTGTCCATTACCATGCAGAAAGGATACCAGGGAATTTTTGGATTTGCAAAGAAGCGGCACCATCAATAAGCAGTGGCTCAATTATCCTATGCTTCCGAGTCCGCCACATAACTATTTACCAACGGAGGATTATATGGTCAAAACCATAGAATTTTGGCTACAGAATTACGCGACAGTACCTGATTTAGCTGTAAAAAAGACCAACAAAATACTTAGCATGATCCTCACAGTTTTGAAGGTATTCAAGCATGCGGCATACACATTTTTGAACTTCATAGGCATTAATCAGGGCACGGAGATCCTCATTTTTGATCTGTCAGTTATGTCTAGCCGCCCAACAATAATGGCATATTATTCTAGAATTATGTTCTTGCCAAGTGTATATATGCAGACTTTCGAAGAAGCTTTCTTTACAGGATTTTTTGAAATAGATTCTGAAATCTTTTTGAAGATGTCATCTAATCTAAATGCCAGACTAGTGGCATATGAACTAAGCTTCTTTGCAGATCACAGACAACCACCCAATGACGGTGTGAAGGCAGAACAATGGAAACAACTCATGATACGTGAAGCAAATCAGCTAAATGATACAGAGCAAAGAGTTTATCAAACATATGTCCGTCGCTTATCAAAGCCTGTCGAGGACGACAGAGTCCAGGAGGGGGTCAGTGTTGAGGGAGAATCAAGTAAGAAGAAGAAAAGAAGAAGACAACGAAAGAAGCAGCTTCACTAAAAAGCAAGATCTGAAGATACATCTCTGCAGGAAGCCCCGCAGGGGCACGCATCAGGCAAAAAGAGAAAACAGCCAGGTCATGCACGGTGGAAAGAAGTAAACAGCTTCAAAGCAATACAACAGGGTCAGATGTGTGCAACCAGGACAAATCAGAGGACCAAAAGTTATAAAGGGGTAGAGGCTGAAAAGTTTAAGAGGGTGACTAAGAACAGCACATTCCTAGTCACTGGTGGCGTGCGTGGCAACCCAAGTCAACAGGCAACCCAAGTGCAACAGGCTCTCGAGTAGTAGAGCTTGAATCAAGAAGGCCATCAAATCTGCATGTCTGTTTAACTACCATGCATGAGAAAAGACTACTACCTCTCACACTTACTGAAATACTGAAAGTGTTTGCCACAAGCCTCTTTTCAGCAGTTTTGGTATTTTGAGGTTTTCTCCCAGCCCAGAACTCCGAATATAGGCAATAGGGTACTCGTTTCGAATCTCTCGACGAGACGCATCCAACGGTGGTAGTTTCACTCAATTCTGACCACTCTGCTTCAAGTTATGGCAAAAACAGTGACTGACGGGAATCACAAATACCCGCGCCACAGCTTCTCCTAGCTTACGCACGCACTACAGCAGCTCAAAACAAATGGGAAGGGGTAGACAACAGTCCTACACACGCATTTCAAGCATCACACACACATACAAGAGCAAAATGAAGATCAAAATCAGCAAGAAAGAGGCAAACTCGAAAATTCAGAAGAGCTCCTTGTTCACAATGGCAAGAGTCCTTTACCAAGAGTCACAAAGTGACTTATATACATGAGCCCTAAGTTTGGTCCTTTCACACAAGTGACCGGCACTTTATTCACTAAGAGACTAATTTCCTACTATTGTACATGGGTAATCTCTATTCTTCTGTGGGGATGCATCTAGAGGACTCCTCTAGTGCATTTACAAGGGAAAATATATTACAAGAATGAATATGATACAAAAATATGTAGTCCAAATCGGAAAATTTTTGGGGCCCGTCTTTTTCTCTGCTTTGTGCGCTCCTTAGTTCTGCAACAGGAAGTGATACCTTAGCTTCCTTCACTGAATGAACTCTATCTGAAATTTAAAGAAAAACTTCACCAGTTCTGGATGTCTCTTGTCGGTCAGACTTAGTACTGTGTGTACATGTCCATTTCACCGAAATCTTTGATCAGTTTATAGTTGAGACGTCTAGCTACAAGATAAGCTATCTCTCATACAAAACTTTACATTATACTTCGAGATCTAACTCATAGAAGTACCGGAAAATATTTACTGAGAAAACTCTAACTGTCAACTAACTTTCACAGTAGCATGCAAATTCTCAGATTTCTTCTCTCTCTCTCTCTCTCCTATTTTGAGTAGTTCCTCCTTACCATCTCTCTCAGATGAATACCGGACATTTCAGGTTTTGTTATTCATCTCTACATACGCGATCTATGGCGTCTTCTATATCTTACTTCTATTCTCTATCTCATATGCGCACTTCTCTCTCTCTTATCTATCTATCTCAGCTCTCTTATATACAATTTGATCTCGTTGATCTCGTTTCAACAAACTCTAATTTTGGAAGTTTCTATGCTATATATTACAGTCGTGAATTTGTCCCTTCACTAAGGCTTTGGTTTTCTGAATACTTTGTTTCTGCTTTCCTTCGTCTTTATGTCGTTATGCATAATTAGTGAGTGAATCTCCAATCTCTCTCTCTCTCTCTCTCTCTCTCTCTCTCTCTCTCTCTCTCTCTCTCTCTCTCTCTCTCTCTCTCTCTCTCTCTCTCTCTCTCTCTCTCTCTCTCTCTCTCTCTCTCTCTCTCTCTCTCTCTCTCTCTCTCTCTCTCTCTCTCTCTCTCTCTCTCTCTCTCTCTCTCTCTCTCTCTCTCTCTCTCTCTCTCTCTCTCTCTCTCTCTCTCTCTCTCTCTCTCTCTCTCTCTCTCTCTCTCTCTCTCTCTCTCTCTCTCTCTCTCTCTCTCTCTCTCTCTCTCTCTCTCTCTCTCTCTCTCTCTCTCTCTCGCGGCACCTTCCCCACCCCCGCCACACCCCCCACCCCCGCACCCCTCCACCCCACCCACAACCCAC
This sequence comes from Ceratopteris richardii, assembly GCA_020310875.1. Classification (NCBI taxonomy): domain Eukaryota; kingdom Viridiplantae; phylum Streptophyta; class Polypodiopsida; order Polypodiales; family Pteridaceae; genus Ceratopteris; species Ceratopteris richardii. The sequence goes on along the minus strand of CM035425.1, from coordinate 164,342,818 downwards.
CACCACCCGCCACTCCTACCGCCCCCTCTCTCTCTCTCTCTCTCTCTCTCTCTCTCTCTCTCTCTCTCTCTCTCTCTCTCTCTCTCTCTCTCTCTCTCTCTCTCCCCCCACGCCCCCCTTCGTTCCGGAATGCGTGCTTGCATTTTCTCTCTCTCTCTCTCTTTCCCCACGCCCCCCTATTTTCCACCGAAAGCTAGCCACTAACTCTCTCTCTCTCTCTCTCTCTTTCCCCAGACCACCCTTTTTTTTTCTTTCCCTAAAACAAGAAAAAATTTTGGCGTCAATTTTTTTACGGCCTCTGAAATTCACAATAGTAACTTTAAATGTTGACCTTTTCTTTCACTTTCTCTTGTGTGGGTGAAGTTTGGCGTTTGCTTACCCTCTCTTTCAGCAGACTTTATAGCATTGCCATCCTTTTTTGTGAGGTTAGTATTCGTTCCTCGTTGCTATAAATGCAGCTCATCGCGTTCGTTAGTCTTACATCTGCCGGAGGCCTACTCTTATCCTCTCTCTGCATCTCCTCTGCCTATCCTCCCTCTGCATATCCTCTCCAACCCTACCATAAATGTTGGGAAAGATGGACGGATGATCCAAGAGACTAAGTAGGTACTGCTAAACCTGCCTTGTACCAGCCCTCTTCTGCTTCAGAGTTGATAAGTGGACCTTCTTAGCATTCCAATAACACCAAAAAATGGCCTATGTACTTTGGAAGTGATGTGTGTAATGATTGAACCAAAACAGATAACTTTGAAGTTCACAAACTCAAGAAAACCTTCTATTTATGTCTTGACACCTGCTGGATGTTTTACTCAGTGTGACCAGCACAGTAGAAATTGATAAAATTCCTTCTAGGGGTATTTAATTAGCTTAGTAATCTACCATTTGCAAGTGGAATGATGTAAAAAGATAAACTATGCTAAGAGAAATCAATTTAGGAAGTTTAGCTATACCCCCGACTTTTTAGGACTGTAGCAGAAATTGACCAGAGTTCACCTCGATGCAGATTTCTCTGCAATTGCAAAATAGAATTACTTCAAACTTTGACAGCATGTAGATGACTTTGAGCTGAATCCAACAAGTCTTAAATTACTTGATTTGGTGAAGAATTGACCAAGATATGCCCTTGACACGTTGGCAGACTTTTGAGTAGACTCACAGAGAACTCAGAGATAAATGATGTAAATGTATCTATTAATGAACACTTGTATACAATCCCATTGGCATGTACAACATTGCTTAATGGTGTAGAGAGGTGTAGGCTATAGTATAGTCCTCACACACACTCAAAATCAGTAGAATGAGGCTTGGGAATGATCTATGTTACCCGCGACTTTTCATGTTCACTTTTATATGTAATGAGTGAAGATTTGAATTCAAATTCAAATCTTGGCTCCCTATGATCAAGCTCCTAACTGCTTGGAGATATTCCTTCAATCAAATGAGCTACTTTTCCACGACTCATTTTGGTAGGTGATTACAAAAGATTCTAAGTCAATTTGAATTTTACAATGAGGTAAAGTGGTAATTAACCACTAGCATATGTTCCTATGCTTCTTCATGTATGTGTAGACTTTAATGCTTCCTTTGAGCCAAATGTGTAGGCTTGCAATTTACACCAACAGCTCCCCCTCAAGCCAAACATTTTGGCTTAAGTCTTCATCTTCAATCTTCAAGTATATCCTGCAATCCAATCATGGATTTGAACTTGCAAAGTTTTGTTTCATCCAAAGCTTTAGTCAGCAAATCTGCACATTGCATGTTTGTTGATACATAGGTAAGTTGAATGTCCTTGCTTATCAATTTCTCTCTCACATAATGATAATGGACCTCTATGTGTTTGGTCCTAGCATGATAGATGGGATTAGCTGCAAGGTGAAGAGAACTTGTATTATCTCCAAAGATTATTGGAGACCTAGTATATAAGCCCAATTCTGTATACAAAAGCTTAATCCAAATTGCTTCTTGTGTGGCATTAGCTAGTCCTCTATACTCTGCCTCTGTGGAAGACAAAGCAACAGTAGGTTGCTTCTTTGAAGACCATGAAATTGGTTTGTCACCTGCAAACGAAATATATCCAGAAGTGCTCCTCCTATCATCCTTGCATCCTGCCCAATCTGCATCTGAATAAATTTTGATATCAATATCTGAAGTGTAAGGGAAATACAAACCATGGTTCTGTGTACCCTTGAGGTACTTCAAGATTCTCTTGGCAGCCTCTAAGTGAGGTATCCTTGGCTTGTGCATAAATTGACTTAGCACACTTACACCATATGCAATATCAATTCTTGTAAGAGTAGCATAATTCAAGCTACCCACCATACTTTGATAACGTGTAATGTCTTTGACTTCATCACCTTCATGGGCACTTAGCTTTAGGTTTACCTCCATTGGAGTGCTTGCTACTTTAGCATTCTACAAGTGAAACTTCTTCAACATATCATGTACCTACTTTTTCTGAGTAATGTATATCCTTGAATTAGTGTAAACTAATTCAAGCCCTAGAAAATACTTCAATAAACCAAGATCATTGATCTTGAACTCCTTCATCATCTGGCTTTTGATATACCTAATTCCATTGACATCATTACCTGTAATGATGATGTCATCAACATAAACACAGAGATATATTACCTCTGAATTACTTCTCTTAATGAACAGAGAAGTATCTGCCTTGCTCATGAAAAAACCTTGGTCTTGGAGGTATGTAGTTAACCTATAATTCCATGCCCTAGGTGCCTGCTTCAATCCATATAAAGCCTTTTTTAATTTGCAAACATAAGTTACCTTCTTAGGGTCCTTATAGCCAAGAGGTTGTGACATATATACTTCTTCTGAAATCCATCCATTCAAGAAAGCATTATTGACATCCAATTGGTTTATGTTACAATTCTTTGATGCAGCCACACTTACCAACACTTTCATTGTTGGCATATTGGCCACAGGAGAAAATGTCTCTTCATAGTCAATGCCTTGGGTTTGTGCAAAACCCTTGGCTACCAATCTGGCTTTGTACCTATTAATTGTTCCATCAGAATTTCTTTTCAACTTATAGATCCATCTGGATCCTATTACCTTCATAGAATCCTTCTTGGGTACTAACTCCCATGTGTCACTCTCCTTGAGTGCTTCAATTTCCTCATCCATAGCTTCTTTCCATTCTGATTTTGTTATTGCTTCTTCATATGAACGTGGTTCTTCATTTGACAAATCTTTGGCAAGATAAACAAAATGTTTAGTAACAAGAGATGTATCATACCCATATCTGATAGGTTTCTTGCTTTCTCTTTGAGATCTTCTGATTGATTGAGTTGATGATTCAGGTATGTCTTCAAGCTTCTTCATCTTCATTTTGCCCTTGGACTTCCATGCCTTGAATTCTTCAAGGTTGATAGTGTCTTCATCATCTGAACTTGATTCTTCATTCTGAGTAGGTTCCTCCTTTGCAAGTTTTGGAAATTCTTCTTCCAAGTCATAGGGTAGTTTAACCTTCCTGCATTCATTCTCATACCAAGAATCATTCTCATCAAAGATCACATCTCTGCTTACCATAAATCCCTTATTGGTAGGATTATAAAACCTGTAACCTTTTTTATTTAAATCATACCCAATGAAAATGCATTTTTTAGCCTTTGGATCTAGCTTACCTCTTATCTGAGAAGGAATGTGCACATATGCTACACATCCAAATATTTTGCAGTGATCTAATGATGGTCTCTTACCATGCCATGCTTCATAGGGTGTCGTACCATCAAGTGACTTAGATGGTAACCTGTTTATGAGGTAAGTGGCAGTAGAAACACTCTCTACCCATAGATAGTTAGGTAACTTCTTCTCATTAAGCATAGATCTAGCTGTCTCAACAATTAACCTATTTCTTCTCTCAGCTACCCCATTCTGTTCAGGAGAATACCTTGTGGTTATCTCTCTTTTGATGCCTCTGTCCTACAAGAAGTCTTCAAATTCATTGGAGAAGTACTCACCTCCTCCATCTGACCTTAGCCTCTTCAAATTCCTTCCTGTCTGGTTTTCAACTAATGCAAGATATTTCTTAAAACAATTAAATACCTCATCCTTGTGCTTCATGAAATATAATACAGTCCATCTGCTATAATCATCAATAAAAGACACATAGTACCTTGATCCTGAGACTGAGGGGTCTTTGCTAGGTCCCCAAACATCTGTGTGTACAAGCTCTAGGTAGTCTTCATGCATGTATCCTTTCTTGGAGAAGGGTAACGTGTGAGACTTACCAAATTGACAAGCATCACACTTGTAAATCATATGTTGCTTGGATACATTAGGTATCCCAAGCACACATTGGTCCTTGCACATTTGTTTCAAGGTTCTTTCTCCTATGTGCCCTAACCTTTTGTGCCAAATCTCAAGCTCTGAAAGTGTTTGATCTTTATAACTGTATAGTGCAATATTCTTTGTGTCTTCCAACTCAAAAGGGAAAAGTCTACCTGATTTTTCTCCTTTAGCAATCCTCTTGAACCCATGTATTGGGTCCTCCACATATGCTTCATATTGATTGAATCTGACCTGCAAACCTTTCTCCACAATCTGACCAACACTCATCAAATTTTTGGTAATGGTTGGTACATAGAGTACCCTGCTCAACAAATTCTGATTACCATCACAAGTCTTAACATTTCCAACTTTAACTACTGAATGCTTTGTATCATCACTTGTTTGGACTTGATGTTTACCTTTGGGTTCCTCAAGATCAGAGAGTAGTGCCACATTGCCAGCCACATGATTTGAGCACCCTGAATCAATGTAGAATAAGTGGCCATCATTTGTACCTGACTTTGAAGTCATGTTCATGATCAGAAGAGAGTCATCCTTCTCCTCTTTGTAAGTAGGAACATTCATATGTGTTGAGTGTTCACAGTTCTCTGAAACAGGCGCAAATTTCGATCTTAATCTTTTGGTCAGTTCTCACTCCATAGTTTAAAGTTTTGTGCAAGTAAGCACTTAATCTTTAAGTTGGAAGGAAATCTACTCGTGGCTAGAAGCATTTGCTTAAACGGGTTTTGTAATGAGAGAATTGAAGTTAAGAAGTTAGGGGTGTCTAAATCGACTTCTCAGAAGTGCAGATTCAGACATAGGTAACTTGTGAAGTTGATTTCTCAAGTTATACTAAACCTTTTTGAGAACTTTAACTTGGAGGAGGTGCGCAATCTCTAGACGACACTCCATACAAAATTTCATAGAAAACTTTACATGTTTGATAGGTCAATGAGAAGAAATTGTGCAGCAGACTTTCTGTGTTTTATCTTCTTCACAGAATTTGTCAACTTTTGATAATTTGGAGATAGGACCTTTAAATTAGTGAAGGTTTTGACTTACTCTTGATATAGATGTGTTCTAACTTCAAGAGTAGGTTATTCTTTTGGAGATTAACACTCTCCATCAGTGGTATCAGAGCAGGAGACATCAAATCAAGGAAAGGAAGGTCCCGACTGCTGCAGATTCAAGAAATTCAACATTTGAAGAACTAAAAGGTGAAAGTTTAAAGGCAAAGCAAGAGGAGGAGACCATACGACATCAAGAAGGACAAAAGGAGTCTAATTCGAAGTAAAGGTACACATATTGTTCATAAAGCTTGAAGATTTCAATACACAGGTAGACACAAGATGGGAGATTCTCTACAGATAGAGAAATTGGATAGGGAAAACTATCCTGCATGGTCAATGAGGATGGAAGCTCATCTTATGAGCAAAGATCTGATTGCTTACATCACAGGAGAAGAAGAGAAGCCACAGTTCAGAGATCCTAGTGTTCCAACTAGGGAAGAGTTAGCAGATTTGAAAAATTGGATGAAGAAAGATGCTCAAGCTAGGAGCATTATATATATGGCAGTCAATGATTACTTGTTACCTCATATTAGAGGTCTTGAAAGTGCAACTGATATTTGGAATGCTTTGGAGGAGCATTTCCAGAATACTACAAAGTCAAGGAAGGCATCCTTATGGGCAGAGTTTACAACCTTTAAGAAGAAGGCCTCTCAATCTATCTCAGACTATGTAACAAGGATGAAAGACATTGCAGATGCATTAGGAGCTGTTGATGAAGACATTGAGGAGGATAAATTGGTAAGGCAAATCCTTACAGGTTTGAGAGGTGATGACAAATGGAAGCCATTCATTTTGTCTACAGAATTATCACTTGACCATTTCACTCCTGATTTAAATCAATTGCTAGGTCATATGCTAACATTTGAGCACGATGTTAAAGGATATGGTGACAAGAGTGCAGGTCATGCAATGTACTCAAAAGATAAGAAGAAGAATAGCAAAGGAAAGCAACAAGCAGGTGAAGATGAAGGTACAACTAGTCAAGACAACTTCCTAAGAGGAAGAGGAGGTGGCAAAGGTAGAGGAAGAGGAAGAAACAACAAGGATGGAGGTAAAGCTTGCTGGATTTGTGGTAAGACAAATCACTTAGCTAATGATTGTTGGCATAATAATCAGAGTAATGGTGGATACAATCAGAACTATAATTCAAGAGGTAGAGGTGGCAGAAATCAAAGAGGTAATTTCAGAGGTAGAGGTGGTAGGAGTTACTTTGGAAGAAATGCAGGTAGAGGATTCCAAAGTCAACAATACAACAACACCTACTACAATTATGCTTCAGATCAAAAGGAGGATTCAACATTGATAATGAATGCAACTTGTGAAAGGCAGAATGAGGATCAAAGAGTTTTTTACATTGACTCAGGGTGTAGCAATCACCTGAGTGGTAATATATCCTTGATGACTGATTTGGAGAATAATGTTTTTAATCATGTTGTTCAAACAGGTGACAACACAAAGCACAATGTGAAGTCAATTGGATCAGTGAAGGCCAAGGATGGTAGCACCTTATTGAGTAAGGTCTTGTATGTTCCTACAATTCCTAAGAATTTGATAAGTGTAGGACAAATTGTTGAAAAGGGATATGAAGTAAGGTTCACTAATGATGGAGTATATGTGGAAGACCCTAGCCAAGGGTATAAACAGATTGTTTCAGGGAAAAAGGAAGGAAGATTATTTACATTGAAGATTCAAGGCAATATTGGTCATGCTATGTTCACATATGGAGGACATAAGATCTCTGAGTTAGATCTTTGGCACAAGAGGCTTGGACATTTCAATGAAAGAGGTATTAAAGATATGGTTAACAATGGTTCAGTGCTTGGGTTGCCTAATGTTGCAGGTCAACATATGACATACAAATGTGAGGCATGTCAATTAGGTAAGGCTCATAAGAATTCTTATTCCAAGCATGGTTTTATGCACTCAGAGAAGCTTGAGTTGGTACACACAGATGTGTGGGGACCATCAAAAGATTTCAGTATAAATGGGTCAAGGTATTATGTGATTTATGTTGATGATGCTACTAGATGGATCACTATCTATGTGATCAAAGATAAGTCAGAAGTGTTTAATACATTTAAACACTATCATGCATATGCAGAAAGAATTACAGGTCATAAGTTGAAAAGACTAAGGTCAGATGGAGGGGGAGAGTATTTCTCTAATGAGTTCAGTGATTACTTATGGAATGCAGGTATAAAAAGGGAAGTTACTTGCAGGTACTCTCCTCAACAAAATGGTGTTGCAGAAAGGAGAAATAGAACACTTGTTGAGTTTGCAAGATCCATGATGAAGGAGAAAAATTGTCCTAATTATTTGTGGGCTGAGGCTGTAAATACAGCCACTTATTTGGTCAATAGGTTACCATGTAAAGCCTTGCAGGGTATGACACCATATGAGGCTTGGTGGGGTAAGAGACCTACCTTGGATCATTGCAGAGTTTTTGGATGTGTGGCATATGCATATGTGCCATCACAATTAAGGCACAAGTTGGAGCCTAAAGCTGAAAAATATGTTTTCATTGGTTATGATGATAAGCAGATGGGCTATAGATTGTGGAGTCCATCTACAAAACAATTCATGGTTTCTAAAGATGTTACATTTGATGAGCAAAGTACTTGGTATGCAGGTACAATCAATATCAATACAGGTGATGAAGAAGCAGTAAGCCAAAGGAAAGATAAATCAAAGGTTCAGATATTTAATGAACAAGAGAATAATGAAGTGCAGGTTGAAGTGGAAGAAACACCAAGATTTGATCCTGAATATGAAGAACCACAAACCTCAAGAAGTGGAGAGCTTAGGAGGTCTACAAGGAATAAGTGGCAACCTACAAGGTATAGCTATGATACTTCATTTTTGGCCACAAAAGATTATGCTTATATGATGAATACAGATGAAGACCCTTCTACATATGAAGAGGCAAAAGGTAAGGAAAAATGGGAGAAAGCTATGCAGGAAGAATATGATGCACTATTGGAGAATCAAACATGGGATTTGGTTCCAAAACCAAATAGTCAGAAGATCATTGGATGCAAGTGGGTTTACAAGACAAAGAGATTTGCAGATGGAAGTGTGTCTAGATACAAAGCTAGACTTGTTGTCAAAGGGTTTGCTCAGACTTATGGTGTTGACTATGATGAGACTTATAGTCCTGTGGCAAAGATGACAACCATCAGGACTCTTATTGTTATTGCTGCATGTAAAGGTTGGAAGTTATGTCAACTTGATGTGAAAAATGCTTTTTTGAATGGTTATATTTCAGATGATGTATTCATGGAGCAACCTCAAGGGTTCAGAGATAAAAGGTATCCAGATCATGTGTGCAAGCTCAAGAGAGCTTTGTATGGCTTGAAGCAGGCCCCAAGGGCATGGAACTATAGACTTGTGAAGTTCCTAAAAGAACTTGGATTTCAGGTGTCTAAAGCAGATAGTAGCTTGCTTGTCAAAGCAAGTGATAATGGTTTCATATACATGTGTATATATGTTGATGATATAATCCTTACAGGTACAGATGAAGAAGGAATACAAAGACTCAAGAAGCAAATGGAAAAGGAGTTCAAGATAAGTGACTTGGGAGACTTGTCATACTTCTTGGGCATGGAGATTACATATACTCAACATGGAGTATTTGTGACCCAAGAAAGGTATTTGAAGAACTTGTTAATCAAGTTTAAAATGGATGATTGCAGGGTAGCACCTACACCAATGGAGGTAAATCACAAATTGAGTAAGTTTGGAGGTGAAGAACTCAAGGACATGAGACAATATCAGAGTTTGGTTGGTAGCCTTATCTATGCTACATTAACTAGACCTGATTTATCATATGCAGTAGGAGTTTTGTCTCAATTCATGCATTGCCCAAGGAAAGAACATTGGATTGCAGGTCAAAGAGTGTTGAGGTACATTAAGGGTACACTCAATGAAGGTTTGTATTATGGGTTTACCTCAGATACAAATATCAAAATTTATAGTGATGCAGATTGGGCAGGTAATCCAGATGATAGAAGGTCAACTTTTGGATATATGTGTTATGTGGGAGATAAACTTATCTCATGGTGTTCCAAGAAGCAACATACAGTTGCTTTGTCTTCTACAGAAGCAGAGTATAAAGGCATGGTTGAAGCTGCAAAGGAAGTAATTTGGCTCAAGACTTTGATGAAGAGTTTTGACATTGTGCATGGGGTACCAATTATATATGGAGATAACATGAGTTCATTGTACCTAGCTGCTAATCCTGTTTTTCATGCCAGGACCAAACACATTGAGATTCAGTATCATTTTCTAAGAGAGAAAGTGATGGATAAAGAGATTGAAGTCATACATACTTCAACAAAAGATCAGATAGCTGATATGCTTACAAAGAGCTTGGATGGACCAAAGCTACAGAAGTTTAAAGACATGGCAGGTATAAAGAAGAAAGGAGAAAACCTCAATTGATGATTGAGGGGGAGCTGTTGGTGCAGATCAATCACCAATTGAATGTTTGAAGACTAAAGAATGAAGGATGAGATCAATTCTTGAAGCTTTGAAGGAAGATACACTCAGAGTATGTGAGGAATGTACACATATGTACATAGTTCACTTAGATCTTTGATTAGTCATAGACTTGTACAAATTTATCTATAAATACCCTGAAAATGTCGAGGCGTGATATGAGAGCATATGTGAGAATAGGTAGAAGTCAAGAATGAGGAAGATAGATGTCATGAGACATGTGAAAAATTAGTTGAGTTTCCTCTCATCACTCAACTGTAATTTTTCTGAGTTAATGAAGAAATATTGCGCCCGATCTTTTCGTGTCTGCTCCGTCTGTGTTTGATCAATTGAGAAATCCTTTTGAGGATATCTAAGTTGTTAGTTAATGAGCCTGTGACCTGAGTTTTAGAGTCTAATTGCAAACAGGCTAGGAGAATTGTAAGTAGGAACATTCATATGTGTTGAGTGTTCACAGTTCTCTGAAACAGGCGCAAATTTCGATCTTAATCTTTTGGTCAGTTCTCACTCCATAGTTTAAAGTTTTGTGCAAGCAAGCACTTAATCTTTAAGTTGGAAGGAAATCTACTCGTGGCTAGAAGCATTTGCTTAAACGGGTTTTGTAATGAGAGAATTGAAGTTAAGAAGTTAGGGGTGTCTAAATCGACTTCTCAGAAGTGCAGATTCAGACATAGGTAACTTGTGAAGTTGATTTCTCAAGTTATACTAAACCTTTTTGAGAACTTTAACTTGGAGGAGGTGCGCAATCTCTAGACGACACTCCATACAAAATTTCATAGAAAACTTTACATGTTTGATAGGTCAATGAGAAGAAATTGTGCAGCAGACTTTCTGTGTTTTATCTTCTTCACAGAATTTGTCAACTTTTGATAATTTGGAGATAGGACCTTTAAATTAGTGAAGGTTTTGACTTACTCTTGATATAGAGGTGTTCTAACTTCAAGAATAGGTTATTCTTTTGGAGATTAACACTCTCCATCACTCTTTGTGTAGTTGTTGTAGTCCTTTCTGGTTTTGAATCCTCCTTCATAGTTGCCATTGTAATTGTTGTTGTAATTGTTGTTGTGGCCTTGGTGATGGTTGAACCTTCCTCTTGACTGTGAGTATCCACCTCTTTGGTAGCCTCTTCCTCTCTGATTTTTGTAATTCCTGAAACACTCATCTATAGTATGATTTGATAAACCACAAATGTTGCATGGTGATGAGTTATAGGGTCTCCCCCTACCTTGCTTACCTCCTCTGCCCCTTCCTCTTGAAGATCTACCTCTCCCTGCATAGTTGGCTTGGGAGGTAGAGTCTTCATCTTCCATTTTTTTGCTCTTGCCTTTATCCTTAGACTTCTTATCAGTGTATGGGGCAGAAGAGTTATTACCTTTGGATGTATCTCCATTTTTGGTGAGCTTTGCTTCATGTGTAAATAGTTGTCCCATGAGAGTTGTAAGATCTGGAGTGTGCATGTCCATGTAGAGATCCATTGCAGTGGTGAAGCTTTCCCATTTGTCATCAGCCTTGATTCCATTGATCACTTGCCTTACAATTTGTTCTTCTTCAATCTCTTCTCCTATGCTTGCTAACTGATCTGCAACATCTTTGATCTTGGTCACAAATTCTGAAACAGCTTGCTTAGGTTGCTTCCTTAGTGTTGTGAATTCAATCCACAACTGATTTTTCCTAGCCCTTGTATTGGAGGAAAAGTATGATGACAAGGTTTCACAAGTTTCTTGGGATGTCTTACAATTTCTGATATGTGGCAAAAGAAACTCAGAGATAGAGTTGAGTAAATATGACCTTGCCAATGCATCCTTAGCACACCATGTGTTGAGTTTTTCTTGTTCTTCCTTGGTTGGCAATCCTCTTGCTTTGAATGAGGGCAATTCCTCATCTCCTGAGATGTATCCATAGAGACTCCTTCCTTGTAAGTAGGTCTTCATCCTTAGAGACCAAGCTTGATAGTTGTTCCTGTCCAATTTATCAATAAATGAAGGAAAACCATCTCCCATTTTACCTCTATTGCTCTGATACCACTGTTGGGAAAGATGGATGGATGATCCAAGAGACTGAGTAGGTACTGCTAAACCTGCCTTGTACACGCCCTCTTCTGCTTCAGAGTTGATAAGTGGACCTTCTTAGCATTCCAATAACACCAAAAAATGGCCTATGTACTTTGGAAGTGGTGTGTGTAATGATTGAACCAAAACAGATAACTTTGAAGTTCACAAACTCAAGAAAACCTTCTATTTATGTCTTGACACATGTTGGATGTTTTACTCAGTGTGACCAGCACAGTAGAAATTGATAAACTTCCTTCTAGGGGTATTTAATTAGCTTAGTAAGCTACCATTTTCAAGTGGAATGATGTAAAAAGATAAACTATGCTAAGAGAAATCAATTTAGCAAGTTTAGCTATACCCCCGACTTTTTAGGACTATAGTAGAAATTGACCAGAGTTCACCTCGATGCAGATTTCTCTGAACTGGCTAAATAGAATTACTTCAAAGTTTGATACAATGTAGATGACTTTGAGCTGAATCCAACAAGCCTTGAATCACTTGCTTTGGTGAAGAATTGACCGAGATATGCCCTTGACAAGTTGGCAGACTTTTGAGTAGAATCACAAAGAACTCAGAGATAAATCATGTAAATGTATCTATTAATGAACACTTGTATACAATCCCATTGGCATGTGCAACATTGCCTAATGGTGTAGAGAGGTTAAGGCTATAGTATAGTCCTCACACACACTCAAAATCAGTAGAATGAGGCTCGGGAATGATCTATGTTACCCGCGACTTTTCATGTTCACTTTTATATGTAATGAGTGAAGATTTGAATTCAAATTCAAATCTTGGCTCCCTATGATCAAGCTCCTAACTGCTTGGAGATATTCCTTCAATCAAATGAGCTACTTTTCCACGACTCATTTTGGTAGGTGATTACAAAAGATTCTAAGTCAATTTGACTTTTATAATGAGGTAAAGTGGTAATTAACCACTAGCATATGTTCCTATGCTTCTTCATGTATGTGTAGACTTTAATGCTTCCTTTGAGGCAAATGTGTAGGCTTGCAATTTACGCCAACAATAAACCCTCCTCATCATCCTTCTTCCACTGCGCTTCGCCCGCACCACCCCTCCCCAACCCTATTTCTACCCCTCCTAAGGCGCTGTCACCTCCCCCTCCTACTCTCCATTACTCCAAAGCCACTCCATGGACGATTCCAATGATCCTGGGGACCCCTCAGATTTCACCCTGTCGGCGCTGCCTACGACACTACCAAATTATTCTCCCCCAGCGTCTGCAGCACCTGATATTATTGCCGTTGATTGATTTCCTCAGATTGATCCCATCTCTCTTGATCCTACGTTGTCAATCCCTCTTGAACCCCACACCAATGCGTCGTCTCTCGCCCATGCTACTCTCGCTCTGACCATTCCAACCTATTCATTCCCATCAAATTCCACTGCTTTATATTCTCCACCTTCACTACCTCGAAATTATTCTCCTTCTCCATCAGCTTCTCGGACTTCACAACCTGATTCCCCTTCAGCCGATTATGTCCACCTTTTTCATCCTCCAGATCTGGATCTACAAATTCTCATTCATTTATCCTTACCATCTATCGAACTAATTTGTCTTTTTTCTGAAGAAAATCTTCATCATGCGGGTCTCTAGGGATTAGCCAATGTTCTTTTGAATGATCTGCCCAATCATCACGATGTTTCTGAAGCTCTTCGTCTCTTTCCTCATTTTCGATCAGGCACTCTCTCCATTTCCGCCATTGCGGAGGGTCTCGGATGCTCTCTCCTAAACTTCCGTGCTCCACCTTTCTTGTATTCTGGATTGTTGCCCTCTGCCACCATTGATTTTTGCCGAGATCGTTTTGACTACAATGCCAGATTCTCCATACGCATGATGTCTATACTTAATTCGTTCATTTTTTTCTTTTTACTTTGTAGCCCCACCTCTTCCATCCCATGGCCTGATATTCCCATTGTTGATCCCCTTTTTTGCTTCCTCAACAGCCGCCCATACCCTTACGTCGCCCTCGTCTATGGATCCTTGCAATTGCGGTCCCGTCGCCTTCATGAGGCTCTGATTCGACGCTCTAAATCCTTCTCCATCTACTCTGCACCGTTTCTCATTTGGATATCTCAATTATCATCGCATTCCTCAGTCAACATTCATCAGTCACATCCTTCCGCCGATACTCCCGCTATTCTTCAGTCCCCTCAGATTCCATGAAGGCATGTTAGAGCCGACAGGGCATCTGTTGATCCCCTCAGATTCATACTGGTCGAAGTCAACAAAGTCAAGGTCAAAGTCAGCATAGGCACGAGTAAAGTGGCAAAGTTCAAGGGTCTAAGTGCACTGGTAGTGCACTTTTAATTGTTCATAAAGGGGTAAATTGGAGAAAGTATATGCAAGTTGTAGGGGTATTTCTCTAATTTCCCTAAAAGTTCAAAAGTAAAGAATCAAAGGCAAAAGGTCAAGGCATGCGAAGCGGCACCGTACGCCAAAAAGAAATATGGCCCCAATTAAAATTTTGTGTTTTCTTAGTCTAACCTCACTACAGGACAAAAGAAGGATTCGTTGGCCGCCACCTAAACAAGACAATCTTGGGACATCAAGGAAAAGAAGAGTGTCTTGGTAGTTAGGAGCGTACGAGAATCGACACACTAAAGATCAAGGCAAGGACTATTCTTGGGGATCGGGGAGTAAGCAAGAAAATCATAGTCTAAGTGAAGCAAGAGAGAGAAGTGCAAGAGACACACAGTGTGTGATGCAGAGAAGTGAAGTGCAAGGTGTGCATGAAGAGTGACCAAGGAAGTGTGCAGAGAGTGCTAAGCTAGTGCCCCAAGGATCTCAAGGTCTCATTCTAGTGTGCATGTGTCGACAGAAGGTATTCATTCCTCCCCTTAGTGGAAGCTTGGTGCGAGGTGTGCACAAGTGTGAGCTTGAAGCAGGTGGAGATCTGGTGCAGAGGAGGCCGACAGCAACAAGACTTTGGGTATTGGGTATTTTGTAATTGAGCACTCTGCGGGAATTGCACAGAAGTATTGGCTTGTATTGTGCTTCAACATTGTATTTTCCTTATTGTAATCAATCGGCAGAGGCTTCCAGGGTGTATTTTCTCTTCTTGTCTTTTCCTTTTCTCCTACAAACCCTCAAACTCCTTCTTGTCCAAGAATCCCCCAACAGGCTCATAAGCAATCTTATTCCAAGCATGGTTTTATGTATTCAGAAAAGCTTGAGTTGGTACACACAGATGTCTGGGGACCATCAAAGGATTTCAGTATCAATGGTTCAAGGTATTATGTGACTTATGTTGATGATGCTAACAGATGGATCACTATATATGTGATCAAAGATAAATCAGAGGTATTCAATACATTCAAACATTATCATGTGTATGTAGAGAGAATTACAGGTCATAAGTTGAAGAAACTAAGGTCAGATGGAGGGGGAGAGTATTTTTCCAATGAGTTCAGTGATTACTTGTGGAATGTAGGTATAAAGAGAGAGATTACTTGCAGGTACTCTCCTCAACAAAATGGTGTAGCAGAAAGAAGGAATATAACTCTTGTTGAGTTTGCAAGATCCATGATGAAGGAGAAAAATTGCCCAAATTATTTGTGGGCTGAGGCTATAAATACAGCTACTTATTTGGTTAATAGATTACCATGTAAAGCTTTGCAGGGTATGACACCATATGAGGCATGGTGGGGTAAGAGACCTACTCTAGATCATTGCAAAGTATTTGGATGTTTGGCGTATGCATATGTGCCATCTCAATTGAGGCGTAAGTTGGAGCCTAAAGCTGAAAAATATGTGTTTATTGGATATGATAATAAGCAGATGGGATATAGGTTGTGGAGTCCATCCACAAAAGAATTCCTTGTGTCTAAGGATGTTACATTTGATGAGCAAGGTACTTGGTATGCAGGAACAATCAATATTTATGCAGGTGATGAAGAAATTGTGGATCAAAAGAAAGGTAAATCAAAGGTTTAGATATTTGATGAAGAGGAAAGCAATGAAGTACATGTTGAAGTAGAAGAAGTGCCAAGGTTTGATCCAGAATGTGATGAACCAGAAACCTCAAGAAGTGGAGAACTCAGAAGGTCAACAAGACACAAATGGCAACCTACAAGGTATAGCTATGACACTTCTTTTTTGGCTACCAAAGATTATGCTTATATGAGAAAGGCAAAAGAAGACCCTTCTACATATGAAGAGGCAAAAGGTAAGGAAAATTGGAAGAAAGCTATGCAGGAAGAGTATGATGCATTGATGGAGAATCAGACATGGGATTTGGTTCCTAAACCAAATAGTCAGAAGACCATTGGATGCAAATGGGTCTACAAGACAAAGAGATTTGGAGATGGAAGTGTGTCTAGATATAAAGCTAGATTTGTTGTGAAAGGGTTTGCTCAGATATATGGTATAGATTATGATGAGACCTATAGTCTTGTGGCAAAGATGACAACGATCAGGACACTCATAGCTATTGTTACATGTAAAGGTTGGAAATTATGTCAATTAGATGTGAAGAATGCTTTTCTAAATGGTTATATTTCAGATGATGTTTTCATGGAGCAACCACAAGGATTCAGAGATGAAAGGTATCCAGATCATGTGTGCAAGCTCAAGAGAGCTTTGTATGGCTTGAAGCAGGCCCCAAGGGCATGGAATTATAGACTTGTGAAGTTCTTGAAAGAGCTTGGATTCCAAGTATCTAAAGCAAATAGTAGCTTGCTTGTTAAAGCAAGTGAAGATGGGTTTATTTACATGTGTATAAATGTTGATGATATAATTCTTACAGGTACAGATGAGAAAGGCATTCAAAGCCTAAAGAAGCAAATGGAGAAAGAGTTCAAAATTAGTGACTTGGGAGACTTGTCATATTTTTTGGGAATGGAGATCTCATATACTCAACATGGAGTGTATGTAACTCAAGAAAGGTATTTAAAAAACTTATTGATCAAGTTTAAGATGAATGATTGCAGGGTAGAACCTACTCCAATGGAGGTGAATCATAAATTGAGCAGATATGGTGGAGAAGAGTTCAAGGACATGAAGCTATATCAAAGTTTGGTTGGTAGTCTGATCTATGCTACATTAACTAGGCCTGATTTGTCATATGCAATGGGAGTATTATCTCAATTCATGCATTGCCCTAGGAAAGAACATTGGATTGCAAGACAAAGAGTATTGAGGTACATTAAGGGAACACTCAAAGAAGGTTTGTATTATGGTTTTACATCAGATACAAGCATCAAGATCTATAGTGATACAGATTGGGCAGCTAATCCTGATGAAAGGAGATCAACATATGGATACTTGTGTTATGTGGGAGATAAGTTACCTTATCCACATGGAGTGATGTGGAGCACCAAAAATCACCCAAGGAAATCGAAGTACAAAGGACAAGAAGTGGAAAGTCAAGAGGTGAGAGAAGATGCAAGGGTGGGTGAAAAGTCCCATGCCCATACCTCTATATATTGTTGATATATTTAGGTAGTGATGTGCGTGAACACACTAGGACTATCAGGGCACTTTTTTCCCTCCCTTGGCTTGTATATATGCCTATTGCCCTAACGTGCTACTTATATTTGTACATTCTAGTGGTAATGCATACAGTCTTGTGTGTTCTGCTCCAAGCTTCTTCTTCTTCCTTGTGTTGTTTGCGTGCTTCTGCAAACGTATCCAGATCTGCTTTGCACCACGAGGTGCTCCGTGTTGCACGGGTTGGCGCTCCTGCTTCTTGATCAATGGCCTCCTTCGTGTTGTATAGTGTTTGGTCTTCATGTTTAGAATCTCCTTTCACCCCGCTGCGAACTCCTCATTGACTCCTGTACCTTTGGTAAGATTGACAATCCTCTGCACCATAGAAGTTTGGACAAGAAGAGCAACGTTATCTTTATGTAGATTCCTGGAGGGACCAGGAGTTGGTGCCTGTTCTATTGGTTTGAGTGCTTGATTTTCTAATTCAATCGTCAGACGGCTTTGGCCTACCCAGGCCTGAAGAAGTCCACTTCTTAGGTTGAGGTTGACTACGTGATCGTAGATCCAGTCTTGGCCCAGGACCAGAGGTTCGGTCAGATCCTCGTCTTCACACACTAGCACTTTTGCTGGCATGAGGACCTCTTGTATGTAGAGGGGAAGATCCACCTCTCCCATGCAAGGGGTTTCAACACCTCCTAATCCTATCAGATATGCTTCTAGGGGTTTTACCTCCAATTGCAGCTGCTGGCAATAAGAAAGCCGAACTGCACTTGTGGCTGCTCCTGAATTAATTAAAGCTCTCACGCTTGTTGTGCTGTCTCTTTGTCCTATTTCTAGGGTCACAAAAGGTCTTCGATCGATTATTCTATGGGAATGTTCACCGGAAACCTCACACATGGCCATGTGATAACCTGGGGACTCTTCAGGGTCAGGCATAGGCTGATCCCTCCCTTGTCTCCTCAGCTTCATTCGTTTGATGCGCTATAAGGCCTCTGCCTGTGCTTCTTCTCGAATTCGTTTTTCCTCCTCTTTACGTTCCTTAGCCGTATTGAGTCGACTTAGCATTTCCTCTGTGAGGGGTTCCTGATACAACTTGACTTGCATCCGCTAATATAGTTTGGGAGAACATCACCCTCTAATGTGGCTAGTTGCACTGCTCCACTTGTGGAGATCCTATTTATTATCATAGGTATGTAGCCTCTCTTTTCTAGTTTCCTTGCGTGTTGTTTCAATGTGTAGACTAAAACTAGATCTCCAGCTTTCAAACCTTTGTCCTTCACATGGGCATCAAAGTATGCCTTTTGTCGTTTCTTGGCTGCATATATTCCTGCAGCTGCTCTTAGTCTGGTTTCACCTAATCGCTCAAGATCAAACAGTCTCGAAGAGAGTTCATGGCCTGTCCAATCGTGCTCTTGTGCTACTTTAAATGTAGGTATCAAGAAGTCCAAGGGTAGCACCGCGTTTTGGCCAAATACCATCTGAAAGGGGGTGGTTGGAGTACTGTTTTGTAGGCGACTCGGTATGCCCAAACAGCATGGTGTAGTTGTTTGTCCCAATCAGAGCGTTTATTGTTCACTAATTTTGTCAAGACATTGCATAGGATCTTATTGGTGCTTTCGGCTTGCCCGTTGGCTTGAGGGTGATAGGGGGCAGACTTCTTATGTACTACCAAGAATTCTTGGAGCAGATTTTCAATAACTTCATTCAAGAAGTGAGTGCCCCTGTCACTTACTAACTCTATAGGTAGCCCGTATCTTGTGAATACATTCTCAAACAAGAATTTAGCAGTTGTCTGAGCGTCGTTCTTCGTTGTGGCTTTACCTCTACCCACTTGGTTAGATAGTCCGTGGCAACGATGATATACTCAGCATGTGAGCCCTTAGCTGGGGGATTAATAGGACCTACAAAGTCTATTCCCCACTTAGAGAATGCACGTCCGCCCATCATAGGCTTCAGTGGCATCTCATCTTTGCGTATAGGAGGCTGGGTTCGCTGACAAATCTCACATCTCTTCACATAGGTATGTGCATCCATGTGAAGGGTGGGCCACCAAAATCCTGCAAATAGAATTGCTTTGATCACCCTATCTGGACCAAAGTGTCCTCCTGCTACACCCTGGTGAGCAGTTTCCAAGATCTTTAGATATTCATTCTCATGAACACATAGTCTCAGGTAATCATCTTTACCCCGCTTGTATAGATTATCACCAATGAGTGAGTAATCTAGGGCTTCTTGTTCTAGACTTCTTTTCCTAGTCAGGGTCATGTCTGGAGGGAATGTTTTCGTCCTCAAGAAAGATACTAGTGGTTCACTCCAATCTGGCACTATGGACACTTGATAAAGTGTGGCATGTTCCACAGGTGGTTCAGTGCAACAGATTGGCATTCTTTGCACAACTTTTGGACATCATCTTCCATCGTCGGCCAATGCACTCCGAGTCTCCTTAGTGTCTGTAAGGTTCGTTGCTTTGAGTAGTGTTGCTCTAATGCACCTACATGTGCTAATTGCAACCATTTGGCGTACTCATCCTCTTCCACACAACAAGCCAAGATCCCTTGATCTGTGTGCTTGTACATACTTCCTGCCAAGATATGATACCTTTGGGCTTTTACAACTTCTCGATCCTGTGTGGTTATTACGGGATGGTTAGGCCCGTATGTCAATACTGGCACTAATGGCTTAGCCCACTGCGGCACCACTTCCAAATTAAACAAGTAAGCATCAGGTAAGTCATCTGATACTCCTTGTGGGGCTTCTCCAGATGTGAGCCTAGACAGATGGTCTGCTCTCAAGTGAGTCTTCCCTTTCCTTACCACCACCTCAAAGTCATACTCCATTAGTAAGAGAAACCATCTTACTAATCTACCTGTATTACATGGCTTGTTTACCAAGTACAGTAGAGCTTGGTGATCAGTAAAAAATTTGAACTTATTTGCAAGCAAATAATGTCTAAACTTTTTAACCGCGTACACCATGCCTAATCCTTCTCGTTCGGTGGTTGTATAGTTCCGTTCAGCAGCATTCAATTGTCTACTGGCATAGGCAATAGGGAGATCCAGATTACCTTCACCCATAGGTTGTGCGAGTACACATCCAATAGCATAATTGGAGGCATCCACATGAACATGGAATGGCTTGTTCCAATCTGGTGTGGTCAAGATTGGTGTTGAACATAATCTTCGTTTAAGCTCTTGGAAGGAATTCTCACATTCATCAGTCCACTCAAAGTTAGTCAGAAGTCCGTACATGGGCTTTGCAATGACGGCATACATGTGGATGAACCGGCGGTAGTAACCACAATGCCCCATGAACGCCTGTACTTCCTTGACGTTCTTTGGCCTAGGTAGCTCCGCTATGGCTTTCACTTTCTCTTCATCAGTGGATATGCCATTTTTTGACACTATGTGTCCTAGAATCTTGCCTTGCCTAACCATGAAAACACACTTTTCTAGGTTCAAGCAGACTTGATATTCCCTGCATTTATCAAAGATTTGTATGAGTTCAGGTATATGGGTCTGTCTAATGTTGGAATGCGCGCACAGATCATCAACATAGACTTCCAGATTCTTCCTCAAGAACTCTTTAAACACATGACACATCAATCTTTCAAAGGTAGCAGGTGCATTAGTAAGCCCGAATGGCATTACTCGAAAGGCAAATATGCCCCACTCCGTGGCAAAAGCCGTCTTATGTTGATCCTCTGGAGCAATGGCTACTTGATTGTAGCCCGAAAACCCATCTAGGAAGTTGTACACTTCCTTGCCTGCTACCCTTTCTAATAGATGCTCAGTGATAGGAAGCGGATAGCTATCTCTAATAGTGGTTGCATTAACCTTCTTCAAGTTAATGCATACTCATAATTTGTCGTTCTTCTTGGGCACCACTACAATGGGGGATACCCATTCAGTGTGCTCAATTTCATAGATAAATCAGGCTTCCACCAAGCGGTCTATCTCTTCTTTGATCTTAGCAGCATAGTTATCATTATATGTGTATGGCTTTTGCTTAGAGGGTTTAGCATCTGAGGTCATGGGAATTGTGTGTGAGCATATGTCTGGGTCAACACCCTTCAAATCCTTGTAGCTCCAAGCGAATACATCTCTGTATTCTCTTAGCAAGGCTATCAATTCGTGCTCTTCGTCTTCCGTCAGGTCATGTCCTATGTAAGTACATCTCTCCTCTCCCTCTTCTAGGGCTACCACTACTTTTTTGGTGGTTTCTTTGTTATCATAGGCCGCTCCTGATTGTGCCTCCCGTTTAGGCATTCTTATCATGACTCTTCTATCATCTATCTCATACTTCTTAAAATTTTCTGGGACCTCAAACAAAGATTCTTCCTCTTCTGTTGTGACTTCTCTCTTCTTTCTTTTCTTTCCTTCTTCCTTCGGGGTCACCTGTGTGGCTAGCCGTACATCATTTGTAAGCTCTCCGTGCCTTTGGGGTTGAAATTCTACTTCATAGAAATATTCTTCATCTGATGCAAAAGGTGGATCCATAATGATTGACTCTAGATCGGAGTCGCTCGCGTCTTCAAATGCATCAGGGCTAGGTTCGCATTCTTCTAGAACTGCCTCTCCCATGATTGGCTCTATGGAGAAGACTAAAATGTCATAGCCATCCTCATCACAATGGGGTGTCCATTGTTCTTCATTGATGGCTACATCCATTGTTGCTAAGATTTCTGCCCAGCCATGGGGTTCAAATTCTTCGTCAGGAAAGACTACAGGTGCATAGGCTGGGTCTTAAATTGGTCTATGTGTTTTGTTTGCACCTATTTCTCTGGCCTTTTCTCTCTTCTCTTCTTCTACTGCTACTTTGCACATCCATAAGTGAGTGTCTTCATGCATCCATGAGGATCCTGATCCTATGGAATGCACCGATTCTGTATCATCTTTAGCTTTATGGATGGGATTCCATTGGATAGGAGGGACATCTCTATGAGAGTAATCTTTAAGATTCACTTTGGTCGTGACACCTAGGTGTTGCAAATACAAGGAGTTGGTTCCCCAATCCTGTACCACTTGCAATTGTCGCATAAACGGTCGTCCCAAGATCATTTCATAGGCATGGTTCTTGCTAAAATCACATATGGCAAAGGTATGCTCGAACTCGACACCACAGGTGGTGAGAGTTATTCCTTCTAGCAATCCTAAGGGCCTCTCAATATGACCATCGGCCATCTGCAATTTCATTCTCGTTGGCCTGAGTGCTGGCTTGCCCCAACGCTTCCATAGGGAAGTGGTGGCAATTGCAACTCCTGCACCTGAGTCCAAAATTGCCTTGGTGGTGTACTCCTGGTAGGTAATGGGAAGATAGGTGTTCCCTTCTTCACCTTCACACATATCTCCTATCTTATCCAAGGGTATCTCTGGCATTGTCCTATGTGATCCTACCTGGGAACGAGGTTTTGCTATCTCGGGCACTTGATTGGCTACATGTTTCCACACTTCTGGTCTAACCTTAAGCAGCTCTTCCAAAGTGAGATTGCACTGCACTTTGGTGTTCTTCACTTCCTTTGTGTTCCTAGGTATGACTGAATCTTCGTTTCTTATCATGACTATAGGTGCTCTCATACAGGTGGACTTTGCTTCCCATGGGCCTGTGAAATGGGGTAGTTCTTGTAAAGAATTAGAATCGAAGTCTAATCTTTCTTGAGATTGGGTACTCTCCTGCTCTCCATAAATGGAAGGAAGGTCTTGTGGGAATTGATCGTGTGTGTCATCCACAAGTTCAATGGGAGGAGGAACTTCACTCTCTTTAGCCCATTTCTCTTCTTGAATCTCTCACAAGAACTCTGGTGTGTATTGATTCATAGAAGAAGAGGTGTCTGGCTCCGTAGAGTTAGGCACGTAGGCCTCAGGCACATAGGCTTTCTGGGTAGGAAGACCTGCTCTTTCACTAGCCTTGTCATGGTGTTGAGGGGCGAGTTCCTTTTGTGATTGTGCCATTAGATTCTCTATTCTTTCTAGGGAGGGGGGGTTGTCTGGTTCAGTGGAATTGGGCACATAAGCTTTTGATGGGGGATGGGTCATGTTTTTGCTTGCTGTATCTCTTTCTTGATTTTTTTCTTCCTTGGCAGATCTTGCAATTATGCCCTCTAACTTCTCTAGAAGTCCATCCAAGTGTAATTGCGTCTTGGCTGAGCCCAAGTAATTGAAAAGGCGACTGGCTTCAAACATAGTCTGAGCCAATGCAACCATTTTCGCGCAAAGCTTGGTTCTTTCTATCTCTAGGTCAGCTCTAGGGTAGCACTTGTCATGATCCGTGACATTTGGCCCTTCTTGGATTCTGGCTTGATATGCTTTAAGCATCATGTCTATGTCTTCAAGAGTGGGATCAGCTAATACTGATCCTGCTTGGGGTGGTGGGTGGGTTACGTGGGGTGTATTAGAGGGTGGAGGGATGGAGGGTGATGGGGATGGTAGCGGTGGGAATGTGTGAGAGTGCAGTTGAGATGTGATCTCTATGATTTTGGCCTTGGTTTCTCGTAGACTTTCCTCAAGTTCACTCATCTTCTTTGCCCATTGCCTTTTCATACGTTCACGGCTATCTCTCCAAGCTCTTGTTCTCTTCTTATTTTGGCTATCAGTATCGCTAGCGTCTGGGCTCTTTTCCTGGCTTACTCCTTGGTTTTGTTGCACTGCTTGAGCTCTAGTGACTACCTGTATGGGTGCAGTGGAAGTGACACTTCCTGTGGAATCTACCACTAACCCAATAACATTAATAGGAGTGATTTTTGGCATATTATTAGGATTCTTAGGACAATCTCGTAAGAGATGCTCCTTTCCACACTCTTGGCAAAAGCCTTGAATTGTTACTGACTGGGGTTGCATAGGTGGAGGTAAGGGACAATCACGAATGAGATGATCCCCCTGACATCTGTAGCATGGTCCTTTAGGGGATGGGGGTCTTACTTGCCTAGGTTGAGGCCTAGGGTTGGGGTTTGCATACATGATGTTTGTGTAATCTGACTCCCAACTAGGTTCATTTGGCTCTTCACTATAGTAAGACTCACCATGCTCAGGAGACTGCATGTAGTAGGCCTGGGGGCTATCAACATGTGTAGAATCAAAGCTATGGTCACTCGGGTCACTTTCAGAAAGCAATGGTGTTACAGGGACTATAGCTCTATTCAAGTTTTCTTCTGCAGCGGCATACTTTACAGGGATCACGTTAGTAGGAGCAGGTGGTTGCTGTGCTAGCACTGGCTGGGGTCTCAGTTGGTTTTGGTAGGGTTGGTAGGTTTGTTGAGGTCTCACATACTGCTGAGGTGGGTACTGGTTCTGGTATCTTCCTTGTTGAGGGTATGGTTGTGGGTATGTCCGTCTAACGGTTTGCTTATTGTAGGGACAATCTTGCACGGTGTGATTGGTGTACCTTCGTTCTATGGTGCAGTATTGGCTACTAGGATTAACTTGGGGTTGAGCCATAATGGGACAGACGTTCGCCATATGGTCGCCTCCACAAGTGTAGCACCTCTTAACTGGGGCAAATCTCGGAATTTGTTTGCTAGAGACACCTAGTTTTTGAGCTACCTTCTCTGCAAGTTCCTCAATGGATGTGGATTGACCAGATGTGAGGCTACTAGAGCTATCAAAATCCTTATAGATTTTTGATAGTTCTAATTCCTCACCTAGATTGTCCTCAATGTCTATGCACATGCGCACACACTCTTCTATCGTTCTGGGGTCCTTCAGATACACATATGACCTGAGCTTGGTGCTCAACAGTCCATCTAAGAACAAGGCCACTTGTTTGGCTGGTGTGGGTAACTCCGGCATCGGGCATCTCTCCAAGTACTGCCTAAATCTTCTTCCAGCTAGTCTGACCGTCTCTTGAGGTGTTTGTTTGAAGCTATGAATTAGTGAGGAAGTGTTGTGCCTGATTCCACTCTTAGAAAACTCAATGATAAATGCCTCTAAGAGCTGGTCTATGTTTCTAAAATGCCTCTCGTTCAGTGGTTGAAACCACGTAAGGGCAGTGTTCCTAAGGGTTAGACCAAAAGCATTATATTGTGTGAATAGGTCCTCTACCTGTTTAGCTTTCAAGACTTGCCTAAACTCTGCCACATGGTCATAAGGGTCACCCGTGCCATCGAAGTAATTCTTCATGGACTTCACCAGTTGAGTTGGTCTCAAGGTCCTCGTGTGCTCTCTTGGTCTTGGCAAAGGGAAATCGTCAGCATTCCTTTGATTCCATGGGGTTCTATGTCTCTCAAGTTCCACTCTATTCCTTTCCGTTCCCGTTCTTTCTCTTCCCAGGGAGTTGGCAAAACTTACCTCAGGTTTGTCTCTACTTCTATCTCTTTGAGCTCCATGAGCTTGGGAGGTCCCAGCTCCTTGGTGACTGTATGACACATTAGTCCGAGGTTGGGGAAAAACAAATTCCCCCTTCCATGTGTAGGCATGTCTGCCATGCTCGGTGACCACGAAGATCTTCTCTGATGTATTGTCTAAGTAGGTTACTTTGCCTGGGCTATCAGGGTCTTTAAACTCATAGATTGTGAGAGCACCTACTTCATGAGACAAGGTAGGCTTATACCTCCAAAAGGCCTCATCAGTTTCTCGGTTTAAAAGCAAATCTATGCTTTTATTATCTTGTGGAATCAATTCTGGAGTCATGATTCTGGTCAAGACAGATTTACCGCGGGGAGTTCTCGGCTCTTTCTCTAAATTTCCTTGCTCTATATCACCCATATCGGTTTCTGCAATCACATTTCCAAACTCATCAGTTCTATCAAGAAGAGTGGTGACTACATATATAGTCCCTTGTTTATCTAGGTATGCTCCATTCTCAAACTTCACTACCGGGTGTTCTAGTCCATGGGGTTGATCGGGGTTCTTCATCTGGACCACAGATCTTCTCAGTCCGTCTTCGTAGATGCGAGCACCTAGACGATTCGTCCTGATGTATTCCAATTGAGTCTTGTAAGGTCCCTCTGGCTTTTCTAGATAAGCCACCCCTGAACTACCTACTAGTCTTTCCATGTGATAGCACATCTCAGAATCACTTGTTTCTGATCTGGGAGTGTATGGGTAATCACTCAACTGCTGGGCCCAAGACCTGGCAATGTGATTGACACTAGCTTCAGAAGATCTGAGGCTTTGTCTGTCTCGACCTAAGTGCCTACCTGATCTAAGGTTCATATGCCTGATTTATCTACCCCCTTGGACCCAAGCACACTCTCGTTGCAGGTTAATTTGCACCAATCACTTTGTTCTTTTGAGTTGAATATTATGTTTATGATCTTGTCTGAAATCGCGTCGTCAGGAGTACTTAAGTGAATTTCGCACTTGATAAGTGATCGACTCCAGTTTACCTTTTGTCCCTTAGGGTTTTCGGACTTAAGACCTACTTAATTCTTGCACTTGGTTGATTAATTCTCTTAGACTTGATTCGTGCCTAACGTTGCCCTAATTAATTACCACACCTAAGTCGTACTTAGCCTAGGCTAGGAGTTGACAAAGGAGGGTTGAGAGATCTTCCAACCTCAATTAGCTGGTTAACCAGACTGCTGCACAAGCCCAGGAAGCCTTCTCCCAAGCTTGGTACTCACCCTTGCTAGCTTGCTTTGGATTGCCTTGAGTGCACACAATGTTCCTGCAAAAGCTCATCAGTCAATATAGCTCTATTACCACAAGTAATTGAAAGACACACATCAATATTTTCAGTCCCCCCTGGAGTAACTCACTGTACCCCCTCAATCTTAGGACCACCTAGTCTCACCTAAAGGCCAACTTGAAAATACATGTTGTAAAACTCCAACGAGACCAAAATCTCATCAATCGGAGTTCGTATGGTGAAGTTATGACCATTCAGGCACTTAGGGGTCCAAACAGGCTCTCAGGGTTCAGGAAATTCCTCCCTGGTTTCTAGGTCTTTTGCCCACTCCTAAGGCTCGCATATCCTCCCAATGTGTCCAAGATTAAACCCAAAGATACCTCAATTCAGTCAATTTATTTACTCTAAATTTTCATGCGTTAAGCCCATGTATCGCGATAGGTCGGGTCGAGATGTCGCGATAGGTCGTGAGGTGTCGCGATAGCTCGTGAGGTGTCGTGATAGGTCGTGAGGTGTCGCGATAGCTCGTGAGGTGTCGCGATAGGTCGTGAGGTGTCGCGATAGGTCGTGAGGTGTCACGATAGGTTGTGAGGTGTCACGATAGCTCGTGAGGTGTCGCGATAGGTCGTGAGGTGTCGCGATACTCCCAAGTGTCACGATAGCTCGTGAGGTGTCGCGATAGCTCGTGAGGTGTCGCGATAGGTCGTGAGTGTCGCGATACCTCGAGGTGTCGCAATAGCTCGGGATATGGTGAACTTTTCAGTTCTGTCTAGTGATCCTAGGAGCTCTCAGCGTGCGCAGTGTCGTGGTGCACTCAGAATTGCGATTGGGTGAAGTTTTTGAGGTGTCGCGATAGCTCGAGCTTGACACCTCGGGACCTGTGCAGAGGAAATCCGTACCTGCTGAGCTTGCTGGAGATGATGATGAAGCTGAAGCCTGCAAGAAACATGCAAAAACACACAAAAACAAGCACACACACTCGCTCTCTCTCAAACTCGCACACAACAAATGAGGGGAATGACAAGGAAGAGGGAATATGTAGTGGAGAAGGAGGTGGAGGTGGAGATGGAGATGGAGGTGAAGATGGAGATGGAGATGGAGAAAAATCAGAAATTTACCGACTACTTACCATTCCAACGCGTCCTCTCTACGTCTTACCATCACACGCTCGTCCTCAAAGCTCGAATCCCCAGCAACGGCGCCAAAATTTGGTGTAGCTCAGTGATGAGTAGCACCTCCTTTAATGTCAATCCGGGAAGACATGAGGATGGTATGAAGACCTCGAGCAAGTGAAGGCACAAATGTGTGAGTGAGAAGCACACTAACATGCACACACATACACACACACGCGCACACACGGCAAGAACAAAGAGAGTAAGACAATGGAATCACTTCTATTGCAACAAAGTTCTCATACAAGCTCAAAACTACAAGAAGCTCTCCCAAAAATGAGCTCTCTAGCTCTATTTATAGTTTTTGCCTAGCTTTGGCCCTGTCCAGACCTAGTGTCCGGCCTAGTTAAAAATTAGGTTCCAGGGTTTATTTGAGGGCTCAAATGAGATCTAAAAAATATGAAAATTGGCAGGCAACTACTTCTAAAGCTCCTCAAGCTCGAGGACTCCTTGGCTTGTACAAAATGGAGCTACAAAAAGGTGAAAATGGTATTTACAGGGGTTTTTAGTGATGAGAATCACTTTAAAATGATGTAAGGGTTTTGAAAAAAATGAAGGGTTGCCTTAGTGCTAGATCTGCATGTGTGTCCGTACTTGCTTCTTCCCGTATACTGTCAACACTCTTCCTCTAGCTCTTCCTCTACCTGCAAAGTTTGCTTGGAAAGAGCTACCTTCATCTTCATTCTTCCTATTCTTTGACTTGTCCTTGACCTTAGCTTTATCAGAATATAAGGCAGAAGTTTGATTACCTCTTGAGGACTCACCACCTTTGCTAATCTTTGCTTCATGCGTGAAGAGTTGGCCCATGAGTGTGTTGAGGTCGGGTACATGCATATCCATGTATAAATCCATGGCTGTTGTGAATGACTCCTACTTGTCTTCTGCTTTGATTCCATTTATGATTTGTCTAATGATTTGCTCCTCTTCAATTACCTCTCCAATGCTTCCAAGTTGGTCGGAAATCTCCTTCATCTTTGTGACATAATCAGTCACATTTTGCTTCGGGCTTTTCTTCATTGTTGTGAACTCCATCCACAATTGGTTCTTCCTTGCTCGAGTGTCGGAAGAGAAGAAAGAAGCAAGTGCATTCCAAGTCTCTCTTGATGTCTTGCATCCCTTGACATGAGGTAAAAGAAAATTAGAGATTGAGTTTAGAATATAGGACCTTGCAAGTGCATCCTTCGAACACCTATTTGAAAGTCCTTCCACTTCATGTGATGGTTTCCCTTTGTTCCTCATGGTTGGCATTGCTTCATCTCCGGATATGAATCCATATAGATTCCTCCCTTGAAGGTAAGCCTCCATCCTTAGAGACCATGCCGGGTAGTTGTTTCGATCCAATTTGTCAATTGTTGATGGAAATCCATCTCCCATGTTGCTTGACTATGCTCTGATACCACTGTGAAGAGAGATGGTGGATGCAATCCAAAGACGATTAGGTGCCGCTAACAGTGCTCTCAACCTGGTAAGAATTAGATAAATTCCTTTTGGGCATAGCAAATAGACTTAGCAAGCTTCCCAATCCAAGTTAAAACACTTCAATTGATGGACTGAGCACTGAGAAGAAGATTTATCAATTTCTAGAACATGCCCACCATTCTCGAGGCTCTGCAGAGATAGAACAGTGAGCAGTAAAATGGAAATATCTCCAAAACTATTAATCCAATGACCTTGAAAATTTATATCAGAAAGTAGACAGTAAGAGCTATCCAACGCACATTAAAACACTGAAACAGGTTGCGTATAACTCGAGATATGACCTTCTGAAGTTACTGCTCTGAGTGAGTATAGCAGAGAACAAAACAGAGAAGTAGATGATGATAAATGTATAGATTCACATATGATTACAACCACATTGGCAATGAATCTTTGCACAATGGGAGTAGAATGATAGAGCTATGGAGTAAGCTCTTCAATCTCTACAAAATGACATGAAGTGGTCACGTACAAGGCTTGCTTATCGCCTCTTCCTTCTTGCTCTTTTTATAGCTATTCTTGGAGGGAGTTTTGAATTTGAATTCGAATGGCTCCACCTAAAAGTGATCCCCAAAGTTAGGAGAGATTCCCTCAGCTCTAAAATTCATGGTTTTAGGTAGTTAGAGCCACGAGTTTTCTTTTACATAATGGATGAGGTAAGCCATCTTTTTCCTTTTTCCTTTTTTCAATTACAAGAGATAAGAATGAACTCTTTTACAAGAGGTGTTCACATGACTACACATGTGACTTACAAATGAGGATAATATCAAGCATATCAAGCATGTGGGCTTGGGTAAAATGCACCAACACAATTGCATCTTCAAAATTTTGTGTGATGCAAGACACTAGTAACACCCTCTCTTTCTGGTATATGTCTATAGTGTATGGCATGGGCATTTCATCAATCAATGGTTCATGTTGATCTTGCATTGGAGATTGAACAATGGGGGGAGAAAGAGGACGTACCTCAATCTCCTCAGTAGCCAGATTGGTTTCTTGCACTATTGGTGTCCCCATTTTCATCTATTGACTTTCTTTTATCACTTTGGACTTTCATTAATTGAGCTTGTATGATGATTTGATTTTTTTTCTTTGGTCTATCTTTGTATTTCCTTGAGCTCTACTTGTACTTGGAGTTTGCTTTCACATAGTTCTTTGACTTGGTCGGCATCGTGCTTGCATTGCTTGGTGTATTGATTGATTGATTCTTTCCAATTGTTCCTTAGTTTAGTTGTGTCTTGAGCATACTTTGACTCCCATTGCATGCAGAGTGTTTGTTCTATTCTTAACTGAACAACATGCATTTCTAATTGTTTCTTCATGCTTTGGATTTCTTCTATAGTGAATCCGATGCCTCTATTGGTTGATTCAACAACAATGAACTCATTAATGCTATATTTTGGTTCCTTAATGAGTCACAATCTAACCCTTGATTTTCATCTCTAGGATTTTCCTTCGATTCACTAGGCATACCTTTTTGTCGTCACTTTGGGCATTTTTTCTTTGAAGGTCACTGTTTTCCTTCTTCATTATCTCAAAGTTTTGGCAGATTTCATTGAACTAAGTGCTCAAAGTAGCATTCTCACCTTTTTTTAATGTGTCGATTTAGGTGATTGCTCCTCTTAGTTGTTATTTCACCGTTTCAATTTCTACTTGGGCCTTTAGCACTTGATCAGATAGATTCTCACTAAGTGCTTTAAATTGATGCTTTTGCATATGAGCTTGATTATATTCTTTTTTACCCTCCTTCAGTCTGTGATTCTATTTCTTGTTGCACTTCTTTGGGTTGGATCAAAGTTTTAAATCCTTCCAAAGCAACTTCTTGAAACTGTAGTTTTGTTGTATCATTGATTTGAATTGTAAAGGTTTTGCCAAGCTAAGGGGTCTGTAGAACTTCTTCATCAGTCACTTCTTCCTCCTCTTCTTGTGGCTTACTAGCCACCTCTTGCTGATCCACCATTTGGTCTAGCTCATCTCATTGACAATAATTGTTTATGTCTGTATTAAGATCAACATTTAACGTTGATTGATCATTGTTATGATCCAATTCTGAGCACGAGCTTGAATTTTCTAAAACCAATTCTTTATAATGGCTCATCTTGGATATAGTTTTTCCTATTTCCTTCTTTTACTTGGCATCACTCATCTGTCTATAATGGTGTCCTTGGATAGTGAGAGTTACTTTCCCTTCCCTATAAGTGCATGTAGCTTGGAGGGATTCTTCCAACTCGGCTTTTCTGATTGGAGGTGGTTGAGCCGGAGTCGACTTTGAATCATCACTGGAAACTGATGGTCACGGTCCATGATTCTAATGATGATCAAGAAGAGGTCTTCATGAGCTAGTTGGTCATCCTAGAACCAGTAACCTCTTGCCCTAGCTGCACACTCCAAAGGAAATATGTTGACTTCCATTGGTTGGGTTTCCTCAGAATCTATGAAAGTCATTTGCACTTAAATCTAATATTTGATTAGCATCAGAGAGTATGAAAATTTTATTTCTCTTAGTGATCATGCATTCAATGTCCGTCCTTTCTCTGAGTCCCCTCTCATAATAGTTGAGAGAATCATGGTACGTGAAAATATATTTTTTTGATTTTTTATTTGGTAAAAAGAAACATAACAATGGTCAGTCATAGCTGAAGCAAAAATTTTGTGGTAGTTACTAAGAGTCCTATACTACTATAGTGCACATGAAGATCTATTTCCATTGAAGCAAATGTGCACCACTAAATAGTTTAAAGAATCCATGTGTTGAATGTGAGGCCTTTTAGTGTGGCCCTATTGTGCATACTCTCGGTGCATTGAGCTCATCATGAGTGCAATTTTGACACTTCTTCTCCAATTGTTGTGTTGCTTGAGATTTCTTTTGTCTCCAAATATGATGTGTCTTTGAAGCTCTCTTTCTATTTTCCCATTGTTGGTAGTTCTGGTTTTGATGTCACCTTCTTTATTCTGACTTGCCAGATGTATTTGCATTGAGTATATGTCTTCCTTGGTTTCTTTGGCCTTGTTTGTCTTTGCTTTGCTTGAGATTTCATAGTATTCCGCTACTAGAAATTGATCTTCTTAGCCAATGCTCTAACATCTTCCTTGGCTTCCTTTAATGTCTTTGTTGGAATCCAAATTTTCTTTTATCTTTGAGCTTCAATGAGGTTTTGGGTAGCCATATTTGGATTGTCCTTGAGTTGAATTGCTCTGTTATTTCTTTCTTTACTAACTTTCTTCATCGAGGGTTTATTGGTTGTGCTTGTTGTTGCTTGCATTTATAATCTTGAAGTTGGTCCTTGCAAATCCATATCTGCTTGATTTTCCTATTTGATTGCTTTTTATTTCTTCCTTGTGTTAGGCTTGTTGATAATTCTCCACATTCCTCTATAGAATGAATAACCTCACTAAGGCTCTTTGATATGATCTTTTGAGAAGGAGGGTTTGGCTGATCACATATAGTACAACAAGAAGCTTGTTAAACCAAAATGCATAACCCTAAATGCATATAAATCCCATTCAATAGCAAAAGTGGTCTTGTGTTGGACTTCAATAGCAATTGCTACTTGATTATACCCTAAAAATCAGTCAAGAAAGCTCTACACTTCCTCACGTGCTACTCATTCCAAAAGATGATTTGTAATGGGTAATGGATATAGTTATCTTGAATAGTGTTAGCATTAACTTTTGAGGTTAATACAAACTCTCAACTTTCCATTCTTTTTTGATACGACCACTAAGGGAGACATGCATTCATTGTGTTCTATCCAATAGTTTGTCTATTTCTTCTTTAACTTTGGCTACACAGACATCATTATAAGTGGTCTTTGCTTAGATGGTTTAGCATAAGGTGTCAGTAGAATTCTATGAGAACATATCTAGGTATTGACACCTTTCAAGTCTTTGTAGGTCCAAACAAATACATCTCTATACTCTTACAACGATTCAATGAGCTCTCTTTCTTCCTCTAAGGACACATCTTTACCTTTATAGGTGCATCTTTCTTAATCTCCCTCTAGGGTTACTACAACTTTCTTTGTTTTCTCTTTGTTGTCATATGCAATTCCCTCATGTGCCTCTCTTATGAATTTGAATTGCTATCTTTCTTTCCTCTACTTTGTACCTCTTAAAATGTTCAAGCACCTTGAATTGTTGAAGTGGTAAATTTTTTTCCTATGTTTCATTACTCTCCTTCCCAAGGTTTTTTTGATATTCTTCTATGGAAAATATTTTCTTATTTTCCTTAGAATCTTCCACGTAATTCTTTTAGGTATTTTTCTTCTGAGTCAAACTCAGGTTCCATTTCTATGCTTTTGTATCCTTCTTTCCATTCCCTTTCTATTATTTCTTCTTCTTATGCCTCTTGGAGCACTACCATGTATAGGCTCAAATTACATCCTTCTTCATCTATGCACTCAATCATGGTTAGTACTTCTTCATTTATGCATACATCCAATATTACTAATATTTCCATCCACACATGTGGTTCAAATGCTTCATCTAGAAATATTTGAGGCATGTAGGCCGGGTCTTCTATTGGTCTTTCTTCCTCTAGTTTTAATTGCCAATGTTGTAATCTCCTCTCATTGAGCTACCTTACAAATCCATAATTGGGTATCCTCATTGATCCATTATTGGTCAGTAGATCCAACACTATGGATTGATACTTCATCCTCTTCGTTATGTACAAGATTCCATTGAAGGGGTGGGTCATCTCTATTCATGAAATTTTGGCGATTTATTTTGGTTGTAGTGCGTTGGTGTTGAAGGTACAAGGCATCTTGTCCCCTATCTTGAACTACCTTTAGCTATCACATGAGTGGTCTTTCTAGGATCATCTCATAGTTGCTTGCCTTGTCAAATTCGCATATAGCTAGGGTATGTTCAAATTCTACTCTACATGTGGTCAAAATTACATTCTCAAGGGGTCCTTAAGGTCATTCTACATGACCATCTACCAATTGTAACTTCATTCTAGTTGTTCGTATGGCTAGCTTTCCCCATTTCACCCAAATCTCTTTGGTAGCTATTCCTACTCCAACTCCAGTATCTAATATGTCTTTGTTCATATACCCTCAAAATGTAATTGGGAGACATGTATTTCCTTCATCTCCTTCACTAAAGTCTCCAGCTTTATCTATATGTATCTTAATAGTTGGTGTTCCTTCCACATTCTCTTCCTTAGTTGGTGTGCTTACTTCTTTCAAATTTAATTGATTTGATAGTTCTTTCCATAGATGGGGCTTCACGTGCAAAATTTCTTCTATGGTTATGGAGCATTGAACTTTTTCTTTCTTCAATGCTTGAAAGGTTGTTGACACTTCCTTTGACATTCTCTTCTCTTCATATCTTATTGTTGGGACATGTAAGAAATCTGTTTTTTTCTCATATTCTCCTTTATAATTTGGAAGTGTAGTTGAGCTGATAGCTTTGACTCTATTTTGATCATGATTGATCAAATGATCTGAGTTCACTTTCTACTTCACCATAGGTTGTGTTGGTGCAATTAAGCCCAAGCCTACATACTTGATCATCTCACTTATGCTCAACTTAAAGGCATAACCTTTGGAAGGCTTCATATGTTCAACCTCTTGTAATTCTACTTCATAATTGCTTTTGTAAAGTGAAATATACCCACGAGGAGTTAGGAAGCACAAAATCTTCTATTAGTTGGTAGTTAGGTCAAGAGAGAATCAGTCCTATACTTTAGCATTCACTTTTAGGTAGAGATTTGAATTTGAATTCAAATCCTTGCCTCCAACATTAATTATAAAAAGAGGATATGAAAGACCCACGTCTATCTCGAGTTTGAGAGATCACTTTGATGTACTTTCATTGAGAAGTAGAACTCACCTCATAGATCACTCACTTCTCACTCATTGAGCAATGGTTGATTGCCAATGCCATTGTACTTTTACATGATTTAATAGGTACATGATCATTACTTCTCATTCTCATTTCTCTGTCATAACTCCATCAGAACATTGATCTTGTTAGAATTTGTTTTCTGTCTATAGTTGATCGTTTCCTATGATTTAAAGAATGATAGATCCAGCATACTGTCTACTTTAATCCTACAAAGTTTCATTGGTAATTCTTCTCATGATCATCGGATATTAATCCATCTTTGCTTACTGGTTTGTTAACTCTCAAGGCTGATAAATGTCGAGATGTTTGATTGATTTGCTAAATGCATTTCTCTTCATATAGTCCATCATTTTTGATGATGTCACTCATGATTGGTAGCTTGTTAAGCTAATTAGAGTTCCCCAAAAGGAATTTTATCAATTGCTATTGTACTCAGAGAATAGTTCAAAACACTAAATAGGTGTATCAACCAAAATAGCAAGTTTTTGATCTTGCACTATCTTCTATCATGTGTGTCTTGATCCGACAGTTAGTGGATCATCTTCCAAGCAAACTATGTGATTATTTATTCTTATTAACTAGCTAAAGAGGCCCAAAACACTCTCCATCCATCACTTGTAACAGGTGTGAAGCAGGATTTAGCTACACCAATTCATCTCCTGTGACTATCCACCATCTCCTCCAACAAGTTGGTTTATTGAACATATAGTTCCGCAAAAGGAGGGGTATCTTCTTCAGGTTTCTTCCACCTCTCTTCTTGAACTTTGGCCCACAAGTTATGTGGCCAAGTTCCTTCTACTTTTGGAATCATTGAGTCCCTTTCCATGGTCTCAAAAACCTAATTCTTCTTCAATATCGTTACTTTTTTCTGGTTTCTTTTGTTGTGAGTCGAAGTTTCCTACACATCCCTTAGAATGTCTCTTGTGGAATTATCATCTCAAGGGGTTTGGTGTTGATTGTTTTGCATAGTTTGAGAAATTTCAATTAATTATGTACATATCTCTAGTCTTTCTTTTTTGAGATCTAATCTTGGATAGCTTCACTCTTATTGCTTTAGACTAGATCCTGTCTCTATTCTACACTAATAAGCTTTGAACCACATTTTCAAATCTTCAGAGATAGGATTAGCTAGAATTGATCTTGCCTATTCCTTTGTTTGGTTTTCCTTCACCACATTCATGTCTTAATTAGCTGGGCTAGTTAGCTTTGTTATGGGATCTTTTATTGATTTTTATTTCTCCTCACCCAACTTCTTAATCCACTTGTTTTCTATTTTTTTCTCATGTAGATTTCCATTTTAGACCTTTTTTCTTCTTTGAGGCTTCAAAAGATTCTTCATACTCTTCTACTATCAGAGGTAAATATTCTATCTCGTTCTCCTTTTTTGGACTGTCAGGTCTTTGATTTTTGAGGTTTCTTTAGCCTTAGCTCTAATGATGGATTTTAAAGAAATGGTGTATTTTTTTATCACTTCCTGAGGACACTTTTACCTTGATTACATTGATCTCAGATATAGGTGATGCTTTACTTGGGTTCTTAGGAAGTCTTTGAACAAGTGTTCTTTTCAACAATCACTGCAATACCCTTCCCAAACCCTTGAGGATGGTGGGTGGTAAGGCATTGTGCATTCCCTAATGAAATGGTCTCCTCCGTATTTATATCAAGGTCCTCTAGGTGCAGGTGGTCTTGCTGAAAGTCTTCTTGGGGCTTGAGCTATATGAGCTGCATACATGAGGTTGGCATATTCAAATCCATATGCATTCCCATAGCCATCATGTTTGTAGTATTGTTGCTCATAAGAAGGTTCATACTCTTTGAGACTCTAATCATAGGAGTAATAATCTCCATAGGTTTGTTTGTAGTCTTGGTTTAAGTTTTTTGTACTAATCATTGCGGTCACTGGTACTACAACTCTCTCAAGGTCTTCTTCTAGTTCCATGTACTTGACAGACTACATTTTGAGGATGTGGGGGTTGTCACCCTAGCATGCGTTGAGGTTGGTTATATGCTTGATACTCATATGGTGTTGGAGCCATGGGTGGTCCTTGATGTGGAACATATCTTGGAGCCTCTCTGACTTATTATCTCGATTGGTATCCAAATGGCCTATATTTTTGTGGCGGGAATGGCCTAGAGTGCCTGTTATAAGGAAAAATTTCCACGATATGATTGGTGTGTCTTTGTTCTATGTGACAGTATAGGTTAGGCCCTTCTGGTGGCTGCCTATTGTATTGATATGGTTGGGGGGGAACAATTCCTCCTCTTTCACAAGCATGAGATGGGTGGTTTCCTCCTCAGTGCACACATCTTCTCAATATGAGCATCGAATTGATAAGGTTCTTGGCCTTGCTCATTTTGAACCCCTAATTTTTTGCCACTCGATCCACTAACTCCTCAACATTACTAGGCTTGGAAGAGGTATTACTTGCAGCATCATCAGATTTTCTTGAAGGTTGGTGGATCTTCAAATGGTCTGCTAAGTTATCTTCCGAGTCTATACACTCTCTTAGATATTCATCTAGTGTTTGTAGTCATTTCATGTATACTAAAGATGTCAAAGTTCCATTGGTTAGCCCATCCAAAATTAGTGATATCATTTTTTTTGGGTAGGTCTTTCAACCATAGGATATCTATCTATGTACATATTGAATCTCTTGGCTGCTAGTCTCACTGATTCATTACAATCTTGTTTGAAACTATGGATCAGGGAAAAGGATTTGTGTTTGATTCTCGTCTTTGTGAATTCTCCAATGAATTCTTCAAACAATTACTCTATATTGATAAAGTATTTGGGGTCCAAAGGTTGAAACCAAGTCACAATAGTTCTAGTCAATGTAAGCCCAAAAGATTCATATTGAATAAAGAATCCATCTACTTGTAATGCATGCAACACTTGTTTGAATTCTACCATATGATCATAAGGATCTCCAGAACCATCATGGTGATTCCTTATGCACTTGGCTACGTGAATAGGTCTCAGCCTTCTACCCACTTCAGGAGGCCAAGGAAGCACTTGAATCATAGGATCCACACCTTGTTCTTTGCCTTGTGGGGGTCTTAAAGGAAAGGGTGGTATGTTCATTTTCTTGCTTCCCAAATGGGTGTTTGTCATTTTGGAATTTGGTGTAGTAAAGTGAACATGTGGTCTGATTGGGACACTCTATTGGCTAGTTTGATCTATGAATGGGTTCTCCAGACTATTGCTAGGAAGATGGGGAGCATAAACCCCTCGAGCTTACCCTCCCCACTTCTTGCATATCTACCTAGATCTATTGTACATAATGCCTCATTTCCTAATGGGTAGGACATGCAAGTGTTGAAGGTGGACTTCTTTTCCAAAGTAGAGTGTCCACTCGACCTCTCACACACCACTATGGAAAAGTCAACCATGATCCAAACACCTCAATAGAAGACCAATCCATACTAGTCCATGGATGCAACACAAGTCTCCAAACATGAACAGTAAAAAGCAAATGTGGGTACCCGAAGGCCAAACGATAGTTATGCCTTTCTCCAATTCATCGCATGAACCAAGGACATTGACGACAACCTCGACACTCATCATTGCCAAGACACTCTCCTCCAATGAGAATTCCGCAAGTTTGAGTACCTAAGAAGTCTTTGATGGTTAAGCCCAACACCACTCAAATATGGGTTCCCAAGCCCTATTTAGTAGCTTAAAAACTAATCCATGTGACAATAGTCCCTCCAAAATCACACCGATCATCCACCTCTATGTCTCCCAATCCATCTTTTGTATCTAAGCCAAAAAACTATTTCCCTTCATCAATCATTAAGAAATGGTTGCCTAAATAGCCCTAGAATCCTCAAGCCCATTTATTGTACAAAGGGACACCTCATGAAGCTAACCTTTCTCTTTGTAATATTTCACTAACACCCAAGCTGACTGATCAACCTTGTAAAAATCAACTCTTACTTATTTGCCACTACAGCTAATGACATATCTCATGAATAGATATGTATGCGTTATTCAGAGCATGTAGGGAGTCTAGGAACATGCATTAGTCATTGAGAGATGTTTAAAAACCACTTCACAACACAAGGCTATATTAGAGGCACATCAATTATGGAAAGTGATTGTGGTATTGCTATATTGGGATCGAGAATAATTTCCATGGTAGCAAATCTTTTACACAACATTCAAGATCAACATGCAGGTAGAAGAATCCTCAGGGGCAGGCACCAACTTCCCCTAGTGGATTTTGGAAATTTACTAGTAGAAATCCATCCTTCGATGTTACCTCCAAATTCCAATATTCTATGGGCCCAATGCCTATTGACAACCCACCCATTAGAAGGACAGAATGGCTTCATAGCAAGTCCCATTGGTTTCAAAATCTAGCAAGACTCCTTGTCGATGCAAAACACATCTATGATGTGACCCCATGCTTTAGTGATGACACGTGGGGAAGATAACAGTTCTTCTTCAAAGGCTTTGAAGAGCTCTAGAATACATAGGAATTGAGGCCAATATGGGTGAGAGCAGGGTTCACCAAGAACTTTAGTGCACCCCTGCCAAAACCAGATTTTTATCAATGTTATTACTTGGTCACCACCCTCCAAGATTGAGTAAGAAAAGAACTCCTACGTACCTTCATACTACCCTCCTTGGTAATAGAACCTCTCTTAAACAAGTTTAGTCTCTTGATGGATCTCATCCAGGCAACATTGAAAATTCATGGTACTCAGACCACCATAGAGAAAGAGTGACTTTTTGTAGAGCCCATGAAAAAAGGTGATGTCTTGAAATGGGCAAATATATCTGTCATTATGCCTAATTTTTTTGCCACTCGATTCGCTAACTCCTCAACATTACTAGGTTTGGAAGAGGTATTACTCGCAACATCATCAGATTTTCTTGAAGGTTGGGGGATCTTCAAATGGTCTGCTAAATTGTCTTCCGAGTCTA
Source organism: Ceratopteris richardii (assembly GCA_020310875.1). NCBI lineage: Eukaryota > Viridiplantae > Streptophyta > Polypodiopsida > Polypodiales > Pteridaceae > Ceratopteris > Ceratopteris richardii. The sequence continues at coordinate 164,302,463 of CM035425.1, read as the reverse complement.
TACACTCTCTTAGACATTCATCTAGTGTTTGTAGTTGTTTCATGTATACTAAAGCTCTCAAAGTTTCATTGGTTAGCCCATCCAAAATTAGTGATATCATTTTTTTGGGTAGGTCTTTCAGACATAGGATATCTATCTACATACTGATTGACTCTCTTGGCTACTAGTCTCACTGATTCATTACGATCTTGTTTGAACCTATGGATCAGGGAAAAGGATTTGTGTTTGATTCCCCTCTTGGTGATTTCTCCAATGAATTCTTCAATGAATTACTCTATATTGATAAAGTAGTTGGGGCCCAACAGTTGAAACCAAGTCACAATAGTTCTAGCCAATGTAAGCCCAAAAGATTCATGTTGAATAAAGAAGCCAAGCCTATAAAGAGTAGTTGGTACCATCCAACTTATCCTCAATAGCCAACATACGGAATACATCATTGCTTTCAGCCATGGCCAATGACTAAAATACCTAAATATAGAAAATTGACTGTATCTCAAAAAGTTGAACAGAACAGCTGAGACGAATTCTGCTAAACCTGTAGCAGACTTTGAGACGCTTATATTGGCGAACCAAAACTGGTATATACCTTTGGCATAAAAAGACAAAATAGCCTACACAAGCACTACGATAGTGCATTCGGAGGCTGAAACGAGCTTAGATCGCGATTTTGTCACCACAGAGTGAAGATGTTTTGATCTCGGAAACACCTTGAGTATGCTCACCAAAATTCGTGCGATTCTAAGACTACAACCAGAGAGGTGTCGACAATGCACTAAATGAAGCGGCGACTTGCTTTGATATGAATCGTTGGAGTTAGACGGAACTAGGTAAGACAGCACTACAACACCAGGTGACTGACCTCCAACAATCGAAGACAGAACTCGAAGCTAAGTATGAAGAGACAGGCAAAGCTATGGAGGAACAACTCAGAGAACAAATGGGCCGCAATGCGAGACTTCAACGCAACATGGCTCTACTACGTTGCCATCTAGCAGCGGCTCAAGAAGAGAACAGAAGGCTACAACAACAAAACCAGGAGAACCTAGAAGCGGCCATGGAAAACACCCCGGGAGCACCCATCGACCCTGTTAAATTCCAAGCCATCCCCTCAGAAAACATACAACAAATATTGGAAACCTATGCCAATCTCTTAGAAGCACATGATCAGCTTGCTGACCAAGTCAAAGACCTACAAAAATCCCAAGTGCCTGCACCACACCAACGAGAACCTAAAGAGATGGCCAACGCTACAACCTCACCAGAGCCGGAATTATCAGTAACCAATGAAGTACTAGAGCTACGTCAGCAGGTGGCCGAGTTAAAAATTAAATTATTACAATATGAACGACCCCCCTCCCCACCTGATCAGCCAAGTGAAGAGGAGACCATTGCCATTCCGGTGGAAGAAACATTCGAAGATAATTATGAGCCACAACCTCTTCCAGGTGGCAGGATCACTGAAGAGGGACAGGATACATATGAGGAACCTCCGTCAGCATGGATGAAGCAAGTAGAGGAGATGGGCCACACTCACGAAGAGTGGGTTGCAACCCAGATGCTAGCCATGAAAGCCATAGAGGAGACCATACTCAAGTCTGAATATTTCTCGAACTTGGCTCCTAGGCGGTTGATAACTAGCTCAGAGTTACAATATAAACCTTATTTTGTATTGTTGGCGGACTACAATGCTGAGATCAAACGCATAACCAACAAGTATCCCTCTTTCGCAACACAGTTCGAACCCGAGGACATCCCAGAGGCAGCCAAAAAAGGGGCTATATTCCAGCCCATATGGAGGCAAAAGTTACTGGAGACCTATCCGGAAATGTTACGAACATGGGATCATGCTCCCATGCATCTAAAATATAACCCATGCTTTGGACCGGTACAAAGAAGACGCTCCTGGAAAGCATTCGCCATCAAGGTTCAGAACAATGTGAATTGCAAACAGTGGCTGAACTACCCCAAAATCGCACCACCGACAGGCCCACCTACAACAGCGTACATGATGGCTACCATCCGATATTGGCTTCCACGCCTCCACTCCATGCCAGATGTAGCTGCACAGATGCTACTCAAGATATTTGATATGATGCAGGCTGTGCTCAAAACCTTCTACAACGTATGTAACAGTCAGCCTCCGATTCCCGGCTTCATCAATGGCAATTATGACCTCCTGTATGATATGAGCACAACCCCAAGCTTACGAGTTGCTTATGCATGGCACGCACGCATCAGATATCTCCCTTCCTGCTATAAGCAAACCTTCGACGACATGTTCACCACGGGATTTTGGGAAGCACATTCAGAGGTATTTGCACCACGACCAACCCACCTGCTGCAACTATTTGCATGCGAGCAAACAATGCATTCAGAGCTCTACACTATGCCACAACCTAACATGCATGGAGCCGTGAATTGGGATGCCCTCCAGAGCGATTTGGTCCGGGGACTACGTATAAAAGAACAAGAATTGGCAACCGACCTCCTACAGAAGTACATCGATCAAACAGTGGAGCAGAGGTCTGTCAGAGGCGACAGACCCTAGGGGGGGGAGAGTGTTGACAGTATACGGGAAGAAGCAAGTACGGACACACATGCAGATCTAGCACTAAGGCAACCCTTCATTTTTTTCAAAACCCTTACATCATTTTAAAGTGATTCTCATCACTAAAAACCCCTGTAAATACCATTTTCACCTTTTTGTAGCTCCATTTTGTACAAGCCGAGGAGTCCTCGAGCTTGAGGAGCCTTAGAAGTAGTTGCCTGCCAATTTTCATATTTTTTAGATCTCGTTTGAGCCCTCAAATAAACCCTGGAACCTAATTTTTAACTAGGCCAGACACTAGGTCTGGACAGGGCCAAAGCTAGGCAAAAACTATAAATAGAGCTAGAGAGCTCATTTTTGGGAGAGCTTCTTGTAGTTTTGAGCTTGTATGAGAACTTTGTTGCAATAGAAGTGATTCCATTGTCTTACTCTCTTTGTTCTTGCCGTGTGTGCACGTGTGTGTGTATGTGTGTGCATGTTAGTGTGCTTCTCACTCACACATTTGTGCCTTCACTTGCTCGAGGTCTTCATACCATCCTCATGTCTTCCCGGATTGACATTAAAGGAGGTGCTACTCATCACTGAGCTACAAAGAGGCAGAGGTGGAAAGTAAGGTAGGGGGAGATTCCAATCATCTCAACCTTGCAATATATGTGGCTTATCTAATCATACTACTGAAGAATGTTTCAGGAACCCGAGGAACTCAAGAGGAAGAGGATTCAATAGAGGTGGCTATGGATCAAATAGAGGCAGGTACAATGGAGGCTACAACAACAACTACTACAACAACAATTACAACAATAACAACTATCAAAGTGTCCATAGAGGAAGGAGAGACTACAATAACTATGCAGAGGGCCAAAGTCAAGAAGATTCATTATTGATTATGAATCTATCAGTGAAGAAGGGTAAGGATGATGATCACATATTTTACATTGATTCGGGATGCTCAAACCATGTAGTAGGAAATGTAGCGTTACTTTCTGATTTGGAAGATCCTCATAACAAGCATGAAGTGCAGACAAGAGATGATACAAAGCACTCAGTGGAGAAGATAGGTAATGTGAAGATATCAGATGGGAATATGAACCTCTTAAGCAAAGTCTTGTATGTCCCTACAATTACCAAAAATTTAATAAGTGTTGGACAGATTGTTGAAAAAGGATTGCAGGTTAGATTCAACCGATTTGGAGCATATGTTGAAGACCCAAGGCAAGGCTTTCGAAGGATTGCCAAAGGAGAAAAGACAGGAAGGCTTTTCACTTTTGAAGTGGAAGATACAAAGAACATAGCTTTGTTTAGCTATGGATCTCAAACTCTAAAAGAGTTGGAGATATGGCACAAAAGGCTTGCTCACATTGGTGAGAGGACACTCAAACATATTTGCAGGGACCAAAGTGTACTTGGTTTGCCTAATATCACAAGGCAACACATGATTTATAATTGTGAAGCTTGTCAACTCGGCAAGGCTCATAGACAACCTTTCAATAAGAAAGGATATATGTATCAAAATCCTTTGGATCTAGTGCACACGGATGTGTGGGGTCCAAGTAAGGAGCCATCTATATCAGGATCAAGATATTATGTGTCTTTCATAGATGATTGTAGCAGGTGGACCATTCTGTTTTTCATGAAGCACAAGGATGAAGTGTTTAATTGCTTTAAGAAGTATATTGCTCTTGTTGAAAACCAAACAGGTAGGATTTTGAAAAGACTCAGATCAGATGGTGGAGGAGAATACTTCTCTTCTGAATTTGATGCCTTCTTGCATGAAAGAGGCATTAAAAGGGAAGTCACTACAAGGTATACACCGGAACTCAATGGTGTAGCAGAGAGGAGGAACAGAGCCATTGTCGAAGCTGCAAGGTCCATGCTCAACGAAAAGGGATTGCCAAACTACCTATGGGCAGAGGCTGTGTCTACAGCCACATATCTCATAAATAGACTTCCATCTAAGTCACTAGATGGAACCACTCCATATGAAGTGTGGAATGGAAGAAGACCTAGTCTAGAGCATTGTAAAATATTTGGATGCCTAGCCTATGCTCACATTCCTTCTCAAGTAAGAGGGAAATTGGATCCCAAGGCAGAGAAGTGTGTATTCATTGGTTATGATCAAAACCAAAAAGGATATAGATTGTACAATCCAACCAATAAAGGATTTTCTGTGAGTAGAGATGTAATTTTTGATGAAAACAAAACATGGTTTGATGATGACAAGAAAGTGAAGCTGCCGTATGACTTGGATGAAGACTTTCCATCACTTCAACCAAAGGAACCAAAGTAGCTTGAAGAAAGTGATTCCGAGATTGACCTAGAAGACTTGGAAAGACTAAAGCTATGGAAGAACAAAGGTAAAGCAAAGATGCAAGATGCTACATATGGACCTGAGAGCTCACATCAACCACTTAGAAGGTCTTCAAGGGAGAAGAAGAAACCAGAGAGGTTTTGTTATGATACTTCTTTGGTCACCAAGCACTCAATATACATTGCAAAAGATTCAACCAATGAAGAGCCTACCACATTTGAAGAAGCACAAAGCAAGAAAGCTTGGAGAGATGCAATGGATGAAGAAATGGACGCCTTGAAGGAGAATGACACTTGGGAGCTTGTACCTAACAAGCCATCTATGAAGATAATCGGATCTCGATGGATATACAAAATCAAGAGGAATCAAGATGGAAGTATAAATAGACACAAAGCAAGGTTATTTGCTAAAGGGTTTGCTCAAACCCATGGTATTGATTATGAGGAGACTTTCTCTCGTGTTGCAAAAATGCCTACAATTAGGGTTCTCATTAGTCTTGTTGCATCTAGAAATTGGAATCTCTATCAACTTGATGTAAAGAATGCTTTCTTGAATGGATGGATTTCTGAGGAAGTGTATATGGCACAACCTCCTGGATATGAGGATGCACATCATCCTAACTATGTATGCAAACTAAAGAAAGCTTTGTATGGATTGAAGCAAGCTCCAAGAGCTTGGAATTTCAGATTGGTGACTTATTTGCAAGAACAAGGATTCAAAGCTAGCAAGGCGGATACCTCTTTGTTCATAAAGAGGAATGGATCTGAAGTGATCTATTTATGTGTGCATGTTGATGATATTATTATCACAGGCAATGATCTTGAAGGAATCAAACAGGTAAAGAACAAATGAAGGAGGAGTTCAAAATAAGTGACCTCGGACCACTCACTTATTTTCTTGGATTGGATTTGATCTACACAAATTCAGGTATATACATCACACAAAGGAAGTATGTCCACGACATGCTCGTCAAGTTCAAGATGGAAAATACCAAGTGTGTAGGTACACCTATGGAGCAAAATCATAAGCTTAGTGCTTATAAAGGAGAGCCAATTGAAGACATCACAAACTATCAAAGCTTGGTTGGAAGTTTGAATTATGCAACACTCACAAGGGTGGATATATGCTATAGTGTTAGCATATTGAGTCAGTTTATGCATAAGCCGAGAAGACCACATATGGAAGCGGCCAAGAGAGTCCTCAAGTACCTAAAGGGGACCATGAATGAAGGTTTGTTCTATTCATATACTTCAGATATTGAGCTAAAGGTCTACTCAGATGCCGATTGGGCTGGATCTAGAGATGATAGAAGAAGCACATCCGGGTATATATCATTTGCAGGTTCAAAAATCATTTCTTGGTCATCGAAGAAGCAACCAACCGTGGCATTATCTTCTACCGAAGCCGAATATAGAGGTTTGGCTAATGCAACTCAAGAAATCATGTGGTTAAAGTCTTTGTACACAGATCTTGGACTTCATTCTTCAACACCTCACATTTTTGGTGACAACACAAGCTCACTACATCTAGCAACTAATCTAGTATACCATGCTAGAACCAAGCATATTGAAGTCCACTACCATTACGTAAGGGAGAAGCTAATGAGCAAGGGTATTCAACTATCCTATGTCTCTATAGATATGCAATGTGCAGACATGTTGATGAAAGCTCTTGATGGTACGAAGTTAAGTAGATTCAAGTTGATGATTGGCTTGCAGGAAATCAAGGACAATTGAAGACTTATTTGGAGGCCAAGCATCTTAGGCTTGAGGGGGAGCTGTTGGTGCATTTTACCCAAGCCTACATGCTTGATATTATCCTCATTTGTAAGTCACATGTGTAGTCATGTGAACACCTCTTGTAAAAGAGTTCATTCTTATCTCTTGTAATTGAAAAAAGGAAAAAGGAAAAAGATGGCTTACCTCATCAAGAATGTAAAAGCAAACTCGTGGCTCTAACTACCTAAAACCATGAATTTTAAAGCTGAGGGAATCTCTACTAACTTTGGGGATCACTTTTAGGTGGAGCCATTCGAATTCGAATTCAAAACTCCCTCCAAGAATAGCTATAAAAAGAGCAAGAAGGAAGAGGCGATAAGCAAGTCTTGTATGTGACCACTTCATGTCATTTGTAGAGATTGAAGAGCTTACTCCATAGCTCTATCATTCTACTCCCATTGTGCAAAGATTCATTGCCAATGTGGTTGTAATCATATGTGAATCTATACATTTATCATCATCTACTTCTTTGTTTTGTTCTCTACTATACTCACTCAGAGCAGTAACTTTAGAAGGTCATATCTCGAGTTATACGCAACCTTTTTCAGTGTTTTAATGTGCGTTGGATAGCTCTTACTGTCTACTTTTTTATATAAATTTTCAAGGTCATTGGATTAATAGTTTTGGAGATATTTGCATTTTACTGCTCACTGGTCTATCTCTGCAGAGCCCCGAGAATGGTGGGTATGTTCCAGAAATTGATAAATCTTCTTCTCAGTGCTCGGTCCATCAATTGAAGTGTTTTAACTTGGATTGGGAAGCTTGCTAAGTCTATTTGCTATGCCCAAAGTACTTGGCTGATATTTTGGTGGATTTAGGAAGCTCAAAAGGGTCTACTAATCAACTCTGAAGTCTAAGTTGGCTGGTGTGAAGCTGGTTGTAGCGGCACCTACTCATCTTTGGATTGCATCCACCATCTCTCTTCACAAATTGTACGTGTGATGAACAATCAATCAATCAATCAATCAATCAATCAATCAATCACCAAGCAATGCAAGCACGATGCAGACTAAGTCAAAGAACTATGTGAAAGCAAACTCCAAGTTGAAGCAGAGCTCAAGGAAATACAAAGATAGAGCAAAGACAAAGATCAAATCATTGTACAAGCTCAATTAATGAAGTTCAAAGTGGTAAAGAAACTCAACAGACAAACACGGGGACACCAATATTGCAAGAAACCAATTTGGCTACTGAGGAGACTGAGGTACATCCTCTTTTTGCCCCCATCGTTGAATTTCCAATGCAAGATCACCATGAACCAACGATTGATGAAATGCTAATGCCATACACTACAAATGTATACTAGAAAGAAAGGGCATTATTGGTGTCTCACATTACACAAAATTTTGAAGATGTAGTTGTACGTGTGATGAAGGAAGCCAAAATAAAAAGCAAAGATCTTGATAAAATCATGAAGCCATTCAATGTAGCGTATGGAATTATGAAAGAGCAGACACGCAACTACATTAAGAAAATTACCTAGTAAGATCCAAACCAAGACATGAACTTCAAGGCAACTACTTTCAACTACATGCAAAAAGAATTCAATGGAGCCGGTCTTGTCTGGAGGAAGAGATTTTTGGAAAAAATCCGACTTTGCGAGTGCATTGGCAAGAGGCCCCATATTTATTACAAATTAATCCCTCATTTTTTCTTGTGCCCAGGTGTCGACCATGGAAAAAATTTTGGGAAGAACAGTAGAATGGTACACTCAATAAACAATGGCTCAATTTTCCACTATTACCAAGCCCACCACACAATTATTTGCCAATTTAAGATTATATGATCCTGTTAAATGTCACTTGCCGTCAGAAGCGTGTTTAAACACCTAATCGGGTTCTTGGGAGTGGAAGGGGTCTGTTAAACAGAGGCCCTATGCTTGATTTTCCCAAATAATCACTTCACACAACAATATACTAATATTCAAGAACTCTATCAAGAATCTATTTTACGCTTCACAATCTTACTATTTGTAATTGTACTCGTCCAAAGCTTACGGAACACACTTCAGTTAAGGCTCTTTCAGCGTACAGCACAAGCCATATTCAGTATCGTAATACGGGATTACTTTGTCTAGCTTAAAGAACTGACCCAACACAAACTACCGTACACAACAGAGTCAATAACAGTAACTCAATCTCTACCGTGCAGGTGCAGATAATCCACCAGAACAGAAGACGCGGGATGATTCAGACTTCTCAACCACACAGTACCGAACTGTCAGAACTAGAGTATGGGCTTCATCAAACAACTTACAGAACCTCAACAAAACAGAGAGACACAACAGTACGCAGCATTATCAGAACAATCACAACGGAAACTACACAGAACGATTCGCTCAGACAGACAATCTGGCGAACTTCTGGTCGTCTATGTAAATCACAACCGAACAGGTATCAATAAACAAACAAGACAGCGACGAGAACAGAATACTCAGAATTACTCAACACACACCACAGCAACGTTACAGATCAATCACCCAGACAGACAGTCTGGTGATCCAACTGATCGTCACCGAAGCATCTCTTTTTCATTGATTTATATAAAGATTATAAAGATCTTTGTAACAACCTTTCGCTCGTGCGGAATCTGAAAAGATTCAGTCTTTACAATTGCCAATCCGGCGGCCGACTAACGCTGGCACGCACGGTGGACTCGAACCCGCAGGTATACAAAAAAGCTTAGGGCTCATCAACTATTCCTTCTAGATACATAGATCTGGCTAATCTAAATGTTCGAGCAATTTTCTTCTTAATTGATTCTAACATTTGCTTCAAAATTTCTGGTTCTACCAGTTGGGCATCTGTCCGTACTGAACTTAACGAAATAACCTGGCTCATTAAACTTTTTGCCTGGGTCTGCAAAAAAACTTCTTGTAAATAGAACTCATTTGACAATGTTGCATCCCTGGACACCTTCATTTTTGCAATTTGCTTTTCCATTCTGGCTAATCTTTCTTTGTGAGTGTCCAACTGAATTTCTCTTCTTTCTACTTCCTGATTCTGAAACTGGATGGTCCTGGAATAGGCATCCCTTTCTCTTCAAACATTTGTTATCACCTTCTGTAGATGAGCTTCCACATTCAATTTGCGTTTAAGAATATTATTGACGTCAGATAAATCAATCTTGGTTCTCTAAAGTTCTTCATTAGTCTTCTGAACTAAATCGTACATTTCTTGCCCTTTGTTGACCACTTCTTCTAACTGTACTCTGTTTTCTTCCAACAAATTGCCCAGAGCTATTCGTGCATCCTCTTTATCTTGTAGTAGGTGCTTCAACTGCATGATTTCTGCATCTGAAACAATTAATAATTCTTCTTTTTATTGGACTGCTGCCAGTGCCGCATCACATTGACTAGTAATTGTATCCTGTTCTACAAGTCTTGCCTGCAACTCCTTAATTTGTTCGTTTAAAGCATGATTTTCTGCTTTGACTACTTGTAATTCTTCCTGGAGAGGAGTAATGTCTGCCTCCAGCACATCAACTTTGTGTTGAAAGTCGTCGTGGATGTTATCAGTCACTTGCTTCATTTGTGCAGGTAGTTGTTGGGATAGCTGGATTAGCATTTGACCCATGGATGCTAACTCAAAAAACAAGGGAATTGAAGGAATTGGAGGATGAGAATGGGGTTAAGATGAAGAAGTAGTGAGGAGCTGATTGGAATTCGGTGGAGAATAATTCGGTGATGAGGATGATGAGTCGGGTGCGTCAGGTACAATGGGTGGAATGGGAATAAGAGGGTTGAGTGGAGGTTCAGGTGGAGGAGTGGGAAGAACAGAGTTAGGTTCAACTACCTGTTCAGTGGTTTGATACGTAGTGTCCTTCTGGTCGGCAACTATAGACTCCATGGCTCTAAGCAATTCTTCGAAAACTTCTTTAATTATAGGTTCTCTATCATCTTGCTTTTCCTACTCAGATTGCTGTTTAGATTCTTCTTTTGACGAGCTTGTTTCAGAATCGGTGGTAGCATCCTGTTCTTGTTACTGCTTGGGAGATGACTGCACTGAGTCATTATTCATTGATGTTGTTGTATCGTGAAAGGTTTCTTCTTCCTGTCCTTCTTCTTCTTTGTCATCTGCTTTATTTCCTGCGGCTGAACCCTGTACTTCACTATCGGATGAACTTATTCTAATTCTTTTCCGGCGAAGGAGGTGGAAAATCTCTTCGTCATCCTCTTCATCATCGTCCAATATCTGTGTAGACTCTTCATGGTGTAGAACGGGTCCTCGGGGTGGTGGTTGTGCTGCTAGAATGGTCGGAAATAGAAAAGATAGGATGTGCGGCAGTCTGGACCTTGGCATATCTCCCTTATTGACATGTTTGATGATTGAAACGCATTCTTTGTGAATGCGGCGGAAGTAGTATGATGCAAAATTTACACGCTCTCTCGCAGCCATATCTATTGCCGAATAGAAAGGCCGAGAGATGCCATATGTGCGCTTTTGCATATTTAAGATTGCAACTAAAAATTGGAGTGTTGATCTCTCAGGCTCGGGGCGACAGAGGATTGCATATTCATTGGATGAGTGTCTAGGGAATAGTTGGTTCATTGTGGCAATCGGCAGATTAGGGCCATTCTCCCTACCTTGCAGAGAGAGCCAGAATGCATCAGAGAAGGTCTCGAGAGTGATTACGGTACGGGATGGTAGGGAAGTGATAGGCCAACTCTGCTCGGTAGCAGGTGTGGCAACGAGGGCGGCGATGATTTGTGCGTAGAAAGAGTGGCAATCCACTGAATGCCAAGGCAATTCAGCGAAATTGGCCAACCCGCGGACGCGTAGAAACTCACCTACATCAGCAGGGAGTCCTTCATGGAAGGAAGCAAAGTTTGTCAGAGCTTCCATGATGCACAGACAGTAGCAAGCACGATAACACAATTGCGCAGGGTATACAGAGAGCACAAGCACACAGATCACGCAAACACAATAGCGATTAACAACGAAACGGAAAAGGTTAAGTAGATACTTGATACCGAGAAGCAATTAAATTCGTTAATCATCGTCGATATTGAGATGATAACTTCATAACTGCGGTGTGCATGCATGAGCAGAACGATAATGCAGGGCGGATGTTGAGCATAATTAGGTATCAGGACGAGGATATTTACAGACTTATTTTATTAAGCTCGCAAAAAACAAAAGAAAAGAAAAGAAAAAAGAGGAAATGCAAAATATGCGGCCAACCGCAGAACATTTCAGTGTGGATCAGATGCTTGCTGATACGGCTGCAACTTTGAACCATTTATCACCTTTGGAAGAGGAATGCCAGTCAAAGTATCCAACCGAAAAGTGGCTAGGCCCACCTGTTCAGAAATCCGGTAGGGACCAAACCATCGTAACTTGAATTTTCCAGCAGAGCGATTCGATTTTGCATTGTAAAAGAGTACAAGTTGCCCCACCGTAAAAACTGGAGTTTTTAGATATCGATCATGTGTTCGAGCTTGTCTTAACTGTACTTCCTGAATAGTCGGAAAACTTTCCCAACAATGCTCATCGCGTTTTCTGAGTGTATCCAACCGAAATGGAAGGGAATCTTCTGGTGACAACTTCTGGTTGATGGCCACACGTAAACTTGGCACAACAATCTCCATTGGTGCTATGACTTCCAAACCATAAGCCAATTTGAAAGGGGTTAATCCTGTTGCTACCTTGTATGTAGTCCGGTACGCGCATAATACTGCAGGTAACAGTTGATCCCATCTTTCTGGTGATTCTATAATCAGTTTCTGAAGCATAGTCAACAAGGTTTTGTTTGTACTTTCAGCCAAACCATTAGCACGAGGATAATAAGGAGAACTGAATTTATGCATTATCTGAAAAGAATGGGTGAGTACTTTCATTAAGTTGTTAACAAAATGCGTGCCTTGATCTGTAACAAGCTCCAGAGGTAAGCCAAAACGCGGGAAAACATCTTTCATTAGACACTTTGCCACCGAAACACCTGTGGCGGACTTTAAATGATGGAGAGTATTAATCTCCAAAAGAACAACCTACTCTTGAATTTAGAACACCTCTATATCAAGAGTAAGTCAAAACCTTCACCAAATTAGAGGTCCAATCTCCAAATTATCAAAAGTTAAGAAATTCTGTGAAGAAGGTAAAACACAGAAAGTCTGCTGCACAATTTCTTCTCATTGACCTATCAAACATGTAAAGTTTTCTATGAAATTTTGTATGGAGTGTCGCCTAGAGATTGCGCACCTCCTCCAAGTTAAAGTTCTTCAAAAGGTTTAGTATAAATTGAGAAATCAACTTCACAAGTTACCTATGTCTGAATCTGCACTTCTGAGAAGTCGATTTAGACACCCCTAACTTCTTAACTTCAATTCTCTCAGTACAAAACTCGTTTAAGCAAATGCTTCTAGCCACGAGTAGATTACCTTCCAACTTAAAGATTAAGTGCTTGCTTGCACAAAACTTTAAACTATGGAGTGAGAACTAACCAAAAGATTAAGATCAAGATTTGCGCCTGTTTCAGAGAACTGTGAACACTCAACACATATGAATGTTCCTACTAACAATTCTCCTAGCTTGTTTGCAATTAGACTATGAAACTCAGGTCACAGACTCATTAACTACCAACTTAGATATCCTCAAAAGGATTTTACAATTGATCAAACACAGACGGAGCAGACACAAAAAGATCGGGCGCAATATTTCTTCATTTACTCAGAAAGTTACAGTTGAGTGATGAGAGAAAACTCAACTAACTTTTTCATGTCTCATGACATCTCATTTCACTTTCTTGACTTCTAACTATTCTTACATATGCTCTCATATCACGCCTCGACATTTTCAAGGTATTTATAGATAAATTTGTACAAGTCTATGACTAATCAAAGATCTAAGTGAACTATGTACATATGTGTACATTCCTCATATATTATGAATGTATCCTTCTTCCAAGCTTCAAGAATTGATCTCATCCTTCATTCTTTAGTCTTCAAACATTCAATTGGTGATTGATCTGCACCAACAGCTCCCCCTCAATCATCAATTGAGGTTTCTCCTTTCTTCTTTATACCTGCCATGTCTTTAAACTTCTGTAGCTTTGGTCCATCCAAGCTCTTTGTAAGCATATCAGCTATTTGATCCTTTGTTGAAGTATGTATGACTTCAATCTCCTTATCCATCACTTTCTCTCTTAGAAAGTGATACTGAATCTCAATGTGTTTGGTCCTGGCATGAAAAACAGGATTAGCAGCTAAATACAATGAACTCATGTTATCTCCATATATAATTGGTACCCCATGCACAATGTCAAAACTCTTCATCAAAATCTTGAGCCAAATCACTTCCTTTGCAGCTTCAACCATGCCTTTGTACTCTGCTTCTGTAGAAGACAAAGCAACTGTATGTTGCTTCTTGGAACACCATGAGATAAGTTTATCTCCCACATAACACATATATCCAAAAGTTGACCTTCTATCATCTGGATTACCTGCCCAATCTGCATCACTATAAATTTTGATATTTGTATATGAGGTAAACCCATAATACAAACCTTCATTGAGTGTACCCTTAATGTACCTCAACACTCTTTGACCTGCAATCCAATGTTCTTTCCTTGGGCAATGCATGAATTGAGACAAAACCCCTACTGCATATGATAAATCAGGTCTAGTTAAAGTAGCATAGATAAGACTACCAACTAAACTCTGATATTGTCTCATGTCCTTGAATTCTTCACCTCCAAACTTACTCAATTTGTGATTCACCTCCATTGGTGTAGGTGCTACCCTGCAATCATCCATTTTAAACTTGATTAACAAGTTCTTCAAATACCTTTCTTGGGTCACAAATACTCCATGTTGAGTATATGTAATCTCCATGCCCAAGAAGTATGACAAGTCTCCCAAGTCACTTATCTTGAACTCCTTTTCCATTTGCTTCTTGAGTCTTTGTATTCCTTCTTCATCTGTACCTGTAAGGATTATATCATCAACATATATGCACATGTATATGAAACCATTATCACTTGCTTTGACAAGCAAGCTACTATCTGCTTTAGACACCTGAAATCCAAGTTCTTTCAAGAACTTTACAAGTCTATAGTTCCATGCCCTTGGGGCCTGCTTCAAGCCATACAAAGCTCTCTTGAGCTTGCACACATGATCTGGATACTTTTTATCTCTGAACCCTTGAGGTTGCTCCATGAACACATCATCTGAAATATAACCATTCAAAAAAGCATTTTTCACATCAAGTTGACATAACTTCCAACCTTTACATGCAGCAATAGCTATAAGTGTCCTGATGGTTGTCATCTTTGCCACAGGACTATAAGTCTCATCATAGTCAACACCATAAGTCTGAGCAAACCCTTTGACAACAAGTCTAGCTTTGTATCTAGACACACTTCCATCTGCAAACCTCTTGGTCTTGTAAACCCATTTGCATCCAATGATTTTCTGACTATTTGGTTTTGGAACCAAATCCCATGTTTGATTCTCCAATAGTGCATCATATTCTTCCTGCATAGCTTTCACCCATTTTTCCTTACCTTTTGCCTCTTCATATGTAGAAGGGTCTTCATCTGTTTTCATCATATAAGCATAGTCTTTTGTGGCCAAAAAAGAAGTATCATAACTATACCTTGTAGGTTGCCATTTATTCCTTGTAGACCTCCTAAGCTCTCCACTTCTTGAGGTTTCTGGTTCTTCATATTCAGGATCAAATCTTGGGGTTTCTTCCACTTCAACCTGCACTTCATTATTCTCTTGTTCATCAAATATTTCAACCTTTGATTTACCTTTCCTTTGACTCACTTCTTCTTCATCTCCTGTATTGATATTGATTGTACCTGCATACCAAGTGCTTTGCTCATCAAATGTAACATCTTTAGAAACCATGAATTGTTTTGTAGATGGACTCCACAATCTATAGCCCATCTGCTTATCATCATAACCAATAAAAACATATTTTTCAGCTTTAGGCTCCAACTTGTGCCTTAATTGTGATGGCACATATGCATATGCCACACATCCAAAAACTCTGCAATGATCCAAGGTAGGTCTCTTACCCCACCAAGCCTCATATGGTGTCATACCCTGCAAGGCTTTACATGGTAGCCTATTGACCAAATAAGTGGCTGTATTTACAGCCTCAGCCCACAAATAATTAGGGCAATTTTTCTCCTTCATCATGGATCTTGCAAACTCAACAAGTGTTCTATTTCTCCTTTCTGCTACACCATTTTGTTGAGGAGAGTACCTGCAAGTAACTTCCCTTTTTATACCTGCATTCCATAAGTAATCACTGAACTCATTAGAGAAATACTCTCCCCCTCCATCTGACCTTAATCTCTTCAACTTATGACCTGTAATTCTTTCTGCATATGCATGATAGTGTTTGAATGTATTAAGCACTTCCGACTTATCTTTGATCACATAGATAGTGATCCATCTAGTAGCATCATCAACATAAATCACATAATACCTTGACCCATTTATACTGAAATCCTTTGATGGTCCCCACACATCTGTGTGTACCAATTCAAGCTTCTCTGAGTACATAAAACCATGCTTGGAGTAAGAATTCTTATGAGCCTTACCTAATTGACATGCCTCACATCTGTATGTCATATGTTGACCTGCAACATTAGGCAATCCAAGCACTGAACCATTGTTAATCATATCTTTAATACCTCTTTCATTGAAATGTCCAAGCCTCTTATGCCAAAGATCTAACTCAGAGATCTTATGTCCTCCATATGTGAACATAGCATGACCAATATTGCCTTGAATCTTCAATGTAAATAATCTTCCTTCCTTTTTCCCTGAAACAATCTGTTTATACGCTTGGCTAGGGTCTTCCACATATACTCCATCATTAGTGAACCTTACTTCATATCCCTTTTCAACAATTTGTCCTACACTTATCAAATTCTTAGGAATTGTAGGAACATACAAGACCTTACTCAATAAGGTGCTACCATCCTTGGCCTTCACTGATCCAATTGACTTCACATTGTGCTTTGTGTTGTCACCTGTTTGAACAACATGATTAAAAACATTATTCTCCAAATCAGTCATCAAGGATATATTACCACTCAGGTGATTGCTACACCCTGAGTCAATGTAGAAAACTCTTTGATCTTCACTCTGCCTTTCACAAGTTGCATTCATTATCAATGTTGAATCCTCCTTTTGATCTGAAGCATAATTGTAGTAGGTGTTGTTATATTGTTGACTTTGGAATCCTCTACCTGCATTTCTTCCAAAGTAACTCCTACCACCTCTGCCTCTGAAATTACCTCTTTGACTTCTGCCACCTCTTCCTCTTGAGTTATAATTTTGATTGTATCCACCATTACTCTGATTATTATGCCAAGAATCATTAGCTAAGTGATTTGTCTTACCACAAATCCAGCAGGCTTTGCCTCCATCTTTGTTATTCCTGCCTCTTCCTCTACCTTTGCCACCTCCTCTTCCTCTTAGGAAGTTGGCTTGACTAGTTGTACCTTCATCTTCACCTGCTTGTTGCTTTCCTTTGCTCTTCTTCTTCTTGTCCTTTGAGTACATTGCATGACCTGCACTCTTGTCACCATCTCCTTTAACATCCTGCTCAAATGTTAGCATATGACCTAGCAACTGATTTAAATCAGGAGTGAAATGGTCAAGTGATAACTCTGTAGACAAAATGAATGGCTTCCATTTGTCATCACCTCTCAAACCTATAAGAATTTGCCTTACCAATTTATCCTCCTCAATGTCTTCATCAACAGCTCCTAATGCATCTGCAATGTCTTTCATCCTTGTCACATAGTCTGAAATAGATTGAGAAGCCTTCTTCTTGAAGGTTGTAAACTCTGCCCATAAGGATGCCTTCCTTGACTTTGTAGTATTCTAGAAATGCTCCTCCAAAGCATTCCAAATATCGGTTGCACTTTCAAGACCTCGAATATGAGGTAACAAGTAATCATTGACTCCCATATAGATAATGCTCCTAGCTTGAGCATCTTTCTTCATCCAATTTTTCAAATCTGCTAACTCTTCCCTAGTTGGAACACTAGGATCTCTGAACTGTGGCTTTTCTTCTTCTCCTGTGATGTAGGCTATTAAATCTTTGCTCATAAGATGAGCTTCCATCCTCATTGACCATGCAGGATAGTTTTCCCTATCCAATTTCTCTATCTGTAGAGAATCTCCCATCTTGTGTCTACCTGTGTATTGAAATCTTCAAGCTTTATGAACAATATATGTACCTTTACTTCGAATTAGACTCCTTTTGTCCTTCTTGATGTCGTATGGTCTCCTCCTCAAGCTTTGCCTTCAAACTTTCACCTTTTAGTTCTTCAATTGTTGAATTTCTTGAATCTGCAGCAGTCGGGACCCTCCTTTCCTTGATTTGATGTCTCCTGCTCTGATACCACTGATGGAGAGTATTAATCTCCAAAAGAACAACCTACTCTTGAATTTAGAACACCTCTATATCAAGAGTAAGTCAAAACCTTCACCAAATTAGAGGTCCAATCTCCAAATTATCAAAAGTTAAGAAATTCTGTGAAGAAGGTAAAACACAGAAAGTCTGCTGCACAATTTCTTCTCATTGACCTATCAAACATGTAAAGTTTTCTATGAAATTTTGTATGGAGTGTCGCCTAGAGATTGCGCACCTCCTCCAAGTTAAAGTTCTTCAAAAGGTTTAGTATAACTTGAGAAATCAACTTCACAAGTTACCTATGTCTGAATCTGCACTTCTGAGAAGTCGATTTAGACACCCCTAACTTCTTAACTTCAATTCTCTCAGTACAAAACCCGTTTAAGTAAATGCTTCTAGCCACGAGTAGATTACCTTCCAACTTAAAGATTAAGTGCTTGCTTGCACAAAACTTTAAACTATGGAGTGAGAACTAACCAAAAGATTAAGATCGAGATTTGCGCCTGTTTCAGAGAACTGTGAACACTCAACACATATGAATGTTCCTACTAACAATTCTCCTAGCCTATTTGCAATTAGACTATGAAACTCAGGTCACAGACTCATTAACTACCAACTTAGATATCCTCAAAAGGATTTTACAATTGATCAAACACAGACGGAGCAGACACAAAAAGATCGGGCGCAATATTTCTTCATTTACTCAGAAAGTTACAGTTGAGTGATGAGAGAAAACTCAACTAACTTTTTCATGTCTCATGACATCTCATTTCACTTTCTTGACTTCTAACTATTCTTACATATGCTCTCATATCACGCCTCGACATTTTCAAGGTATTTATAGATAAATTTGTACAAGTCTATGACTAATCAAAGATCTAAGTGAACTATGTACATATGTGTACATTCCTCATATATTCTGAATGTATCCTTCTTCCAAGCTTCAAGAATTGATCTCATCCTTCATTCTTTAGTCTTCAAACATTCAATTGGTGATTGATCTTCACCAACATTAAAGCCCATGCTTCTGCCCATCTGGTAGCATAATCTGTACATGTCAAAATATAACGATTATTACTGAGGATTACTGGGGGTGTAATAGGTCCAATAAAATCTAGACCCCAATTCTGAAAAGGCTCCAATGGCAAGACAGGTTGGAGAGAGAAAAAATGGCGTTGTAGAGGCTGTCCAGACCTCTGACAAGTATCACATTGTTTGACAAACTGAGATACATCCCTGTACATAGTAGGCCACCAAAGTCCACTTTGCATAATTTTTCGGTGCATTAAATCTGCTGCAAAGTGTCCACTGGAAGGCATTGAGTGAGCCAGAGTAATGACTGAGTTAACTTCATGTGGAGGAATACAACGAAGCAAAATTCCAGTGTGATCCATATAGTAGAATTCCCCAGCAATTAACCGGAATCTGCGACTGTACACTGCAATCTTTCTACGCATTGCAGGAGAGGTCTGAGCAGGAATACATCCATCAGTAAGAAACATTAATATCTGATCATAATATGTAGATGGCATAGGTGGTTCTGCAGATTCATCATTAGTTGTTTCTGTAACATAAATCGCTGGTGTGGTGTCATCTACACCGACCGGAGCTTCACTAGAATCTAGGCGAGAAAGGAAATCTGCTAATACATGTGAACTATAGGGCCGATGAATTACTTCGTAATCAAACTCTTGTAAAAGTAGAACCCAACGTGCTAATCGACCACCTAAATGCTGTTGTCGTGCCAGATAGACAAGTGCAGCATGGTCTACATGAAAAATAAATTTGCGGCCAAGTAAATAGTGCCTGAATTTTTTTACAGAATATACTAAACCCAAACATTCTCTTTCTGTTACACAGTAATTATTTTCTGCAGGAGCAAGTCTTCTACTCGCATAGTAAACAGGCCAGAACCACTTATCAGTTTGTTGCATTAAAACACTGCCAATGGCGATACCTGATGCGTCAACAAAAACATGAAATGGACATTCCCAATCAGGAGGTTGTAGAATTGGAACCTGCGTTAATAAGCTTTTGAGACGATCAAATGTTGTTTGACATTCCTGAGTCCAAACAAACTGTTTAGGAGTACTCGTGATTAAACGATTGAGTGGAATGGCTAAATGAGCGAGCCATCGTAAATGACGACCATGCCATCTTACTTGACCCATGAAACGCATTACTTCCTTTGGTGTAGTAGGTACAGGTGCTTCTAACACAGCTGCAACCTTATCTGGGTCGACTTGTATGCCCTGTGCAGATACAATATGGCCAAGTAACTTACCACATGAAACTGCAAACACAGACTTGTTTGGGTTCAGGCAGAGTCTGTATTCTCTGCATTTCTCAAAGCAACACCGTAAATGGAACAAGTGTGCTTCCATCCTATCGAATAAAGAGAAATCATCAAGATATACTTGCATAAAAGAGGTAAGATAAGGGGAGAATATTTCCTGCATACACCTCTGGAAAGTACTGGGGGCATTTCCTAATCCAAACCACATAACAGTACAAGCAAAATAACCCCAATTGGTAATGAACGCTGTTTTTGGTCTATCTTCCTCAGCCATTCTGACTTGATTATACCCACTATATCCATCCAAAAATGAATACATTTCGTGCTCAGCCACTCTATCCAGCATTGTATCAAGGAATGGAAGAGGAAACGGATCTGGCACTGTAGCTGCATTCAGTTTCCGGTAATCCACACATATGCGTAGCTGCTTATTCTTCTTAGGGACGATAACAATGGGTGATATCCACTCAGCATGTTCTGAATCCAACTTTTAATAACCTATCAAGCTCTGCCTTTACCTGTGCTGCGTACTTAGGATTCATCCGGTAGCTAGGTTGTTTAATTGGTTTTGCTTCCGGTTTAAGTACAACTCGATGCTGATATATGCGAGGATCCAGATCCTTCATGTCATGGTAATCCCATGCAAAAACATCAGCGAACTCACGAAGTAACTGGATCAAATCTGCTTGAAATACTTCAGACAATCCCTCCTTTATTTTGACAGGTCGTGGATTAACTTCATCCCCTAAATTATATGTGATCAACTGATCTTCTAGAACATAGAATTGACGAGGTTTTTCTAAATCATCGGCTGGTTTTAAAAGTTGTTGTAGATCAGCATCATCTATAGCAGCAGTATCTTTTGTCTTGTCTTCTTCAGTCACAGGCATCACTGTACAAACTGCCGGATTCCAATTATCTACAACAGATTGTAGATCAACAATTCCTAGGGAGATCAAATCAATATTATTCTTCAAAAACTCTTCTTCTTCATTATCTGACAAACCATCTAACATATGAACTGGTTCTGCAAAATAAGGTCTAGCATGTAATTCACAAGGTTGGATAGCATCTAACTTGACAACGTATTTATGATTATTGTCTTTGAAAGTGAGTTCCTGTGCAGACCAATCCTGTATAACCTTAGCTTGTTTCAGCCAAGGACGACCGAAAAGAAGATTATAATCAAGACTGGATTCCGGTAATTGTAGGACGACAAAGGTCATCTTAAATGTTGTGCCCTACAAAGTTATTGGTACATTTCGCACAAGTCCTACTGGATGGACTCTGGACTGGTTGGCCATTCTGACAAAAAACTGAACTGGTTCGATTTCGGTCCATCCTAACTTTTTATAAAGTGCTGCAGTAGCTATGTTTACATCGGACCCACCATCAATTAATACTTGAGAAATTTTATGATTTTTGTACCATATTGTAATTAAAGGAACCGAGTGATCCACTGTAGAGTCAGTTTCTAGTTGTATTGTTGCCGTTGCTGGAATGCAGGCAAACTCAGGACTGAACTGTTGCTGAAACTGTTGCCGAACTCCTGGTACTAATGCAAGTAACTGGCCAAGAGGGAGAGTAATGGATGCTTTAGATAAAATTTCCCATGCTTGATCTGCTTGATTTGTACTTTTCACCGATTTTGAAGACGATGCGTCGGATACTGGGATTGACTCTTGCTCTTGTGCATTTTCTTTTGACAGCGGAACTTGGGTCACCGGAATCGGGTCTGGGAACACTCTAGGTTCCTGGGTGGTCCAATTACTTGTTTTGTCATACATTCTTTGTTGTTCACGGATGCCTGGTTCAAATATCTCAGCTGCTGGTTCTAGTGGCTTGTCGGATCTGGTCTGAACTACTGCAGCTTGTGTTTGTATGGGTGTGATATGAACCATATTTGTCATTGGGTTCTGGTGCTCCTTCTTCCTTTGATCATATTCGGCCGCATCTTTACAAAATCTTCGAATGTGTCCTAATTCACCACAGAAGTGACAACGAGGAGGTGGCAAAGCATTACCTTCTTGTGGTGGACCTGTTTGCCAGTGGTTTGCATTGTAGTTATTATTTCTCTGTCCTCGATAATTCCGATAGCCTTGCTGCTGGTTGTTTCTCATTTGAGGAGGTACATAGTGATTGGAAGGCTTCCCTGGTTCTTGTATAATTGCATTTACTGTTGTTGTTCCCTACACTTTGGCGTTGTATGCACAATTTTTGGTGGAATGTCCGGTCATATTGTAGATAGCACAAAACAACTGATTGAGGGCACAAGTGGCACTGGCATGCCCTGAATTCTTGCACGTGGTGCAGTACATCTGTCTGGTCGGGTCTTCGGCAACATTCTTACTTGCTTTTAACCATTCCAGGTCTTTTGTAAATCCTCCTACCTTATTCTCGAGCTGCAAAGCCATTGCAATAACTGCATCTAATGTCATAGCTCCCACACAACGGATAATCATAATCTGTCTGAGCTGCCGAGTTAACCCATTGATAAACCATTGAGTGATGACATCATCCGGCAGGTTTGCATGGGCCGGTGGTAGTTGCCTCAAATGCGTTCGGAACAGGGTGGCATATTCCTGCACGGTCTGGTGCAGTTTCTGTTTGTTGTTCTGTAAATAATCAAAAATTTCTGTCGGATTTTTCTTTAACCGGAATCTCTGCAAAAATGCATCCCTTACTGCTTCATAAGTCACAAAATGATTAAAATCATATTCTGTAAGCTATCTGGCTTCCTCATTAACCAATGTAGACTGGAATACAATAGCTTTGTATGTCGGATCAGGGGGATGATTTAATACTGCATAACTAATTTCAAAAGTACGCACATGGGCATCAGGATCATCACCTGGAAACCCACCGAATTTGGTGTAGGTTACTCCTCTTGGAGCCGGTCGGGGTGGAAATGGATGTTGTTGCTGCTGTAGTTGTTGTTGTTGTTGTTGTTGTTGTTGTTGTTGTTGTTGTTGTTGTTGTTGTTGTTGTTGTTGTTGTTGTTGTTGTTGTTGTTGTTGTTGTTGTTGTTGTTGTTGTTGTTGCCCACTCATCGTGTTGGCGGTTGTATTGTTACTATCTTCTGAGTCCCGAGGCTGAATATTTGAACCGTCAGAATCTGTATCGTCAGCCTATGCACTTTCCGGCTTGATAATATCGTTCAGTATCTTTCTGATTTCAGTTTCGAACAAGCTACCTTCCTCCTTGATATCAAATGTAGGGACACTTACTCCGAATAGTGGTGACCAGAATGAAGATTCACCAGGAAATGGTAAATCGTCACCAAAAAATGGTGAACTCTCGGCAACGGGTACCGAAGTATCACCGAAATTTGTCGTATTTTCACCAGAACAAGGTAATGTTTCACCTTCACTGATTTTGTTGGCCAACACGCTTCTATCCTTAGACAAATTCGAATCTTGACCAGATGGTGTTAAGTTAATTGCATACTGCGTCCTGGTAGATTCTGGAGTGACTATATCTTCGATAGACTGTGCCAAAATCGCACCGGAATCTGTCGAAATTGCAGTACGTTCCACCAAATATCTACCAGAATCGTTACTAGCGTTCTTCACTTTCTTGATAACTGGGTTAAACTTATCTGCGCTTCTTCCTCCTAGAGGCGTCCTTAGCAAATTAGGTATCGCCCAGGACTATTGGTTTCTTCTATACTTCGGGTATGATTCACCGGAACGAGTAACCGGCATATACTACGTTTGCAATACTTTGCGTACTATTCTTCTTTACGGTCAATTCACAATCTATGACCACTTTCACAATCAATCAACGAACAATCTGGTTGCCACTTTCCCACAATTAGCTGGCAACACTCTTGATGCCACATTCGCACAGACAAATGGCAACAATCTCGTGCCACTTTCCCACAGACGGCACCAGTGTTAAACGTCGCTTGCCGTCAAAAGCGCGTTTAAACACCTAATCGGGTTCTTGGGAGTGGAAGGGGTTTGTTAAACAAAGGCCCTATGCTTGATTTTCCCAAATAATCACTTCACACAGCAATATACTAATATTCAAGAACTCTATCAAGAATCTGTTTTACGCTTCACAATCTTACTATCTGTAATCGTACTCGTCCAAAGCTTACCGAACACACTTCAATTAAGGCTCTTTCAGCGTACAGCACAAGCCATATTCAGTATCGTAATACGGGATTACTTTGTCTAGCTTAAAGAACTGACTCAACACAAACTACCGTACACAACAGAGTCAATAACAATAACTCAATCTCTACCGTGCAGGTGCGGATAATCCACCAGAACAGAAGACGCGGGATGATTCAGACTTCTCAACCACACAGTACCAAACTGTCAGAACTGGAGTATGGGCTTCATCAAACAACTTACAGAACCTCAACAAAACAGAGAGACACAACAATACGCAGCATTATCAGAACAATCACAACGGAAACTACACAGAACGATTCGCTCAGACAGACAATCTGGCGAACTTCTGGCCGTCTATGTAAATCACAACCAAACAGGTATCGATAAACAAACAAGACAACGACGAGAACAAAATACTCAGAATTACTCAACACACACCACAGCAACGTTACAGATCAATCACCCAGACAGACAGTCTGGTGATCCAACTGATCATCACCGAAGCGTCTCTTTTTCATTGATTTATATAAAGATTACAAACATCTTTGTAACAACCTTTCGTTCGTGCGGAATCTGAAAAGATTAAGTCTTTACAATTGCCAATCCGGCGACCGATTAACAATCCGAATTATCAAATTTTGGCTATCAATACATGTTGTTTTAGATTTAATGATCAAGCTAACAAATGAGATTCTCAGCATGATACTAACAGTCTTAAAATTTTTCGAACACGGAGTATACATTTATGAACTTCATTAGTATCAACCAAGGCACAGATGCCTTGATTTTTTTATCTTTTGGTCATGCCCAATTGACTAATTATCATGGCATATTAGTCACGCCTCATGTTTTTGTAGAGACCTTATTTACAAACATTAAAAGAAGCGTTTCTTACTAGATTTCTTGAAGTGGATTTAGAAATTTTTCTGAGAATGTCATCTAATCTAAATGCTCGACTTGTGGCCTATGAGCTCAGCTTTTTTGCAGATCACCATCAAGCCCCGCATGATGGAGATAAATCGACACAATGGAAAGAATTCATGCTCACAGTATCCAACCAGATCAACCGAACAAAAAAGAAGTTCTACCAAACCTACATGCATTGCCATCAAAAGCATGTAGGGGGATGATAGAGTCTAGGAGGACGGGCTTGTGGATGGAAAAACAAGTAAAGAGAAGAAGAAGTCAAAAATCAAAATCATTCATTAAACACTACTCTCTACCCAAAGCCCTAAAGGGCACACATCAAGCTAAAAATAATGAGAGACAAAGAAAGAAATGACATAGGCTACAGAAATGTAACAAGCCCCAAATGATGTAAACAAAGAATTACAAATAGGACCTTTGAAGCACCACCTTGAAGACCAAAAGTTAGAAAGAGGTAAAGGATGACAAAAAACACTTTGCAAGAGAATGGTGGATGCCATTCTTGCCACTGTTTGCATGTGTGGCCAACAAGCATAATACAGCAACCCCATTGTATGAATATAAGGAATATCAAGGGAAAACCAGAAGCATCAAACTAAGGCTCAAATAAGGTGAAAATTACTTCCGAGTCTTGAAGGTTTCCTCCACTATTGGTAGCGTCCAATTAAAATAAATGTACATAGGGGAATTACAGCATCAAGTCAGAGAGGAACAAGCTGGCAAGAGGTGAATGAGGACAACAAACCTCAATTACCATATGTATCCCAGGTTCTACCACTTGTTGCATGTCCAGAAAACCTACAGAAGCGTATCAAGGGATGACAAACACTAAGAGGGGGAGAGTGTTGTAGAGGACTGAAGACAAGGAAGTAGAAGAAAGAAGTAAAGAAAATCAGGCCCCAAAATTTTCAAGAAATGGCTCATTTTCTTTTCCCAAAGTCCATTGTAGAACTATGAGAAACATTGTAAATGTTCTAGAGGAGTCCTCTAGGTGCATAATCCTTGAAGATTGTAACATTATGTTTTTACAATAGTAAGAACTTAGTGATTTATAGAGAAAGTGTGATCTCTTATGTGAAAGCACCAAAATTAGGGCACATGTATATAAGTCACTTGAGACTCTTTTATAAAGACTTTTTGTTATTTTGAAGAGCTAACTTAAAAAAAAATCAAATTTGCTTTTTCTTTCTTGTGTACATTCTTCTTCATGAGTTTATGTGTGTGTTTGAGAAATAGAATGTGTGTCTAGAGGTGTTGTCTACACCTTCCCCATCTCTTTTCATTGTTAATGTGTGTGTGTGTGTGGAGTGTAGGAAGTCTAGAAGTGTGAGTTGGTGTCTCTTGCCACTCTATTTTTAGCCATAACTTGAAGCATAGAGGTCCAATCGAGCTAAAACTACTAGTATTGGATGTGTCTCTTAGAGAGCTTCAAAATGAACCTTCTATTGAATATATTTGGCCATTGGATTTGAGAGATATCACTCAATTTGTATCCATTGTTGCACCAAGTATCACGATACACTATTGGGTAAGAGGTGTCATGTGATATGGGTGTTACCTTTTTGCATGTGTTACTTGATCCTTTCATACATTAACTATCATTTAAGCACATGTCTTTATACACTTCATTGGTTTAGACTCTCATATTCATAATTTAATGCATGTATAATGCCACCACTATATGCATTTACTTGATGATTGAGATTTAGTTTTTTTCATTGCAAATCCCTAAGACATTTTGAGCTTAGGTACACAATCCTCAATCATAGAGCACAGAACAAAAACAAATTTAGAACCTCATAGAATCTTTGGAAATTTTTTGCTTCATAATTACTTGCTTTAGAACTTTTTGGAATGGCCTCCTAAATGTGTTCACCATCAATTTCTTTATATGATTCTCGAATTGCATTGTATGTTTCTCAAATTTCACCATATGTTTGGACAAATCAGAGTTTCAAAATTTTCGTACATTTCACTTATTAGAGAAAGCTTCATGTTTAGGGTTAACAGAGTGCCAACTTTCTATCTTTCATATCATTTTGAGTTTGATTCTCACATTCTTGTCTTTCTTTTTTATTATCTATATCTATTTCCCAACGTCTTTGATAGACATTCATATACATTTGGATATGATATGTCATGTCGAATCGCTAGATTTGTGATGCATGATAAAAGTGAAAAAGGTTGTGTTCTTGTATAAATATTTCAACCAAGATGGCATGCAGTGCATGCCTACCATCGTTGTTTCACCCCTAGTACATTGCTCACTTGTGGGTTAGACAAGCATACATATTCTCTACCCATCAAGTTCCAAGAATAAAGATCATAATACAAAATGCTAAAAGTGTACATGAAAATAATCCATTCTCTTCACTCACTCCTATACTTGATTGTGTTCCCCTTGATGAAGCTTTAACTTTGAGAATGATGGAATTGTTCTTTATACACATGATTCATTGATGATTAATTACAAATATTTGTTCTCAACTAAGTGACATACGTGAGATGTATGAATCAATTCGGTAACCATTTTTATGAAGAAAGATATTTTTTCTATAAGTAGACTAGCTAGACATAAACTTTGTCAAATAATCATCGATGATTTCACTAACTTTTGAGAAAACAATGTTTCCAAGTTCTATTTAGCTGCCTTATTAGAATTTATATAATTTATTAAACATTACTACTTAATAATCGTTTAATGAAATGTAAAAACTTTGGACTAGGTAGTAGACTAGCTTTGATATACTTTTTGTTGAAATACATCCCAATGTATTCATAATCACCTAAGGATTTATTCAATCTTTTAGGGCTCTTTATGAGAATAAAGTTTATTTTTCAGAAGAAAAGTGTTCAAAATATATGATAGTAATGAAAATAAAGTAGAAATTTTCTACAACTTTCAATTGTTAGAAATATCGAACATCAAATTTCCGAAAAACCTAAAATCCATGGAAGTTAAGCATTTATAATTAAATAGTTAGCTACTTTAACATAGTATGCTCCAAACAAGAGAAAATTTTACTTCTAAGTATGCACACATTAGGTTGTTTGGTTAAGCCTTTCGCCTCTTGAGAGGGGATGAGGGTCCAACCCCTTCCTATGCTAGGAGAGTTGTGAGTCCGAGTCTAGTGTGTTGCCTTCGATCATAATTAAACTAGTTACCTTCAGTAGTCCTTTCCATGTGTGCCTTCAGGAAGTCTAACTCTTGCTTTGTGGGATAAGGGTGTTCCATGAGATGCCAACTCCTTGTTCATTGCATCACTCCCAAGGGGATTCATTGATATATTTTGCTAGTGGTGTGTGAAGACGTACCTACGATCATCGGGGCACGTTTTTTCCCTCTTTAGAAGGTTTTTTTCACCAACTTGTATATACATTTATAACCATAATGGGTCACTTATCTTTGTATATTCACTTGGTAATATATTCTATATTCTGTAGTGCTCCAAGCTTCTTCTTCTTCTTCTCTGTGTTGTTCGTGTGTTTCCACATACATCAAGCTCCAACACCTTGTACCTTGGCTTTACCTTTGGAATTCCATGAGTTGATCTCCCTCCTTGGAGTCTTTTGATCATCTTCAAAATCACTTGAAACTTCAACTATATGTGTACCCTTGCTTGAGAGTTTTGGAACATCTTCCTCCAAGTCATATCCTATAAATAAGGGCATATCCTATAAATACACACTTATATTTCTTAAGATCAATTTTATCTGTGAGTTGAGACGGTATGTGTGCATATGCAATGCATCCAAATATCGTACAATGATGCAAGCTTTGTCTCCTTCCATTCCAAGCTTCATAAGGAGTCATATGATCTAAGGACTTTGAGGGCAACCTATTTATGAGGTAAGTGGCAATGGATATTGCCTCTGGCCATATATAATTTGGCAATTTCTTCTCATTCAACATGGACCTTACTACTTCCACTATGGTCCTATTTCTCCTCTCTGCTACTCCATTCTACTCAGGTGTGTATCTAGTTTTTATCTACCTCTTTATTCCCCTATCTTGTAAGTAGGAATCAAACTTAAAGGAGAAGTATTCTCCCCCTCCATTAGACCTTAGTCTTTTTAGGGTTTTACTTGTTTGATTTTTTGCAAGAGCTAGATACTTAAAACATGAGAGCACTTCATCTTTATGCTTCATGAAATAAAGTATGGTCCATCTGCTATAACCATCTATAAATGACACATAATACTTGTACCCTAAGATAGATGGCTCTTTGCTTGGTCCCCAAAACATCTATGTGAACAAGCTCCAAAATGTCGCCATGTATGTACCCCTTTTTTTGTGAATGGTTGCCTATGAGATTTCCTGAATTGACATGCATTGCATGTGTAAATCATATGTTTTTTTGAAATATTAGGTACTCCACGTGCACTTTGATCTTGATTGATTTGCTTTAGCGATCTTTCTCCAATGTGAGACAATCATTTATGTCACTTTGATAGGTTTTTGGTACCATAATTGAACAATGCTAGGTTCCTAGTATCTTGGAGTTCAAAGGTGAACAATCTACCTATTTTTTCTCCTTTGGATATCCTCTTGAAACCGTATCCATATAGAATTTTACCTTGCAAGTAATCCTCCATCCTTAGTGAGCATGCTAAGTAGTTGCTTTGATCCAAGTTTTCAATTGAGGAAGGGAATCCATCACCCATAATGTCAAGACTATGATTACACTCAATACCACTATGAGAGTGATGGATAATAGGCAAAGATGAGAAGCTCCTTGCCATAAATTGCTCCAAACTAGCCTAAATTTCACTTTGAATCTTTAATAGACTCCCTAAGGTTCCAATATACACAAGAATACCCCTATAGTACCTCAGAGCATGAATCTCAAAAGTCTATGTCAAAACAAATAAGTTTTGAGTATTTCTCAAATAGAGAAAACCTTTTATTTATGAAAGAAGGCACTCAAAGATTCACTCAAAGCTCACAACCTGCTAGGAATTGCCCTGAGAACTTTTGCATATATTTAAATGAAGTGATGACTGAACTATTACAATTATCTCTTGAATTTGTAAGGACTATACTAAGAGCAATAAGTATAATAAGTATTGGGGGTGATCCCGGATTTTCAGGGGGGATGAAGATGCAAAGACACAATCACAAAGATTTATTCATATCTCAATGCATCCAACTCCAATGACAATAAAAAATTGTAGGCATACTCACAAGAGTCCTAGCTTGATGCTCCAAATCGATAAACCAATCATCATATACACACTTTGATAACACAAAGAAGTTGACAAACTCAGAGAAATGTACTCCAACAATGAGCAATGAGCAATGTAGATGATCAAACTTGATGCAAATGTATTGCTAAGTAAAGTATGATACATAGAGGTGTTGGAGGACTCCAAGAGCTTCGAGCTTAGCACAATGTTCACCCCAATGAGTGTGTTCTATTGATTCATTGCCTATGACCAAGTAGACACTATATATGTATACTAGACATATACATTATCTACTATACAATGAGCAATGTAGATGATCAAACTTGATGCAAATATATTGCTAAGTAAAGTATGATACTTAGATGTGTTGGAAGACTCCAAGAGCTTTGAGGTAAGCACAATGTTCACCCCAATGAGTGTGTCCTATTGATTCATTACCTACGACCAAGGAGACAATGATTATTGGTTAAATCTACCTTACATTCTTCCATGCTTTGAAGATTTACATTTGAAATTTGAATTTAAATAAGATCATGGGATTTGGCTCTCAATACATCCATGAAATTCTCTCTTAAGGTACTCTTTACTTTTGGAAAAGATAACATCCTGTTTTATTCTTAGAAGCATTCAAATATTTCATGTGTATACATAATGCTTTAGCTAAAACTTCAGTGAAGTCCAATACACATGGTCAAGTACTTAGCCTTGCCATATGCACCAACACTCTAACATATATGCAGACCAAGTAAGCCTCCAAGCATATCTTTTCTTACAACCTCCCTTATAATTATATGCTAGGGAACATTTTCCTATGATCTTTTCCATCTCAATTCAAAGGATAGATCCATATTTGGTCACCTTTGCTAGCATCTTGGTCACATAAATCTTCATGCACTTAAATCCAATGCTCACATCATGAAGTCTCCTTGGTCACATAAATCTCCATTCACTTAAGTCCAATGCTCACATCATGAAGTCTCCTCATAGTGGGGGCCTTACAAATTGAAGCACCATGGAACATTAGTGATATCTCATGAGGGTGGAGCATTGCCCATGTTAAACATTTTTGGTTCATGCTTGGTAGTTCATGCATATTTTGGTTGAGAAGAAAAGAAATCTATGACCAATTCTAATTTTAAGATTGACGGAGAAGTCTTCACAACAACAATTAAGTGTGATAAGATGTCTCATGAACAATTTGAACATTGGAAATTTTATATCACTAAATCTTCACTATTACCAAATCACATTGACAATTGTGAGAAACACAATATTCCATGCTCAAAGTAAGCACATTGAGATGCACTCATTGTATCAAGGAGGGAATCTTTATAGGAAAAAACAACTTGGTATGTGTGCCTCGACAAAATAACCTTACAAAACTTTTCATGAAAGCTCTACCCAAGAAGTCCAAAGCTTCTCACAAAGCTTTGGGCCTACTTCCTTTCGTGTATTGATTATAATCTGCATAGCTTAGCACTTTCTCATACATGAGTGCAAGGTCTTAGTCCAGTACACTTTGTCCATAGATTTTGTAGTGATCTGTGTGTATTCACTTAAGACTTGAACAAAGTTTTGCCCCATTTATGATATATACACTTTCTCATACATGAATGCAGGGTCTTAGTCCACTGCTTTGTCCATAGATTTTGCAGTGACTTGTGTGAATTCACTTAGGACTTGAACAATTTTTTGCCCCATTTAGGACTTGAAAATTTTTGCCAAGTTGTATATACACTCATGATCATAATGGGCTACTTATCTTTATACATTACATGCTTACAATATCACTATCTATTGTGTTCTTAAGCTCCTTCCTCACATTGTCTTATGTATCTTCCCACTCCCCAAGCTCAACAAAAAGGCCTTCCATATCCTAGCTTCACACAAGCAAAAATAAAGGTCTCCATGCACACAACAAAGAACTTTTTAGCTTGACTTGCAACTTCTGAAGCAGGTCCATCGTGGACCATAGCTCAATTCTTTGATAAGAAGTGTCTATAGCAAAGTACGAGAAGAGTCTTTCGGTCAGTTATTACTGCAAACTGGAATACTTGTATCCAATAAACCTTCTGAAACGCCCCCTGGGAAATTAATCCTGCCCAAGAACACATCTATATTTGGTTTTTACAGCTGGAGGGATGATCACGGCTGGATTGGAATAAACAGATTCTCTTTAAAAAAAAAAATCTAAGAAAATAATCTATGCTGGTGTTTAATGATAGGAATATATGCACAGGGATCATGTTGGTTAGATTGTAATCCCTTCATTATGATAGCTCAGATACCACTTCACAAATTTCTTCAAGCCTGACCGTAGATCTGTGGTAGGATTATACCCTAATTCAGTCCTTGCAAGGGTCACGTTAGCATGAGTATAGGGTACATCCCCATTCTGGGGCATTCTAACAATTTTCCTAATAGCCTTTACTTTCAAAAGCTGTTCTATGATGTTTACAAGAGTGGGTACCGACACAGGGCTTGTGTTACCAAGATTGTACACTCTAAGGGCAGCTGGACGAAGCTTCTTACCACCACTCCCAGTACTCTTCTCAGCTGTATCAAGAGCAGCAACACATCCTTGTACAATGTCATCTATATATGTGAAATCACGAGCCAGGTTTGATTCATTCGCCCCTTGGTAAATGGTAATAGGTCTTCCTTGCAGGATGTTCTTCGTGAATGAGAAATATGCCATATCTGGCCTGCCCCAAGGGCCATAAACAGTAAAAAAACGTAGGCCAGTTATCGAGAGACCATAGATGTGATTGTAAGTATGAGCAATTTCTTCTCCAGCTTTCTTTGTTGCAGCATAAAGGCTTGCTGGTTGATCTGTACGATCACTTTCCGTGAAGGGTACCTTTGCATTCAAACCATATACTGAGCTTGAAGAAGCCCAAACAATAGAAGGTTGTGGATTTGCAGATTTACATGCCTCAAATACTTTAACAAGGCCAGCAATGTTGCTATTTACATAGGATGCAGGGTTCTCTAATGCATAACGCACCCCTGCTTGAGCTGCAAGATGCATGACATGTGTAAATGTGACCAAATCAAACAGCATCTTTAGAAGAATTTCTTCATTGATATCACCCTCAACTACAAATATGCCATGCCTTTTGAGTAGTTGTTGCCGTGAACGCTTAAGTAATGGATCATAATAATTATTGAAATTATCTAGTCCAAGTACACCATCTCCTCTTTTCTTTAAAGCTAGGGATACATGAGTTCCAACAAATCCTGCACCTCCAGTTACCAATACCACCAAGCCACCTTCACGCTTAGTGTGACAAGAGTGCTTAATTTGCATCTGCCAAGAAAGCCCACCCCAACTATTTGTAGGAACTACTCTGTGATTTATCAAGATTAGCTTGAACAGGAAACCTGCCATCAATGCAACAAGAACGAAACCCCATACAAAGATTTTAGCCCAGGTTATAGAGGTTAAACACCAGCGGTTCCAAAGACGGCTAACATAGGAACTTCTCTCCAGTTTTAATTTCCCTGGTGTCAAGGGACAATTTTCCTGTGTATCAGAATGCAGGCCTGGGATTGTTTGCTGGTTAGACTTGAGAAAGGTGTGGAGTGCTGCCATCTCTAGGACTTCGGAATATTTCCAGAAATATTGAGGTGAACACAGGTTGTGTTTGGCCTGGGAAAAATGTAAAACGGGTACATCAGCATTTACTGATAAATCTTCCTTTTTCTTTACTCTAGAAGGCAGAAGAGTGCCCAATATCCTGCTGCTCCAACACAAAATGCATGAAATTAAGACATGATCAGAATCAAGAGAAAAGAAACCAGATAAACGCATCCTGATCTCCCGAATACAAGGAATCTAGAGTGCCTCTCAAAGATGATCATACAAGTGAAGAATGAAGATCCTATCTCTAATCAGTTAAGGATCACCTACAGCCTGATTGGCACATCCAATCACCATCAATTTAACAGTAGGGCAAGTATTAAGACCCACAGTGAGGTTGTACTGCCTAACAATCAATCTAGCTATCCACAGCTAATAAAAGCAAAGACATCACATGTGGACACCATGACTAAGATAGACAGCCATTGTAATGAAGAAACATAGCCATGGTGTTGCTCACAAGTCAAGGTAAGCAAGGAACCACAACTGAAGGTGCTAGGACCAATGAACTAGCAATTTATCTATTTCCCCATGTTTTCCCTCGTAATAGTTCTAAAGAAAAAAATGGAGTGGAACAGATTTACAAGTACGAAAACCTATCTCTATTAACAAATTTTCAGAATGAACTCAACCTTTAAAGCTATCTCTATTAGCAAATTTTCAGAATGAACCTTTAAAGCTAGGATAAAATTGGTACCAGCTTCTTACAAAAAAAATTGGTAGCACAAATCTATCGGAACAGAAAAGAACATCACTTAAAAGAGCTTGTCCACTTCTTTGATCTTCTATTCTTTGCTCCCTATGACAGCAGTAATCATCATTGGGCATGGCCAATCTGCACGTAGCAGAATGAAATAGACTCCGGATTAATCAAATATGAACTGAGGGCATGTGAAGTGTCGCCTGAAATCAAAGAGGGTTGATATGGTTGAAAGATGTTGAAAATACAATTTCGAAAGAATGAAGAATTTGTGTAAGACATCAAAAAGTTAAGCATATGCAAAGCATATATACTATGCAGCATGCTCATTTTGTAGGAAACCATTCAGGTTCAGCTGAGTACATTTTGGTCTTGTGAATGAAAAGAGAGAGGCAGCTGCAACATTTTGCCATAAGAAAAGCACTCCTCACAAAGTTACACAAAAATTTGTCTTTTCTTCTCTCTTTTCCATTAGGAATCATGATCATATGCTCCTTGAGAGGTTACTGAAGAAGCACCCACCTACACTCAGTCAGCCACAATTTGCTGATTCAATATCCAATTGGCAAGCTTTCAATTGCTAGAGAATCGTTCTTCTCAAACACAGTTCAATAATAGAGCTTAAGAAAGTGACTGTTTTACTCTCTTACACCATTTAGGGGTCAATTGAGAAGCAGTTCGAGCATCATAAAGCCTTCTGCAATTGGAGCTAGGAGAATCCTTTCCTACATCGAATCCCATCTGTACACGTAGTCGGCCATCAAATTTGGTTATGCATCAAATTCCTTGTAAACGCACTTGTTTTTATTTCATAAATCATTGTAGGTTTGAAATAAGTGCTTGTGCATACTTCTTCATGGATTTTTAATATCTCGACATGCATGCAGCATGACCAACGTACAATTTTCATTTTAAGATTCATACATATGTAAAGTTTGTTCATTATTTTGTAGAAGCAAGGTTGTAGCTGTTGGGTTTTAGGCCCACAAAAGATTCATACATATGTAAAGTTTGTTTGGGTTTTTAGAGAGAAAGAGAAAATAGAGACAGTATGAAGAGAAGACTGCACATGAGAGTGATGTAAATAGCCATGCCCCAAATATAATCTTTACATATACCTTCATAAGTTCATAGTTATCCAAACTTACGAACCCAAGATAGAGAACACATAGACACATAAGAAAAAACAACAAAAGCAAAAGACTACACCAAAAATAAGATCAAAATATGTCATGAAAAATACAAATAAGTTAAAAAACCAATACAAAATGAACCAAACTAAAAAATAATGAGCAATAATTAAATTTAGAAGTATAAATATATTAAAAAATAAAAAATACACATATATATAAAAATGTAAATTTCGAACAAAAACAAAAAGAAATATCAAATTTAAACTTTATCATGCATAATTTGGACAAATAACAATGACATCCTTACTCACATCATCAGTGCCTAGAGTGGGTGCAGACTTTAATAAAGAGTTTTTCTAAATAAAGACCTCTAACAAAATCAACAAGCTGAGTTTCTATCACTTCCAGAAGTGAAGGGCAAACTCAACCATGATAAATTCTTGCACAAAGAACAAATCAGTAATAATAAAAATAAGCAAATAACAATAAATAAATAAATAATAATAAACATCAAACAAAAAAAAAAAATACAAATAATAATAATAAAATCAAAAAAATTAAAATAATAATATGTATATTCCATTGTTGAATTTACAAGACAACATTTAAAACAGACTGAACAATTGAGTAGGTACAATGAAGCAACAAGAAAAGGCTTGTATCATGTGCTTGTGATGTGTACAGATCATAAAAGCCTTTTAATATGTGTGCGTGCGCATGAGGAAGCATGCATATGCGTGATTCTAGCATTTCGGCTGCATGAGTGGCAAGTGCAAATTACGGAAAAAGAAGGAAGTGCCCTCAAGCACTAAGCAACATTTCAAGAGTGCTTGTAGGCATTATGTATAATCATATACAATGAATAATATCAATTGGGCTGCTGAGCCCAAATCTATGCTCCTTGTGCTTTGGAAACTACACAAAAACCTAGAGACAAAGCCTATTGTTAGAAAATATGTCAAATGGGACACCCTTCCACTAGGGAGACTACCTATAGGTTTATACGAAGATAAATTTACCTCTTGGAAATGGTAGAAAATAGTCCCATTTTTAGGAAATGGTAAAAACTTTTATTGCATATTGTGGTAGAGCTTAATGAGAGATACCCAATCATATATAACACTTTGGTGTTTGGTATCAAAATCTAGGTCAAAAGTCAAACGCTAATTTGCAATTTATGTTTGAAAAGCAGATTTTTAATTTTAACTTGAAAAGCTATGTGCTTCATGTCAAAATCTCATGTAATAGATTCAATGGCTAGGGTTATGTCACATGGCACTCACAAAACTTAGGCACCAAGTTAATGAGGATAAATCGCAAAAATCAATGCCCAAATTTAAGGCTTGCATGAAAAGTCGACGAAATCAGATTTCAAAGCAGATTCTCGATAAGCTTTTTATTCGTGCTTGAAGTCTAATAAAGAGTTTGTGTAAGTGCTCATAATTATCACTTTTTTGGAGCTCTTCACTTGAGCTAACTTGAAGAAAGAGGTCCCTTCAACTTGGAGGAGGTGGAGTTGTGTTTTCCTCTTCGAGGTGTGTAGCAACTATATCCTTTGTGGAGAAGAGTTATTGGACAGCTTCTATTCATCATTTGAACATCAATTGTATCTTCTATGCTATCTTGTAACTTCAATCATGAAATGTAAAGGTTATATTGGAGCATTCTTACATCTCTCTCATGCGGGATTTTTGCTTCATACTATCTCTATTTTTTCTCTGTCTTTATATCTTTTGTGGGTCTAAAGACCAATAATTGGCATTAGAGCATGTTAACATAGAGTACAAAGAGATTTTGGCCGCATGTAGGGAGATCAAATCTTCATAGCAAATTCAAATCAACCTCAAACACATATTCACTAGTGGTCATCAAGTCATCAACCTATAAGAAGAAACTGAATACTATTCTAAAGAGATACAATCCATGAGGGGTGACATCAAAAAAGAACAAAACAAATTGCAGTTACTATAGAAGCAAGAAAGGTATGGACACTTAATATATCCCAATCAAAGCCAGCTTGGAGAGCAATTCTTCTTGGATGTGCACTTTTGAAGTGATGTTCAACTACTATTCAATCTTCTAGTGCTCCTTGAAGTTAGTCGCTCACCATGTATGGTATTTGGCAAAACCTATTGCAATGCAACGAGTTGCAAACGTGCTCACAAAAAAAAGGGTGATTCATGCCATGTCATTGGCACTTGTATATTTATTTACTATTCATACATGTCATGTGACTCATGGGTGATGGGTCTCATACTTTTAATAACCATGATAATTACTATTTAGATGATTTGTGGTTTATCATCTATATTTTCATTTTGATGATGATTGATATATGGATGTATGGTGGTTTCAGTTGAGTATACAAGAAAAAGAGTATGCCAAAAAGGAAAAGTTGAAGTTGTATATGCTTAAAGCTATTATTCTAAGTGCATTTTTTTGAAAAGTGCACGAGAGATTGTATGCATATATGTCTCTATTTTGAAGGTATTGTATTTTCTAGGCAGAGAAGGGGCTACCATAGGCCTTGTTTATGAATTGACAGATAGAATGATTGAAGAAATAAGCCAGATTGATGGTATTGAGAATACAAGGTAAGAGTAGGTGAAGTCTATGTGTAAAAAGATAGACACAATGCATTCTTTAGTGCATGCACAAGTCCATGTTCTCCACCCTATTTGAAGAGAAAAATGCCTAAATGATGATGGAGAAGTTAACAATGGTTGGATAGATGTTATTGAGCATTATACACATGGAAATCTTGAAAAGCAAGGGGTTCTATTATCTATATGATGAACTTTATAAGTATAAAACAATTGAAGGTACATATCAAAAGCCTCTTGCTAAGATGAAAAGAGAATGCATTATGCTGAAAAGAGAATGCATAATGCTAAAAAGAAAATGCATTATGCAATGAAGTGGTGGAAATCGTTTGGGTTGTATGCCCAATTCACAAGCTTGCTTTACGTGTTCATTTCCAAGGAGCTTGTGCTTCTCCTTGTGAAAGGAATTGGAGTACTTTCTCCTTGATACATACAAAGTTGAGGAATAAGCTTTGGAATAAGATGCTTCCAAAGAACACAGAAAAAGTGATCTATAATCATGCCAACTAACAACTTGCAAGTTGCAACTAACATTAAAGAGAGAGGAAGATCGAAGTCACACGATTGAACAAGAAAAAGATCATGATATACTTCTCACATTGCAAAAGAGCAAAGAGGGTGAGTATATACTTGACTCTACTACTCCCATACTTGAAAGACTCACATTGATGATGATGATCCTCTTTTTGCACATGATGATGATGTTCATGATGATGATGATGATGATGATGATATTGATGTAAGAGAGAAGGATATTCAACTTGACGATGACTTATGATTGATACAAGGTTGTTAGCAACGTTTCCACAATGTCCAAGGCAACGTGTTGCTAACGCGTTAGCAACATAGCAACGTTTTGCCCTAAACGTTGCGAACATTTCTATTTTTTTCTTGCTTTTTTTTTCTTTTGGCACCCTAAGTAGTATGTAGTATGTACTACGTAGTTACAACTTACTACTAACTAGTATGTAGTATGTACACATTGCA
Organism: Ceratopteris richardii; assembly: GCA_020310875.1. Taxonomy (NCBI): domain Eukaryota; kingdom Viridiplantae; phylum Streptophyta; class Polypodiopsida; order Polypodiales; family Pteridaceae; genus Ceratopteris; species Ceratopteris richardii. Next base: position 164,262,851 of record CM035425.1, on the reverse strand, counting down.
CAATGCACATATGACATGTCAAACTTGCCACTTCCAAGTTGACAAGTTCAAAGTTCAAACTTATCATGATTCATTCTAAGTTCACAATGCACATTGCATAAATAATCATTCTCATCCTAAAATTTAAATTCACATTGCACATATGACATGCCACATTCAATCAATTAAACTTTAAAGATTTAGGTCATGACTAATCATCAATGTCTAGACTCCATCAAGATTCAAGATTCAAAGCATGACAAATACAAAGAATTATGACAAGTCAATGAGTCACAAATCATATATAATGACACTGTCATAAATGATACATCATACCATTAAATAGTCAAACAATAAACTATCAATAATACAATCAATGTCAAGTAAATCATATATCATGATCAATCATCAACCCTCAAAATCCTCTGAGTCACTATCTCATCGTCATTATGTGATGCCTGACTAGTAGATGCCTCCATCCGACTAGTAGAGGGTTTCGTACAGTACGTGCACTATGACTAGCACAAGTCCGAGATGCCCTCGTATCATGTTGTGGAACGATCAACTCCTGATAAAACACGTCATATAGATCAAGGTCCTCTGCCGGAATGGTAGGCATATCACGGACCCTCTCAATGTCAAGGTCATCGACGTTGACATGCTGCATCTCTGTTGAGTGACCACCATGCTCCAATAAACGCAAGTTGCAATGGCAATATACAAGTCGCTCCAATTGTAGTGTATATAGCCTATTCCTCTTCCTTGTGTGGAAGAGGGCCCATGTAGTCCAGTTCCTTTCACAAGGACTGGCACTACAGTCCTGTGAAAGTATGCGAATGGCTAAGTGTCTCTGCATAATAAAAGAGAAAAAAGAGAAATCTTTAATCAATTAAAGAGTTCAATTAAAAATAAAGACGGAAGAGGAATGATTTATTAGTTAATACTAAATAGTGAGTAATAGAGTATGAAGTCATGACTTACAAGCTCCGACATACCAACACTGTATCTCTCCCACCATGTCACAAGCATCAATTGCATGCTTCTCAAGCATGCAGTGTCTCTACCAAAAAGTCCTTCCTTATTTTGGAACTCGATGAGCTGAATCTCTAACGTCCCATGTAGCTCCACATCAGAAGTTCCATACAATCGATCTACCTAGTCATTCCAAGCTTTCACAAGCTCCATATCCAATGATTGTTCTATAGATCTCCATAAAGGGTGTAGTAGATTGACCATCCCATGTATAAGGTGATGGAACCAATCCCACCTCTTCCTCCATACTCCTTTTATTTCCTCTATCCTATGGATAGAAAACAAATCAAGTTAGAAGCAAAACAATAAGAATGTCGAAAACTTGAATGCTCATGTGGCATGCCACATACACATATCACACACACAAATGTGACATACACAATGTGAATGCACAATGCACATATGTCAAAAGTCATACACAATGCACATAATACATATGTCATGACTCATACACAATGCACATATATATTATGTGATATATATTGTACACATGTGATATATATGATACACGTAACATAATATGTCATGACTCAATACTCATACAGAGTGCACAAATGTCATGTGACATGTGACGTACATAATTCACATAGTGACATACATAGTGCACACATTAAAAAATAAAATATAATTACCAAGTTCCAACTTACCTCTCCAATGTCAAATAAGGACATCTCTAAATAGACCCTCGGACAGAGTCCATGAACTCGTATACAAGTCCAAGCGTGCAGCCCAGTCTATCTACTATGTGTATGAGTGAATATAAGGGTTGTAAAGCCCACACTAATCCCTCCACATCCCTCCAAGGATTGTCATCCAAATATGTCCATCGTACAAGCTCTGCCTTTGGACTAGTATGTCCATCCCAAGCTCTAATCAGGTGATACAACTGTCTACATCAATGCTTGCCTCACTCTTGCTCATCTCTCCATGACTATGCACATGTATGCGAATGTCGTCTTCGCAAGCTTTACCAAGTCAATATCCCTGTAAGACCTAAATAAAGCAAGCAACTTTGATCTCTTTGTGAACAAAAAGACCACTTTTAAGCAAGTGGTAAAAATGGTGTAAATCCATGGTATCTTCCCAACATCCTCTATCAGCAAATCAATGCAATGGGAAGCACACAGTGTCCACACAAGAGGGGAATTCTTCTCTAAAAGCTTGCCCATAGCCACACAATTACTTCAATTATCTGTGACCACTTGGACTACTTTTTTTGCACCAATGTCCATGATAGCTTGACGAATATGGTCATAAATGAACCGACCTGTTTACATATAACAAAATGAATCATTAATCAATTGATAATTTATCTTGAAATCTAGCACATTGCAAATGCACAATGCACATGCACATGCACATGTGAGTCATGACATTGCACATGTGACATGTGACATTGCACATGCACAAGTGGCAAGTGGCAAGTGCACATGCATGATTGCACAATTGATGATAAACTGAAATTTCATGAATTAGAAATTAGAAGAGACTATAAATATTAAAGTGAAAAGTTCAAACACAATTGTGACCGTAGTACCAGCAAGTGATGCATCTATGGCTCGAAGGAACATGCTCCCTTTGCAAAAATGCACCAAAATGTTGTACACATTCGTTTTTCTCATTTTCGTCCATCCGTCACACATGATTGTGCATCGATACTTTGCCCATGTCTCCTTCATGGGCTCAAGCTCTCTATCTAATGCTTCCTTTCTTCTTTTGAACTTCGTTGTCCTCAACTCTTCATGGGTAGGCCCTTGCCACCAATACTCTAATAATCATACCTTTTCAATGGCATTTCTCCATGCCGGTGTCCATGCAACATTGAAAACAAGTCACATTGTATAAAAGCCTTCTTGATGGCTTGTGTGGCTTCTTGCTTATGTTGTTTTTGCAAGCTAGCACGTATAGAGGCTCCTCCAAGAGAGCCATGTGCATGCTCTTAATCATCATGCTCTACTCTTGTACTCTTTCTCGGTAGCTCATGCTCTACGTCAAAATGTCTATGGGAGCCTCATAAGCTTGAGATCCTTGAGTTTGGGGATCACATGAGCCATGTGAAGAGCTTGCATCTGAAGAGCTTGCATCTGATCTATCTTGAGATTGTGAAGGTGTACTCCTATCTTGGGATTTTTGAGCTACCCATTCCAACAGCTCTCCCTTGATAGCTTCCGGCATTGGCTCTTTGCAAGATGCAACCCCTATGCCACTAAGTTTTGCAAGGTGTGCCTTGATCCTATCGGCTCCACCGGCTCCACGATAGTCACAAAGCTTGCAAGTCCATCTCTCACTACCCCCGGAGCCCGTCTTGCCTTGGCTTGTGACATATTGCCAACAAACTTGCTTTGCTTTGGGCATGGTGATAGAAGAGTATAAGAAGGAAATTGGATAGCTTGGAGGGGATAGCTTGAACCTTGGACGTTTTTTTTTTTTTTGGTGTGTGTGTGTGTGTGTGTGTGTGTGTGTGTGTGTGTGTGTGTGTGTGTGTATGTGTGTGTGTATGTGCAAACTTCAACTCTAAGCTTTTTACCTCTTCTTCAACCTTTGCAGAGTTGAATGCTCGTGGAGCTTCTCTTTTCACAAAATGCCTCAATGGCCTCATTTGAGGCAAAAAAATTTGCATTGCAAACATCACAACGTTGTGACATTGTGTTGTGAATGTTGCGAACGCATCGCAACACTTTGCGATGCAACACTTGACCCAAAAACATCAAAAATGTTTTATCGCATTCGTCAAATATCAGTTGAACATCAAAAGTTAGAATTCAGAAAAACATCAATAACAACCATGCTGACATACATGGTATAAGGATCGCAGATTTAGAAAGCATTTTTGGATTCTTGGACAAGTTAAAGTGTCATTAGAAATAAGTAGTGGTGACCATTCACAGACTAATATTCAGACTCAGAGGATCAATTAGATACTAGAGAACATGTTAAGGGCACATCTATATGCGATGCAAATAGTTTCGGATAGTTATTCGCCATTAGTAGAGTTTGTTTATAAAAATCAATGAGCTTCCCTTTCAAAAGGTAGGGTTAATGTCCATGATGGCCACATGTCACACTAGAGGACTCTACAGGCCTTTGAATTTGGAAGCAAGGGATAAATGGCTGGAAGGGGAGACATACACACAACTTTTATGAGTCTTGGGAGAAAGCTTTCCTTCACAATGGGTTAAGGCATGATGGAGCTTATGCTATCACGATTCACCACTAATGGTAGTCTATATGTCTCTAGATGGTACTTTGCTAATGTCTTCTTTGTTTTTTCTAAAGGAGGCTTAGATATTCCTAAGGACATAGCACATATAGCTCTCACTGAGAAGAAAATAACAACTCCTAAAAAGGCTACAATCTTGGATCCCCCCTTCTTTGAGTAAGATCAAAGAAGCCATATCCAAACTCAAGCCTCACAAAAGACATAGTCTAGATGAATTACCTAATGCGCTTTTCTTTAAAAAGAAAAGTTTATTGCTCCATATGGCAAGAAGCTGCTCAAAGACTCTTCCTGTCCATGTAAATGTTGAAGTTGTCAAATTAATTCACAACGATTCCTAAGGAAAATCTTGGGAATTGGAGACCAATATCATGCCTGACTTCTATATATAAAATCTATGCTTCTTCCCTAGCTAGGAGGCTAAACCCAAGGATGACTTAAATTGTGCTCCTTGAACAAAAAGGCTTTATAAAGGGAAGATATTATCGATGTAATATAACTCTGTGGAAAGGGTTAACTAGGAGTTTATTTTGCAATTCCTTTATGATGTTGGTGCAGGTAAAAGACTTAAAAGCTTTGGCATAATCCTGTTTGATAATGCTCCAGGTAGAATCTCTATAAATGGCAAACTAATATATGCAATCAGACTCCAAAGATCTATAAGACAAGGCTGTCCATCAGCTCCTTTATTATTTGCTCTTATCACTAATGCATTTAGCTGGTTGGTCAAAGACAATCAACAATCAGCCTATCAAGAATCTAGACATCCATGGCACTAATGAAAAACTCTGACTGCAAATGTTTGTAGATGATACCAATCTGATCATGAAGGCTGGCCTTAACTCTATGAAACAGTTTCTTGATTGTTTAAATGTATTCAACCTTGCTAGTGATTCTGAGATTAATCATTAAAAAACTGAATTCAAGTCTTCTATCAAAGTCAATCCTCTATGTATCATTGAGTTAAGTTATACCGACATTGAAGATGGCTTTCAAATTGCTATGAACATTTTTGGACTCCAAAGTGTCATTAAAGCAAAGCAGAGTTGGGTCTTTGATAAGTTTAGAAGGCAAAATTTTAAGTGCTCTGCAATGCAAACATACACTTCAGGATAAGTTTTTGGTCTCGATCATTATATTTTCCCTTGTCCGACCTACTTCCTATGTTGTTGGCGCCCTTCCCAAAAAAAAAAAGATAAGATCTCCCTCACATGGATTTCTTTGGGATGAAATGAATGCTTTGCTAAGGTCACCAAGGTTACTTGGAGCACCTGTTGTATGCCAAAAGAAAAAGGAGGTTTGGGCCTCTATTATCCATTTGAGATGGCTAAAAAATTGGCTGCAAATTGGGTTTTCATATCAGCAAGGTTGGCTGCAAAATGGGATTTCAAAAAGTGTGAATATCTAGATTACTGGACCTGTCTGTTAGGAGAGAGACTAAGAATTTCTTTTTAAGGGCTACAGAAGTAAGACCAACTTCCCTATTAGAGAAATTATTGCATCTCCTCTCAACTTTAGCCCAGTTGGATCTTAGCTGACCATTAGATGTGTGGGAGAGTGCCCCTTCCTCTTGAATTCACTTCAGACATGAGTCTCCTTTTGAAGGATTCTATCTGGGTGGGAAATATTGCTAAAAAGAGTGGTGTCAAACTTGGGATCGAATCCCACAAATGCTTCAGGGATGGTATTCAGAACACGGGGTGATATCCTTGACCCTTAAACTAAAAAAAATCAGAGTCAACATGTTGACGACTTTCCAACATCACAAGGTGGAAGAAATTCTGCTCAAATACTCTAAGATGACTACTAAGATTCATTGGTTCAATTGAAGGCTTAAAGTTGATCTCTACACATGTACACAATTGATATACAAGACAGTGAGAAAGAGCAGGCCTTCTGTCAAACTTTGTTGAATAAGCTTAGTAGCATTTGGCATGTCAATTGGAAGTCGATGGAGTGGAGCTACAGGTTTGAGCGTATTTGACAGTATCCACTCACTGTCAAACACAATACTCTACAATGGCTCATCATATACAGAGGATTTTGAACTGCAGAAGGACCCTCAAAACTAGAATTGGAAATGGCATATGTGCTAGATGCCATCAGGAAGAAGACATCATTCACATTTTCTTAGGTGTATATTTGTGCAAAGGTATATTAAGATACTTGCGAAAGTCTGCAGCACTGTTTACCCTGTCGCGTTTGATTAGAAAAGATTCTTCTTGGTGTTTACAGGAATATGGATATAGCTCTCTGGAACCTATGGAAAGCTGAGTTCCCTTGGAGCTGCTGGTTGAAGAGGAATAAAGCTGTCTTTCAAAATCTTATTGATCAGAATGCTCATAGTTTTATCCCTAGGCTTCAAAAAGTTTTCCGTATACTAGAGCTATATCAAATCAGCTTCAGTGATATCTGTAACGAAATCCGAAAAATGTATAAGCCACGGAAGTGGAGGGATGTCCAAGTATCTTCAAACTCAAGTATAAGATTTACTATGAAATCTGACTGTATGGATCTGTACGGAAGAGGTGCCTCTTCCCCCCACGGAGGCTCTTGTAATTCTTATCTTTGTTAAATTATTCGTCTCCACCAACCCCCCCTCCCCAAAAGAAAAAGGGAGGAATGCTGTTCGACTAAAGTAAACGAAGCAATAAATGATTTATAAGAGGATCCGCGGACCGCCACCCGTTCAGGCCAAAAAATAAGCTTACATGTTTCCATCGCATCGACTTTTCTTACCCTATTGACAACAAAAAAGCTATATTGCACTGGGCCTACCAAAATATCAAACATTAACAGCTCCACCTATGTATTCGCAGTGCACAGTTGTGGCAGAAGGTACAAACATGTTTTCTTTTAATATAGATCATATGATATTAGCATATAAGCTAGCCCTGGCTTTTGCTGCCGCCCAGTGCCGCCTGCCCCAAAGTTCTTCCCAGACCGACAAGAGGGAGTGAGAAGGGGAGCTTTCAACCAAGCCCGTGTTGGAATCGGCAGTATCTCTGATGTCACTGACCACTGAGAAAGCTGCATGCGGAGCCAAGGTGGAGACCGCCGGTTACCTTAACGGAGAGGCAACGCAAGATGGATCCAGTTTTATCCATATCAAGCTTCCTGAAGTTCGTTTAGACGGACCCTATTCTAAGACAGTGGCCTCTATGAGTACGTATTAACGAGTACCGAACCTCGATTATCCATCCATACATACAAGTGTAATGTGGATCTCGTGGCGAAGATGGATCGAGTAATCTGTTTCCGTGCTAGAATGTTCAGACGCATGGAGTCGCATAATCTGCCGAGCTCTCAGGATTCAAAGTCAATACAAGGTGCATCGTTCCACACGCTATTGTCTCGAAATGTATTCGAGACAGTGGTCACCCGGATCAGGAACACCACCAGCGCTGAGAACAATGGGTCCTCGGGACCGGCTTCGACTATAACATCTTTGTTGTTGGTCATGTTCATGAAGATGAAACAGAAAATCATTAAAGAGCAGTTGATAGCACTTACCGGACGCGTGCATAGAGCGCCTTTCGTGTTGTCAACTCTTCCAATGGCAATAGATGGCGTAAGTCAAATTAGAATATCAGAAGCGCTCTGTGCAATAGGTCAGTGTACTCCTATGTTGAGTGACCGCCTGCATGTCTGTATTAGAGAGAGAGAGAGAGAGAGAGAGAGAAAGAGAGAGAGACTGTCCATCTTTGTTCGAGACAGCTTACTGTTGAGCACATGTCAGTCGATGGATCAAGTACGGAGACAATGCCGAATTCGGCGGAAGCAGAATCTCCCGAACGTGCCATGAATTTCAAAGCGGATTCCGCCGAGTCGTGATGGAATGGCAGCCGGGCGGCTCACATGGGGAGAGTAGAACCGAGTTTGCAAGAGGATTTTTCTTTTTAGCTCCGTTGGACATGAGGGGAGGTGGAAAAGAGAAGATGAGAGAATCAAAAGACGATTTAAACAATCAACTCCGTTGAACATGAGGGGAGGTGGAAAAGAGAAGATGAGAGACTCAAAAGACGATTTAAACAATCAAAGACGAATAGAAAGAATAACAAAAGCAACTATTTTTGAAATCATCTCCATTCCTAAAGAGAACTGGAAAACGAGGATTCAAAACAATTTGAATCGTTTCTTTCATGGCATGGCAAGTACATGTAGATTGTTCATGTTATGAAGAGATATCCACGTGAATCGCCTCACTTACACGAGTCTCGTTCCACATGACTGCCAAGTGGCATCCACTCCCCAGGTCAAGTGGCATCCACGTATCAGCTAGAGAGTTCAAAGGTGATATATATAGTATCCGTACTGCATTAGTGAGCGCATCAACTTCATTTTGGTACTCCCTCTTTCTTGATGGTCTAAGAAAGATGGTCTAAGAGAAGCAAGCATACATAAAGGAGTTTCCAAATTCCTTGTTTGAAAAAGAATTTGGGTTGATATTTCATCTGCTCATGGGAGGCCCACTTGCTTTTAATCTTATTTTCTTCAAGGAAAAACACTCGATGATATCTAAAAGGGGGGGCTTCTTACAAGGAAATTCTTTTACCTAAAAGGAAAAGCGATTTTTTGATTGACCATTCTTTAGGAGGGCTAGCAAAGTTGGTGGAACATCTCTCTTTCTAGATTTTCCAAAGGGTCTCACCTCTTATAGCATTCCACAATGTTGAGAAACATCCCATGGCTTTACCCAATAGCGCTTGCTTCCAGTTGACTTGTCCCTATAGCAACATGATTCTCGAGAGGGCCCGCTAGATCGACATTGACTTGGGGCATGAAAAGAAGAGGTGTCCCAAGTCCTCGTTGCCATGACGGCATCTTTTACACCATGGAAGGGCTCCCTAACTTTTGCTAGCTTTTACATTGGTCCAAATTCCCTGATAGAGGATTTGCCCCAAAAGAACTGATTTTATAACCTCAATGAGGGGATGCCAAAGGGATTAGAACTTGAGATCTCACCTAAAATTCGACCAATCCAAACACCATCTCTTATTACGCGTGACATGAAAATCCACATTCTTCTTGAATCTCAGAATTTTATCAAGACCGTTGTCATTGTGCCATCTAAGACCCTCAAGGTGAGGGGAGTCATGCCCAATAAGGAGACGAATCCTCGAGCCCTCCCAAGCAATGAATCTGCTTCATAATAGGCACCATTCATCATAGTCCACTCTCTTAGCCGCATCAATGTCCTCGAATTTAATCCTTGGGGATATTTCTTGATTCCATAGGTGTTTCCACAAATGGAAACCTTTGTTCCAAAGTTTCCTAGCTTTTTGGAGGTTTCAAGGCTCAACACCTCTGGTGCCCTTGATCGCAAACTAGATCGAATCATTGTGTCTAATACATGTAGCCCATTTCCAATCTTCATTGATCTTGATAAATTGTTTCACATTGTTCCAACTCTTCCATAGGGAGCAAACTAAGCTTGAGCCTATAGGAGTCACTTGATAGGGGTAGAACAGAAGATTGAGAAGATCTAGACCCTTCCACCCTAGAAGGCCCACAAGCCTAAGAGTGCTCTTGTTTATAAAAGTGAGTTTGGCCCAAAAGGCATCCCTATTGCTCCAAGCTTTAAGTAGCCTAGAGGAGAGCCTAACAAAAAAATAAAAATAATTGAAATCGCTTCTCAAATGCATTCCCAAACACCAACACCATCTCACCCACCTCATCACATTTCATGGCCCATCCCACCTGTAATAAAGTAAGTCTATGATCCAAGGGTCTGGCCGGTTCAGACAGATCTGAAATCGGACATCGTTTGGTCATCCGTGTGTATGACCAAAGATCTCGAGTTTAGACTTACTAGGAGGTCTTGTGCTCTTGTGAACAAGTGATCCACTTAGCTTAGTGGTTAAGTCTCAAGGATGTGAAGGAGGAGGTCTTGGGTTCAACCCCCATGGGGTACATGGGGAGAGTGTTTTGCCCAAAGAGCTCTAGAGCCTTCTAGAAGCATCCACTTGAGTTAACTCGAGTTAACTGGGACACTTGGCGCACATGTAGTTACATGGCTGACACTTGGATGGTTAGTATCCACCTGCCCAAGAAGGCAGTCCCCTGGAGAGAGCTATATATAGAGGCATTTGGTTGGGAGGAGAGTCATCTCTCTAGCATGTGGTGGTCGTAATCCTTGTTCTCTTGCATTGGTATCAGAGCTCAAGGTTGAGCTTTCATGGAGACCTTGATAGGCTCATCATCATCATCTTCTTCATAAGCTTCCATGATGATTTTGGAGTAAGCTTCAAAATCATTTTCGCCATTATAACTTTATCATCGTTTTCGCGGATTTGACCATTCATGGCGGTACCTGTTGCTCACGGGTGTCTTGAAGAATTATGACGAAATCGTCTTGGCGACCATAGCATAAGGAAGATTATCAAAAGATATTATCTCTGCTTTGAGCAGAGAGAGGACTCGAACTCTCATCCTTCCGAAGAGAGAGTGTTGCGCTACCCGCAATTCCTACAGGTATTCGTGACCTGTAACTCGGCGTGATTAAATATCTCTTCGATAGCCGCGTTGAAGACGACTTCTTAAGGAGCCGAGAGTACCAAAAAGGCCTCTGCTGTGAGTGCACAGAGGAATCGAACCATCGTCTCCACATTGGAAGACCGATCGCTTATCCACAAGGCCGACAACTGCTCACGACTTCAACATAGCGCAGCTACTATACGTTTGATTTCCGCGCTGTCATCAACGAGCAAAAGATAAGGGCTCTCTCTGTTATGACAGGGATTCGAACTCCCGTCTTCCATCTGTGAAAACAGTGGCATATCCACAACGCTCACTCCCGCTCGCTGAGTATATTGAGAGCAGTTCATATGGGTCTTGATTTCCGGCTGTAGAAGAGATATAAGGAGCAAAAGAAGGGATACTAGCGCCGTTGGGGAATCGAAATCAGGTCACGCCGCTGGACAGCACTTCGTCGTAGCCAAGGCGCCAACGGAAGGATGACGTTCATTTGCCTGCAGATTATCTTTTTCTGCTAAAAATTGGCGCTGTAAATTCTTCATCAAGCTCTAGCTAAAGACTAAAAAGAGGTTTCGCGCGCTGCTGCCGGCGGGAATCGATCTCAGGCCGCTTCATTGGAATATTAATGACGTAGCCACGCGCCCAGCCCGATTTGCTTGTTCTCTAATACAGAACATACTCTACTAAAGCAGTAAACAGAGCTGAAGTGCAAGCCCAACTCTCATCTTTTCAAGGAGCCAAGTCCTCTCATCCATCCAAGAAGAATCAAAGATTGAGCAAAGCTTGAAGGAATTGGAGCTGTGGAGTGAAGATCCGGAGGCCCAAGTTAGTCGACCACGACGGACCAAGTCATCCAAGATTATTTCTTGATGAGGAAGCTTCAAGAATGGTGAATAGCTCCTCGCAAGGATCAAGAGGATGAATCACTCTTCCAAAGGATCAAGGGATGGACGAAGCTTTGATCAAAGCTAAGTATTTTCCAGTTTCTGCTTGGCCTTAATGCTTGATTTATCTTGTTTTCATTATTCTACACTTAATCATAGATGCACATTGAAATAGCCAAGATTTCAATTGATTAAGTCTAGATTAGAATAATGAATTAATCCATTTCTTATTTCAAGCATTAGTTTGCATTAAGGAAAGACTTGATTTCAAAAAGATCCTTGTGCATCAAAGAATGTATTTTGGTAGTTTAAATACATATTTCCTTTCCATTGAGTAAGTTTTCTATTGCACTTCAAGGGTATGTTTTTATATCATAGTGCATTAGGACAAAGGAAAGGATATACATGCATTAGGATTGCATGATATACATTCTTAGTACAAGAAAAAATCGTGCATCAAGTTCATGCATGATTGTTGTATTATTTTTTGGGCATGCAAAGAACATGCATGCATACGCATGTGAGCATATGCTTTTGCATGTAGATACATGCATTTGCATGGAAGAATGGAATGATGTTTGCAAGTAGATATGAAAATGTACTCTCTTAGTATTTAGCTTACTTTATAAAGCTCGCGGTTTGACATTAGGGAAGACCAAGGACTAGTTAGTTGCAAAGACATACTAGTTCTAGTTTGCAACTCAAGTAATTAGTCAATTTCTTCCCAAGTCGATACTCTACTATCAAACATAAATACTTAATGAGAATTAAGTATGTTAGATGTCTTGCTAGGTATAAGTAAGCACTAAGAGAAGGTTAAGTAATAAATTTCCTTGATGACCAAGAAAATTTAATTACTTGCAAACTCTTTTGTGATGTATGATGACTCTAAGTCCTGGATGTACTTAGAAAGTCATGCGGATAAAGTTTTAGTTGATTAGTTATATATTTTATGTAACTTCTCAAGCATCCCAAGGTTGGATGAGAGCATTAACTATATTTCCAAAGTTCCATGAGCACTCTTCTATTTAGAAGATTTCGAAAGATTAAAGAAGTTTCTTTGTGGTTTCAAGATTTGTATCTCATGATGAAACCTCGGTAAGTAACTTTTTGGAATTGAGATAAGAAATAGTCAAGCCTTCTATTTCATGTGAGATTATTCTCCTACCATGTTTAAGATGAATTTATTTTTGGGAAGGTAGATGTTCCAAGTAGAGAATCTTAATTGATTCATGAACTCTTCCCAAATTACACATAAATTCATATTATATGATAGGTCCAAGGAATGATGAAGGCAAAACCTCTTTAGGATATAAATGTTTTGCCAAGATAAAGGTATCAAGCTTTTATAAATTTTCATTTGATTTCATCCCAAGGAGTGATGGAAATCAAAGGTTGAACCTCAACATCAATTGATCCTTGATATCAATAAAAGGATGTTAGGTTCTATAGTTGCATCTCTGGTAAATGATGCAACTAGCTAAGCAATCTTTAGGAAATAATATAAGTTCCTAAAGACTTGAAGCAAGTGTGAACTTTTCATTTAGGAGTAGAAAGTTCCAAGAAATGGATATTAAATCCATGAACTTCTCCTAAACAAGTTATAAAGTTCAAAGTGTTCACAGTAACATTACTATTGGATCAATCATCAATAGATGCTTGGACTTTAAACATAATTTTGATTGGTGAGATATGTTTAAAGGACTCTAGTAACATCTGAAGATTGACCAATAATAATGAGTTTTGTATCAAACTCAAGAATAGAAGTTGATATCACATAAATGAAAGTTCAACTTAAACTTTCAAACTGGCAAATGTGATATTTCGTCTCTAGTTTGATACTCAGGAAATAAATACAATTGAATCAGTAAATTTTTGGATATCATTTGAAAGAATTTCTTTTAAATGTTCTTTTTGCAAAAGATTCCAAGATGAATCATTTGCTCAAGTTATTTGATTCCCTAGAAGGAATCTCAAGTCTTTGAAGAAATGGCATTCTTTCAAGTTTTGAGAATGAAATTCTTCATACTATAAGTAGTTCCCTACACGTCCCAAACCACTAGAAGTGGTATTTCAAGTCCTATTTGTGATATAACCTAAAGGTATATCAAAGATTCTTAGCTTTGGAATCTGAGAGGCATAAGTGTATGCTTGGACTTGAGAAAGATCTCAAAAAATCCTGCAGGTAAGCAAAGAAGCTTTAAGATAGTTTTAAGAGATCTTAAAGATAAAGACTAAGTCTTTATTTTTGTCGCAAGGATCAACCAGACTTGATCAATCTTGGCCGTGATTGTCCACGAATGTGCAATTAGAACTACTTTGTAGATTGCCCAAGTATTGGCAATAAAATTCCTTTTGGGAATTATTCACTCAAGTTCCATTTATTGAATGGAAAAAATTGTGAAAAAAGTAAACTGTTCCAAGTTTGAACAGAGTAAAGAAATTCCAAGAATGTAGTCTGCAACCGTGAAGACGGTACTTAAGTCTGTGGAAGGTAAAACATAAGTGTTTGCCTATCCTTAAAGGGATTTTGGTACAAATCCAGAAAGCATGAGCGGATGCTTAAGACTTAAGCAGTAAAGAGATTCCTAAATAAAGTCCCCGGGGTAGGTACCTAAAGCAACAGTAAAGAAAGGAATCTAAAGACAAGAAGTCAAAAGCTCTTGTCGCTACAAAATTGGTCAAGGGTAAACCAATTGAACTTGAATTCAAAAAAATTCAAGAACTTGGAATTCTGATTGATATTCTGTCAAAGAGGTTTTCAAGTTTTTAAGGCAAAGCACATGATTCTGAGGTGATCATGCGAAGGAATCAAAACCTAGGAAAATCTAGTTAGAGGTAATGCCTGAAACTTCCAATTCTTGTAAAAGAATTGAAGAAATAAGGTACTCTATCAAGAGATGTTTAGACTTTAGGATAAGAATCACCCACACATTAATGTGAATATAAAATAGGGTGGTATGGGACACCAGATTTTATACTCAGATTGATGTAGGAAAGATGGAATGGGACATCGGACCGTGGGATGATGATTATCTTTTAGTCCTAGTTTGGATTTTGAAGTTAGGTTTCATCCTCAAGGGAATTAAGACTTCAAGGAAAAGTTTAATTCGTAAAGGATGAAAGTAGTATCTTACGATACTTCTAGGTAACTTCAAGATCAAGGAAACTGAAGATATGAAGTAAGTAACTTCCAAGATCTTCTAAGAACACTTCAAGTTTAAGTGTTATTGATCAGAAATATTTGATAAATTTTCTGAAAGAAGTTGGACTTTTACTTTGAGTTGGTTTTTTCAACTAAAGATTCAATTGACTAAGTCAAGTATCAAGTTTCTAGTGTAACTTGATAAATTCACTCTTTTGACTTAAAGAAATGCACAAGAATTGCATTCACGATTAGGAGTCAAAAAGACTGAATGTGACATGAACTTAGTCTCAAGTGAAGCATTATTTGAAAACTAAACTCATCAATAGAACCTCAGTGGGTCGACACACTGATGTTGGTTACCACACTAGTATCTTGTGGTTGGATGATGTTTTTGATTTTCTTTGTATCTTTTTGAGAATCCAGCTTATTTCTCTGAAAGATAAAGACAATGCTTCAATATCTTGTTGAAATAGATCTTTGAAAAGTTGAAGTCCTGAGTCATCTAGTCTTTGACTCATAGCAAGTTTATGTATGTGCGAAGTTTGAATTGGTTGTACAAAGTCTTAGTTATCTCTTTCCGCTTTCCAAATCTTTTGGAATTGACTCAGATATGGTATCTGATTCCTTTTGCAAAAGACCAGGGATAGCCGGTTAGAATTAGATAACTAACTTGAACATCCTAGATAGATGTTATGTACAAGAACCTTTTCAATCTTCAAAAGATGATAAGTCTAAGTAGACTTATTCATTTGATTTTGCTTCAAGTTATAGCATAAATGATTTCCTGGAGTCCAGTATACTCTAGAATAGGGAAGTTAGGAATTGCTCATCAGATTGACAATTCCCAAGAACTTTCAGTTAAAAGTCTTTGAGAAAAGTGTCCCAAGTTGGACAATTTTCATTTTGAATTTGAATTGGTGAAGTTAGTATGGTTGATTCCACCGGAATGGTAAACTTTCTCCTACAGTTTACATAGGATTTTTTCAACTCATTGGGCAAGAGTAGTCCTCTAGTCGGGTGAAAAATCAAGTAACTGTTGGATCAAAGTAAACCATTGAATAAACATCTAAAGTTCGATGTATGGGACAATCAAACTTCAAGTTCTCCAAAACAAATTCAAGTGAATCAAGAATTCTTAAAGTCTTGCAAGGGATAAGAATCTCACCTTCATTACTACGTCCATGCACCAGCCATGCCCAGAAATGGACTAGTAATTTGAATCCACCTAATTCACATGTTTGTGCCTAGATCGCACATCCAGAAACTGTGAATTAGCCAGGGATATGTGTTTAGATCCACCTTTATTATTCATTCACTATTTTGTACTTTGACTAGTTTATCAAAGTGCAAAGCGCGATAGTGTTTAGAATCATTTGGGCAAGGATGCCCCCACAGAGATGAGACATGTTCTTCCAGTTCTAGAACATGACCATGTTCTTCCAGTTTTAGAACATGAGGCTCGGGGGTTGCCTCCAGTATGTATATAGCTCTATTTTCGAGGACGACAATCTTTTCCAAGGGGGGAAGAATGTAATAAAGTAAGTCTATGATCCAAGGGTCTGGCCGGTTCAGACAGATCTGAAATCGGACATCGTTTGGTCATCCGTGTGTATGACCAAAGATCTCGAGTTTAGACTCACTAGGAGGTCTTGTGCTCTTGTGAACAAGTGATCCACTTAGCTTAGTGGTTAAGTCTCAAGGATGTGAAGGAGGAGGTCTTGGGTTCAACCCCCATGGGGTACATGGGGAGAGTGTTTTGCCCAAAGAGCTCTAGAGCCTTCTAGAAGCATCCACTTGAGTTAACTCGAGTTAACTGGGACACTTGGCGCACATGTAGTTACATGGCTGACACTTGGATGGTTAGTATCCACCTGCCCAAGAAGGCAGTCCCCTGGAGAGAGCTATATATAGAGGCATTTGGTTGGGAGGAGAGTCATCTCTCTAGCATGTGGTGGTCGTAATCCTTGTTCTCTTGCACCACCCCCACCCAGAGCAGGATCAGTCTTGGCTGATCCTACTCCTAAAGACTTGGACATGATGTTCAAAGCCTACAAGGCTCGAATTCAAGAAGGGCCAAATGTGGCAGAGTTAGACAAGTGCTATCCTAGAGTCGACTTAGAGATTGAAAGGACAAAGCTTTGCGCAAAAATGTTAAAACTGGCTCAGGCTATGTTTGAGGAAGCCATCTTTTCAATATGACAAAATCGATGAAGCCACAATTACATTTTGAAGGACTTTTGGAGAGGGTAGAATGGTTGATAACTACACCTAGGACTTTAGCTACACTTGAAGCTCAAAGTAGGGGAAGTGAAAGGATAAGCTTACCATCACATGTAGCTCATGTTCCTAATTCTTGTTGAAGATAAATGTACAAGCTCATTTTCATATGAGTCGTGCTTGGATAAATTTACCAAATATAAAGATAAAGGAAAAGTAGAGAAAAAAAGGAAAAATAAGAAAAGAAAAAGTCTAGTCAAAACTTCATGATGACTAAGAGATACAATATCTTGCCTTGTAGTTAGTAGCATGTTGTGGAGAAAGTGGTGAGTTAAGAAGGAGGCACAAACTTCTTCACATGCTCATTGGTTATTAAAGTGAATTGGGAGCACATTCAAAACAAGGAGAGAAAGAGGCAAGAGCTCCCAGTAGTCGGATCTAGCCATTTTGTCATTTTGGTTTTCCCTTAGACTCCTTCCAGCCGCACATCAGTTTGTACACAGCTCTGTTGCAGAGCTCATATCTCAGTGCATATGTAACCATTTTGTGTGTTTAAACATTCATTGGAAAGCTTATCTTGTGTAATTTCTGCATGT
This sequence comes from Ceratopteris richardii, assembly GCA_020310875.1. Classification (NCBI taxonomy): domain Eukaryota; kingdom Viridiplantae; phylum Streptophyta; class Polypodiopsida; order Polypodiales; family Pteridaceae; genus Ceratopteris; species Ceratopteris richardii. The sequence goes on along the minus strand of CM035425.1, from coordinate 164,245,301 downwards.
CAAATATCTCTGTGAAAGCTTATTTAGTTTGTGAGATATCAGTGAAAGAGTGAAGTCCAGTTTTTTAGTATACCTGTGTAGATAGGTAGTCTATTTTGGTCAGTCCAGTTTCCCAACCAACACATATCAAAATTGCGTGATTTTTGTCTTATTGGAAAGCCCTTGGCATCTAAATTGACTGTCTCAAATATCTCATTTAGATCATTCATACTCTGTGAGATATCTGTCAGAGAGTAAAGTCTAGTTTTACAGTGTACTTATATGTGCAGGTGGTCTATCTTGATGAGTTGAGTTTCCTGATCAAAACTCATCCAAATTACTTTCTTTTTAGCTTGTTGGGAAGCTATTTGTGTCTACTTTCTCTGTACCAAATATCTTTCTCAAAGGATATATATTCAGAGAGCTATCAGTCCGAGAGTGAAGCTGAGTTCTTCAGCATACCTGTGTGGACAGGTAGTTCATCTTTGATAGTTGTGTTTCCTAATCAAAACTTGTCCAAATTAAGTCATTTATATCTTGTTAGAAAGATCTCTTTGTCTACTTTGATTGACTAAAGCATCAAGTCCATTTGAGTTTTGTGTTGAGAGCAGCAAGCTATCTAAGGTGCAGATGTTTGTCCAAGTGTTGGACATACAAGGGTTCACTACACACTTCCGTTGCGCATAGGAGAACTCATTGTCCATAGTTGGTATAGAGCAAACTTGGTATTGAAGCTTCATCAACAGAGTTGGAGGTGAAGCAAAGCAAAAGAGGAGCTACAAAACAAGAAGGAGCTTCACAAACGCAAGAGCAAAGGACTATAACTATTCGAGGTAACTCTCAAAGTCTTTGATACTCTTCAATGGCTGACTTGGGTCAACAAGTAGAGAAGTTGGATAAGGATAACTATCCCGTGTGGAGGTTTAGAATGACCAACTACCTAATGGGCAAAGGCTTATGGGGTATTGTGAGCGGCGATGATGCTCAACCTCAAATCAATCAAGCTATGGCCACCGAAGTCCAAAGGAGGCAAGCAAAAGAATGGGAAGAGAGGAATAGGAGAGTCATGTTCCTCATTTCACAAGTCATTACTAATGCCATGGTAGGTCATATTCAACATGTAGAGAAAGCTAAGGATGCTTGGGAAGCTCTTGAAAGGATGTATTCAACAAATACCAAAGCTAGGAAACTTCAACTCAAGAATGAGTTGCACACAATCAAGAAAAGCTCGAGTCAATCCATAGCTAAATATACTTTGAAGATTAAGGAGCTAAGCGATGCTTTAGCTTCTATTGGCACAACGGTTGAAGATGAAGATCTTGTGTGTTATACTCTCAATGGGTTGAGAGAAGATGAAAGATGGAAGCCTTTTATAACTTCCATTAACTTGAAAGATGTATATCCAGGTTTTGAACAACTAATCCCTCATCTTGTCACAGAAGAGCTTAGCTTTGGTGGTCCCAAAGAAAAGGACAGCCACAACCAAATGTTATATGCAGGTCGAGGTAAAGGAAGAAACTCAAGAGGAGGCTCAAGAGGAAAGGGAAGAGGTCACAACCACTCCAACTACAATCAAAACAATTCGGAAGACAACAAGGATGCATCAAATGCCAACGCACAAGGAAGAGGTCGAGGTAGAAGTAGAGGAAGAGGCCGAAGCTCCTACAATTCTCATAAAGGTATAACATGCTATCATTGTGGTAAAGTAGGACACTATGCTAGTGATTGTTGGCTGAAGAATGGAAGACCAAATGGAGGCAGTCAAAGGAACCAAAGCAACTATGCAAGCACCTCAAGTGAAGGAAGCAAGGACACACTACTTGCAATGAGACATGAGTATAGAAGCTCTTGTAAAGATGACAAAAAATGGTACATTGATTCAGGTTGTAGTAACCATATGTCATGCCAAGGAAGTTTGTTCACTAATCTACAGGTACCAAGTGGAAAAGGATGTGTTGAAACAGGTGATGATACTCAACACATGATTGAACACATTGGAGATATAAGGCTTGGAGATACAAGTAGAGCAAAGGTACTATCTAATGTTCTTCATGTTCCTACAATTTCAAAGAACTTGATTTCAGTAGGACAAATGGTAGAGAAGGGTTATCATGTCATATTCAATGAGAATGGGTGCTTCATAAAGAATCCAAAGGAAGGCTTCAAGGTCATTGCTCGAGGTAGAAGAGAAGGAAGGATGTTCACTTTGGATGTCCAACATCCACATGGAAAGGTCATGTACATTCAATGTGGGAACAAGAAGATTTCAGAGCTGGACTTATGGCACAAAAGAATAGGACACATCAACATTCCAAAGCTGAAGGACATGAGCAAACATGAAGTGGTAAGAGGTCTTCCAAAATTTAATAGCATTGGACTACATGAGTTATGTGAAGCTTGTCAACTAGGAAAGGAAATGAGGCAACCATTCAAGAGGAGCAATTATGTGGCTCCAAATGTCTTGGACTTGATACATACGGATGTATGGGGACCAACCCAAGAGGCATCAATGGCTGGTAATAGATTTTTTGTCACCTTCATTGATGATCACTCAAGAAAGGTATGGTTGTTTTGTATGAAGCAAAAATTAGAGGTGTTTTTTATATTCAAAAGATTCAAAGCTGAAGTTGAAAAGGAAACAGGAAGGTCTATCAAAACCTTAAGGTTCGATGGTGGAGGAGAATACTTCTCCAAAGAATTTTCAGATTTTCTACAAGAGAATGGGATCAAAAGGCAATTCACTTGTAGGTATACACCACAACAAAATGGAGTAGCTGAGAGGAAAAATAGGCAAATTGTTGAAATTGCAAGATGCATGCTCAACGAGATGAAGGTACCATTGTAATATTGGGCTGAAGCTACCACAACCGCCATTTACTTGATGAATAGGTGCACAACATCAGGAATACATCACCTGACTCCAGAAGAGGTATATTCCGGTAAGAAACCTAATCTTACACACCTCAAAGTGTTTGGATGTGTTTGCTTTGTTCATATTCCACAAGAAGTTAGAACAAAGATGGAACCAATGTCAGAAAAATGCATTTTCATCGGCTACTCGACGTAATCACTCCGATGGTAAAGCTAAATAGGTTAAAGAAGCAACTCTCTAAAGGCAATGAAAGAATATCTTCAAGGACAAGGTATCCAACTCAAAGATTGAGTTATGATAGTTTTATGGCGACACATTTTGCACACATGATGCAGGTTATCAAAGACAAAGAGCCTGAGACATATGAAGAAGCTTGCACACAAAAGGAATGGAAGCAAGCTATGAAAGAGGAGATCAAAGCTCTCAAAGATAATCACACATGGGAGCTAGTGCCAAAGAAAGAAGGTATGAAGATTGTTTTAAACAAATGGGTGTTTAAAGTAAAGAGGAATGTTGATGGTTCACTAGCTAGATATAAAGCTAGATTAGTTGCCAAAGGATTTAAACAAACACAAGGCATAGATTATGATGAAGTTTTCAACCCCGTTGCAAAGATGGGAACTATCAGAACCTTAATAGCAATTGGTGCTTCAAGGAGATGGCCATTATATCAACTCGACATCAAAAATGCTTTTCTCAATGGAGAACTACAAGAAGAGGTATACATGAGTCAACCGGTTGGATTTGAAGATGAAAACCATCCAAATTTTGTTTGCAGGTTGAAGAAGGCACTTTATGGCTTGAAGCAAGCACCAAGAGCATGGAATCAGAGATTGGTAGAGTATCTAATTAAGTGTGGATACAACCCACCCAAATTTTGTTTGCATACATGAGTCAACCGGTTGGATTTGAAGATGAAAACCATCCAAATTTTGTTTGCAGGTTGAAGAAGGCACTTTATGGCTTGAAGCAAGCACCAAGAGCATGGAATCAGAGATTGGTAGAGTATCTAATTAAGTGTGGATACAACCCACCCAAATTTTGTTTGCATACATGAGTCAACCGGTTGGATTTGAAGATGAAAACCATCCAAATTTTGTTTGCAGGTTGAAGAAGGCACTTTATGGCTTGAAGCAAGCACCAAGAGCATGGAATCAGAGATTGGTAGAGTATCTAATTAAGTGTGGATACAACCCACCAAGAGCATGGAATCAGAGATTGGTAGAGTATCTAATTAAGTGTGGATACAACCATAAAGGGTGACCCACCCAAAGGAAATGATGTTACAGGGATTAAAGATATCAAAAGGAAGCTTGGTAAGGAGTTTAAAATTTCAGATCTTGGAGAGCTGAAATATTTTTTAGGAATTGAAGTTGTTTATGGAAAGAGTGGCATCTACTTGATGCAAAGGAAGTACTTGTTGGATGTTCTTTTCAGATCTGGAATGAGTGAATGCAAACCACTCACTCAACCCATGGACGCAAATACAAAGATTTGTTCAAATGATGGAGAACCATTGGAAGATGTAACGACATACAGAAGCATTGTAGGATCATTGATCTATGCAAACATTACAAGACCTTATTTGTCTTATGTTGTTGGTGTACTTTCTCAGTTTATGCAAGCCCCAACAAGTGAACACTTAAATTCAGCCAAGAGAGTGTTGAGATACATAAAGCATACACTTAATCATGCTTTGTTTTACAAGTTTGATGAAGAACTGCAGGTCAAAGGCTTTAGTGATGTTGACTGGGCAGGTTCAAAGGAAGATAGAAGATCAACTTCAGGTTATGTGTTCATGATAGGAAGCAAACCTATCACATGGAGCTCAAAGAAACAACCTACTGTTGCACTTTCATCTATGGAGGCTGAATATAGAGGATTAGCTTTTGCCACATGTGAAGCAATGTGGATTAAAAAGCTTTTGGCCGATCTTGGAGTGCAAGTTGGAACCATCCCTATATATGGTGATAACCTGTCAAGTATCTACTTGGCGAGCAATCCTATGTTTCATGCAAGGAGCAAGCACATAGAGGTCCACTACCATTATGTAAGGGAGAAGGTGCTCAGCAAAGATGTGGAGATAAAGATCATTAGAACTAAAGAGCAGGGTTCAGATATGTTTACAAAGTTCTTGGATGCTTCTAAACTCAAAGGCTTCAAGGATGTGATAAATTTGCAGGACATGGTTGAAGATAACTCCCAAATGAGCTTGAGGGGGAGTGTTGAAGATAAATGTACAAGCTCATTTTCATATGAGCCGTGCTTGGATAAATTTACCAAATATAAAGATAAAGGAAAAGTAGAGGAAAAAAGGAAAAATAAGAAAAGAAAAAGTCTAGTCAAAACTTCATGATGAGTAAGAGATACAATATCTTGCCTTGTAGTTAGTAGCATGTAGTGGAGAAAGTGGTGAGTTAAGAAGGAGGCACAAACTTCTTCACATGCTCATTGGTTATTAAAGTGAAGTGGGAGCACATTCAAAACAAGGAGAGAAAGAGGCAAGAGCTCCCAGTAGTCGGATCTAGCCATTTTGTCATTTTGGTTTTCCCTTAGACTCCTTCCAGCTGCACGTTAGTTTGTACACAGCTATGTTGCAGAGCTCATATCTCAGTGCATATGTAACCATTTTGTGCGTTTAAACATTCATTGGAAAGCTTATCTTGTGCACTTTCTGCATGTCAAATATCTCTTTGAAAGCTTATGTAGTTTGTGAGATATCAGTGAAAGAGTGAAGTCCAGGAGATATTAAGAAACTCGATAACTGTTGAAGATTCACTCACTAATTAGACATGAAGACGTGAAGATGTATGAAGGTTGAAGAAAGATGAAGAGAAGCAGAAACAAAGCATTCAGAAAAATCAAAGCCTTAGTGAAGGGACAAATTCATGCCTGTAATATACAACGTAGAAACTTCCAGAATTACGAATCTCGGATAAAAAATGTATATAAGAGATTTGAGAGAGTGCTTAGGAGAGAGAAGAAATAGTGGATGTAGAAGTGCTTGTAGTAGACGCAAGTGTGTATATGTAGAGATGAATAATAGAACCTGAAATGTCGGGTATTCATTTGAGAGAGAGAGATGGTAAGGAAGAACTACTCAGTGTAGGAGAGTTTTACATGGCTATGAGCAAAGAGAGGCCAAGCCATTTTTGTACACATCTTCTCTAATAGAAAACACATTTTTATGTGGAAGATCTAAGCGCATTCTTCTTGTGTGAAGAAATCTAAGTGATTTCATGTTACTGTGAAAGTTAGTTAACAGTTACAGTTTCTTAGTATACATTTTACAATACTTCTGCAAGTTAGATCTCGCAGTATAGTGTAAAGTTTTTCATGAGAGATAGCTCATCTTGAAGCCAATAGTCTCAACTACAAACTGATCAAAAGAGTTTTGTAAAACGGGACATGTACGCACAGTACTGTGTCTGATAGCAAAGACATCCAAAACTGGTGAAGTTTTTTCTCAAACTTCAGATAGAGTTTATCTACTGAATAAAGCTCAAGTATTACTTTCTTACTTCATCTATAGTCATTTGAAGTAACTTCAAACATAATTGCAGTTGGTTCCGGTAATATTCTGGTAACATTCCGATAAGATTACGGTGACAGTCCGGTAACAGTCCGGTGAAGTTCCGGTGACATTCTTGTGAGTTCAAAACACAGTTTTGGTATAGTTAAGTGGTTGAAAGGTTATCTAACAGTAATCAAGCACAGAATTGTAAAGTTTTGAAGTAAACTAGATCAGTATTGAAGCCTGAAGAAAAGGCAAAGTTTCCTGTAAAGTGAATTTTCAGATTTCACTAAACACAGTTATAAAGTTTTCAGTTTCAGAAAGGTTGCTAAGCTATTGATGATTATAGAGGTGTTCTAATATCACTCTAGCTTAGTTCTTGTTGTGACATGACAAAGTTCCGCAGCTTAGTTTGTCAAGCTGCTTGTCGCATCGACATCAACAAGTGGTATCAGAGCAGAAAGATTATGAAGAGAAGGAAGGTCCTCAAGAGTAAACGGAAGTAAAGATACAAGAGAAAGTAAAGAATTCTTCTTAATAAAGGTGAAAGCTGAGGTGATCAATAGCAAACGGAATGAGAGAAGCATTCCGAAGTCATTCTCAAGGGTAAAGATTTACAAAAGGTAAAATCTTTTAACGTTATACTCACCGGCAGTAACAGAAACAAGAAGATCATGGCAGATCACGTTTCTATTGACCAATTGGATAGAGATAACTATCCCGCATGGGTAATGCAAATGGAAGCCTTACTTATGAGTAAGGACTTAATGATATATGTGACAGGAGAAGAAAAGAAGCCTACTTTTGAAGACGACAGTCAACCGAAGAAAGAAGAGTTAGAAGCCTTGAAGCTATGGCAGAAGAAAGATGCAATGGCAAGAGCATATATCTACAATACCATTACACATCATCTACTACCACACATTAGAGGTCTGGAGAAAGCGGAAGATATATGGAGTGCATTGGAAGATCATTTCCAAAATACTACTAAAGCTAGGAAGGCTAGCTTATGGTCAGAGTTCACAACATTCAAGAAGAAGCAAAGTCAAAGCATTAGTGATTATGTTACTAAGATGAAGGACTTGGCAGACAGTCTTGGATTTATTGACGAAGATATCAAAGATCAGAGGTTAATTGCGCAATTGCTTGCAAGAATCAGAGGAGATGAAAGGTGGAAACCTTTCGTACTCTCAATTGAACTTTCATTAAATCATTTTGTACCATATTTAAATCAGTTACTTGGACTAATGCTAACATTTGAGCAAGATTTGAAGACAGATGGAAATAAAGGACATAGTTCTGCTATGTACGCAAAGTGTAAGAAGAAAGGTGATAAAGGAAAAGAAAAAGATGAAGAAGAACTGACTACTCAAGCAAATTATGCAAGAGGAAGAGGTAACATCAGAAGTAAAAGTAGAGGTAATACAAAAGGAAGAGGTAATCAAAATAACAACAAGAAGACTTGTTGGATCTGTGGATTAAGCAATCATTTGGCTCATGATTGTTGGTATAATTCTCAAGGATCAAGTCAGAATCAAAATAACAATAGCAGAGGTAGAAGCGGAAGATATCAAAGAGGAAGACAAAGCCAAAGAGGCGGATATGGTAGAGGTGGAGCAAGAAGTTGGGGACAGAATCAGTCTCACAAAACTACCTACTACAACTATGCGAATGATGCGCAGAATGACAATCATACAACATTGATGATGAATTGGATAAGCATGTCAGAGAATGAAGACCTCAAGGTATTCTATATTGACTCTGGTTGTTCAAATCATTTTTCAGGAAATATAGAATTGTTATCAGAACTGGAAGGAGGTATTTTGAATCATACAGTACAAACACGTGATAATACAAAACATAATGTATGGTCAATTGGAAAAGTAAAGTGTAAGAATGGAGCTGACCTGCTAACAAATGTTTTGTATGTTCCAACAATCCCGAAGAATCTGATCAGCATGGGTCAGATAGTAGAAAAAGGTTTTCAAGTCAGGTTTACAAATGAAGGAGTATTTGTTGAAGATCCAGAGAATGGATACAATCAAATTGTTCGTGGTAAAAAGGAAGGTAGACTTTTTACTCTTAAAGTGCAAGGGAATGTTGGTCAAGCCCTGATCACACATGGTGATGAAGTGTTTACAAAATTGGACCTCTGGCATAAGAGGTTAGGACACTTTAATGAAAAGGGAATCAAAATGATGGTGGAAAAACAATCCGTAAGAGGATTACCGAATACGAAGAATCAACATATGATTCACAAATGTGAAGCCTGTCAGATGGGAAAAGCACACAGGCTACCATTTTAGAAAAATGGTTACAAACACGATGGTTTGCTAGAACTCATACATACATATGTATGGGGACCAACAAAAGAAGGATCTATCAGTGGCTCAAGGTATTATGTTCTTTTTATTGATGATGCAACAAGATGGATAACACTTTATGTTTTAAAAGAGAAGTCAGAATTGTTTGGAGCTTTCAAGCATTTTCATGCATATGCTGAAAGACTTGCAGGACAGAAACTCAAAAGACTAAGGTCTGATGGAGAAGGAGAATATTTTTCTCAAGAATTCAATGATTATCTATGGAATGCAGGTATCAAAAGAGAAATAACTTGCAGGTATACACCACAACAAAATGGAGTAGCAAAAAGGAGAAACTGAACTCTAGTTGAGTTTGCCAGAGCAATGCTAAAGGAGAAGAATTGTCGAAACTATCTTTGGGCTGAGGCTGTAAATACAACCACATATCTTGTAAATAGATTACCATGTACATCTTTAAATGGAATGACCCCTTATGAAGCTTGGTGGGGTAAGAAACCAACACTTGATCATTGTAAAGTGTTTGGATCAGTCGCTTATGCGTATGTACCATCACAACTGAGACATAAGCTTGAACCAAAAGCTGAAAAATATGTGTTCATTGGATATAATGAAAAGCAGATGGGTTATAGATTATGGAGTCCTTTAACCAAACAGTTTACTATTTCCAGAGATGTGACATTTGATGAAGGAAAGAGCTGGTATGCAGATAAAGAGTATAATGATGAAACAATTGAAGAAGAGATAAGAAGAATTGAAAAAGGTAAATCACATATGCATGTAAATGGAGATGAAGATTATATGCAGGCAAGTACATCTAGGATCAGATCAACTATGAGAAATGAAGATGGACCGAGATTTGATGAAGAAGTGTATTCAGATACACATGAAGAGTATGAACCAAGAAGGTCAAACAGAGTAAGGAAACAACCAACAAGGTATTCCTATGATACTTCTTATTTGACTGAGAAAAACTATGTTTACTTAGTAAAGGAGGATGAAGAGCCTCAGAATTACAGTGAAGCAAAAGGTAAGGAAAAATGGGAAGAAGCAATGAAGGAAGAGTTTGATGCGCTGGAAGAGAACAAGACTTGGGAACTTGTTCCAAAACCGAATGGTAAGAAAGTGATTGGAAATAAATGGGTTTACAAAGTTAAGAATCTTGCATATGGAAGAATAGCCAGATACAAAGCTAGACTGGTAGTCAAAGGTTATGCTCAGACGCATGGCATAGATTATGATGAGACATTCAGTCCGGTGGCAAAGATGTCAACCATAAGGATAGTAATTGCTATAGCAGCATCAAAAGGATGGAAGCTAAATCAATTGGATATAAAGAATGCATTTCTAAATGGATATATATCAGATGAAGTTTACATGGAACGACCTGAAGGGTTTGTAAGTTCCAGTTACCCAAATCATGTTTGCAGATTAAGAAGAGCACTCTATGGATTGAAGCAAGCTCCAAGATCTTGGAATTACAAACTTGTGAAGTATCTCAATGACCTTGGATACCAAAGTTCAAAGGCAGATGCAAGTCTACTCATTAAGATAACAGAAGAAGGTATGATCTACATTTGTATTTATGTAGATGACATTATAATCACAGGTACCTCAGATGAAGGAATCAAGGAGGTAAAGAGATTGCTTGAAAAAGAGTTCAAGATCAGTGATCTAGGAAAGTTATCATACTTTCTTGGAATGGAAGTTACATATACAGATCATGGTGTATATGTTTCACAAGAAAGGTATCTCCTAAACTTATTGAAGAAGTTTAACATGGAGAATTGCAGAGAAGCTTCAACACCGCTTGAAGTCAATCATAAACTCAGCAAATATGATGGTGCAGAGTTTAAAGATATGAGAAAGTATCAATCTTTAGTGGGAAGCTTGATTTATGCTACGCTAACAAGACCAGATCTTAGTTATGCAGTAGGAGTTCTCTCACAGTTTATGCATTGTCCGAAGGATCAACATTGGGTTGGAGGACAAAGAGTTCTTAGATATATCAAAAGAACTATAAAGGAAGGATTATATTATCTTTTTACATCAGATATAAAGTTGAGAGCATACAGTGACTGAGATTGGGCAAGAAGTCAAGATGACAAAAGGTCAACACATGGGTATATGATATACCTAGGAGATAAACTTGTCAGTTGGTGTTCAAAGAAGAAGCATACAGTGGCTTTATCGTCAACTGAAGCTGAGTGTAAACGACTTGTGGAAGCAGCTAAAGAAGTGATATGGATGCAGACCTTGTTCAAAAGCATGGGTATTGATCAAGGTATACCTATCATACATGGAGATAATATGAGTTTGTTGTATCTTGCAACAAATCCAGTATTTCATGCAAGAACAAAGCACATAGAGATTCAATATCATTTCTTGAGGGAAAAGGTAATGGAGAAGGAGATTGAAATAGTATTCACTCCTACGAAAGATGAGATTGCAGATATTCTGACAAAGAGCTTGAACGGAGTAAAGACAAGCAGATTCAAAGAAATGGCAGGAATAAAAGAAAAGAAGAATGTATGAAAGATCAGAAGATGCTAATTAGTGATTGAGGGGGAGCTGTTGAAGATTCACTCACTAATTAGACATAAAGACCTGAAGATGTATGAAGGTTGAAGAAAGACGAAGAGAGACAGAAACAAAGCATTCAGAAAAATCAAAGCCTTAGTGAAGGGACAAATTCATGCCTGTAATATACAACGTAGAAACTTCCAGAATTACGAATCTCAGATAAAAAATGTATATAAGAGAGTTGAGAGAGTGCTTAGGAGAGAGAAGAAATAGTGGATGTAGAAGTGCTTGTAGTAGACGCAAGTGTGCGTATGTAGAGATGAATAATAGAACCTGAAATGTCGGGTATTCATTTGAGAGAGAGATGGTAAGGAAGAACTACTCAGTGTAGAAGAGTTTTCCATGGCTATGAGCAAAGAGAGGCCAAGCAATTTTTGTACACATCTTCTCTAATAGAAAACACATTTTTACGTGGAAGATCTGAGCGCATTCTTCTTATGTGAAGAAATCTAAGTGATTTCATGTTACTGTGAAAGCTAGTTAACAGTTACAGTTTCTCAGTATACATTTTACGGTACTTGTGCAAGTTAGATCTCGCAGTATAGTGTAAAGTTTTTCATGAGAGATAGCTCATCTTGAAGCCAATAGTCTCAACTACAAATTGATCAAAAGAGTTTTGTAAAACGGGACATGTACGCACAGTACTGTGTCTGACAACAAAGACATCCAAAACTGGTGAAGTTTTTTCTCAAACTTCAGATAGAGTTCATCTACTGAATAAAGCTCAGGTATTACTTTCTTACTTCATCTACAGTCATTTGAAGTAACTACAAATAGAATTGCAGTTGGTTCCGGTAATATTCCGGTAACATTCCGGTAAGATTATGGTGACAGTTCGGTAATAGTCCGGTGAAGTTCCGGTGAAATTTTGGTGAGCTCAAAACACAGTTTTGGTATAGTTAAGTGGCTGAAAGATTATCTAACAGTAATCAAGCACAAAATTGTAAAGTTTTGAAGTAAACTAGACTGAAGAAAAGGTGAAGTTTCCTGTAAAGTGAATTTTTAGATTTCACTAAACACAATTATAAAGTTTTCACTTTCAGAAAGGTTGCTAAGCTATTGATGATTATAGAGGTGTTCTAAAATCACTCTAGCTTAGTTCTTGTTGTGACGTGACAAAGTTCCGCAGCTTAGTTTGTCAAGCTTCTTGTCATGTCGACATCAACAATAACTCTCACTAGTTGTGGTGTAAAGTTTGAACACACATTTGCCATATGTGATTTTGGCAAGAATCACACTTACAAGATGATTTTGGGTAGACCCTTCATGAGACAACTATAGATAGTGCAGGATTGGAGAACTGATTCCTTGTACTTATAGCATCTAGGAGTGACAACAAAAGTCAATCTCAAAGATTATTCCCACAAAGATGTACCACCCTTGCAATGGAACCCAATCCATAGAACATTAGGCAAAATAGTGTCGTTTCACTGCATAGGATCAGAATCCTCATGGATGCATGAAGACACCCACTTATGGATGTGTAAAATTGTAGTGGAAGAAGATAAAAGGTTAGCCTTTGGAAGTGCAGGTGCTAATGAGAACCCTAGATCAGTTCAAGACCCATCCTATGCACTTATGGTGTTTCCAGACAAAGAATTTGAACCCCATGGTTGGGCAAAAATTTCAGCCACAATGGATGTAGCTATCAACATAACATAAAAAAATCTATGGTGGATCAAAATACACAAGAAACAACATGGTGTTGAAATTAAATAGAAATCAACTAAATTAGAAAGGATTAACTTAGAAATGAAGCATGGAGATTGCACCTCAAGGAGAGAGCATCATGGTAGTGCACGAATGAATGAGGAGAGGTGAAATGAGACCCTCCTTATATGGAGTAGAGGGAAAAGTACATCCTATGTGGGATAAATGGTTCTTGCATGAGAGTACATGAGAGCATGTGAGAGGTGTAAGGAGTTGAACTCACAACCTCTTGGTTAGGAATGTGATGGGCTAACCACTTGCCCCAAAAGCCATGGTTGAGGATTACTTTCGAATCCTCTCTCTTAGGGTGTAGTTCAACCATCTCCTACCTATCAAGGGTGTGGTTCAACCATCTCCAACCTATCACTTTATTACATTCTTCCCCCCTTGGTTGATACTTGCCCTCAATGATCCACTCATGTATCCCTCTAGCCTTGGTGATCAGTTCTTGAAATCCCTTGGTACCCTTGAATTGATGTCCTCAACCTCGCATAGTTTCTTGAACCTTGTTTGCAACCTTGGTTTCTTGAACCCTATTCTCAACCTTAGTATCTTGACCTTGTTCTCACCCATGTTTGGTATCTTGAACACTCAGTCAAGTGCCACCCAAGGATTCCCAAGGACTTCACACTTCCAAGTGAACTCATTAGATTTGGAAAGTTTGTTCCGAGAGCTTTCCAACGGTATCTTACATGCCTCAATCGTACCTAAAGATTGAGAGATACACCCCAATCTCTCGGAACAAACTTTCCAAATCTAATGAGTTAGCTTAGAAGTGTGAAGTCCTTGGGAATCCTTGGGTGGCACTTGGTGAGTGTTCAAGATTAGAGCCTTGTCGAGGTTACTTTATAACACATGCTGACATAAGAGCATTTTAAAGCACATAAACACTTCAAAATTTGTTTTCAATGGATAAAACCATGTATGCCAAAGTAAAGGTGAAATTCCAAATGAAGGTATCTGCATAGGACCACAGACATTGCTGTCAAGAAGCTGCAATTTATTTGCAGCTTTAATTGAAGCATCTTTTGGGGAAGGCCCAAGAATGCTGCATTTTACCCAAAATGCAAACCTCCTACACATGCTTATAAGGTGCCTAAAATTTGGTCAAACAACACTCCATTTTAGATTTCTACAAGATGAATTACAATATAAAAATTTAGATGAAGAATGCATGCATGCCAAAGTTTGCATTTGAAGTAGCCTTAGAATCATGAACCACACACGTTAAATCATTCTCATATTTTGCAGAATCTATGAGCTTATACAACCCACAACATAAAATGCTGAAGTAATGATATTATCATCATCTGAGAGATCATGAAATTTTCACCTAATATCAACAAATTTATAACCAATCCAATTTTGGCTAGTATCAAAATTGACAATACATTTTTCTTCATCCTTGGCATATATAAATAATCTAATAGTGTGAGATTACCACCATGAGTTGTAGTAAGAATGATATTTCCAAATCCCATGATAGGATAAGAGGACTTATTTACCCATGCGACAATATTCCCTATAGAGGCATACTCAAGTGAAGAGTAGAAAGTATGCTACAAGATACTATGTTTAGTTGCACCACTATCAAAATACCAAACATCATAGACTACCATAGACACACACTACTCATGAGAAGCGATTCATAGCTACAATGAGTAGTAAACACCCATTCTTCATTCTGAACAGGGTTAGCATACAATTTTAGGTGTGCAAGCCTCTTCAACAACCATTTAAACCTCTTTCTTGTTTGCCTCCTTTGCAACCAATTTAAGACAACTCTTAATAACATAATCATTTTCTTGGAAATATTTGGAAACACTTGGAAATATTTGGAAATATTTGGAAATATATTTTTGTTTTTTCTATTTTCTTGTGATATTTATCTTCCTTCTTTGACTGTGTAACATTAACATATTTTTCCTTACTAGTATATGAGCTCCATTTACCTTTTCCCCTCTAAGTAGCTAAGAAATCTTGATTCGCAACATGCATAATTGACATGTTCTATCTAAATTGATCTTTGTGCAACAAAACAAAGACTAAGTCCTCAAAGGTTAAGTTATTTGGATTGCCAGAGGAAGAGTAGAAGAAAAACTCTAATAAGATTCTAGAAGACCATGGAGAAAAATCTCCACAAGTGAACCATCTAGCAAGATTTCACCAACAGAAATCAATCACTCTTTCAAATCCTTGATCTTTGTTAGAAAAGTTTCCATTGAATCTCCTTCATTCATATGCTCATTCTCAAACTCATATAGTGTGGTAAGAGTATCCCAAGCATCTTTTGCTATTTCCCATGAGTGAATGTGCATGATGATTGCATGTTTGATGGACAAAGCTATCAATGCAAGTGTCTATGCATCTCTACCATCCGAACAAAGTTTCTCTGCAATAGGTGCAATAGGAATTGCAACAAAACTAGGAAAGTTTCTTTGCAAGGGAATGAGTGTGTCAAGAGGGAACAAACATGGGTGGGTTTATGTGCACATGGACATGTACAACTTTACCGTTTCTTCTATTTTTGTTCACATAGATGTGCCATGATGGATAGGGATACCTATGGGTGTAGCTACGTAGGTTGAAAAGGAATAAGTCTATCCTTAACACCATAGTTAGGAAAAGAGGTAAGTTGCACATGAGTCTCATGGAAAAATTCCAATATAAAGTAGCCATGATGGCAAGTAATCTTTTAGTAGAATTGGACTTGTTTTGAAAGGGTTTAAAGTTAACACTATGGTTAACTTGGAAGAGGTAAGAACCATCCACTTTGTGGTGAACCCATTCAAGGATTGAAAGACATTTGTACAATCAATTAGGAGTAAAGAAAGAGAGATAAGACAATTTCAAGAAATTCCCAAGGAAGCATTAAACCATGGAAAGTGGTACTTAAATCTTTTCAATAGTATAACCAAAAGCTATATTAATCCTTATAAAGGTTCTTAAGATTTGGAAACAAAAAAGGCATGAGTGGATACATAGAATTGAGTGGAGAGGGAGATTTATAGGAAATCCTAGGCTAAGTTGTTATGCTTGAAAGAAAAGAGAATCAAGATCTCAAGATAAAAACAAAGTTTATATCAATTTTTCCTAATCAATAGGAAATGATCAGACTTGGAACATGATTATTTAAATAGTTGTGATTAGAAATACTACATAGTTTTCCATAGAAATAAAATCTATCCGATTCTTGGCAATAAAATCATGAATGTTACTAAGTTCAGTTAAGAAAGATCGCCCATCTGAAACCATATTAGTCGAACAAAAACACCTTCATCCATCACATAAACTAATAAATCTATGCCCAAGAATCTCGTAATATACAGAGGGGACTAATGAGCCTGCATTGTGAATATGAAGCAATGGAACCATGGACATTCTTTATGCATTCTTCATTTGGAACTATGTAGATGCAGTCAGAGTCTTGTTGATATGTTTAGGTAATGATGTGTGTGAACACACTAGGACCAATGGGGCACTTTTTTCCCTCTCTAGGAGTTTTTTCCCCCCAGCTTGTATATGCCCCTATAGCCTTAATGAGTCACTTATCTTTGTACATTCGAGTGGTAGTACATTCAGTATTGTGTGTTGTGCTCCAAGCTTCTTCTTCTTCCTTGTGTTGTTCACATGCTTCTACAGACCTCAAACTCCAACAATTGGTATCAGAGCAAGTCGCTGCTTCATCTAGGGCATCATTGGCACCCCACTTGTCACAGTCTCAAAATCGCACGAAATTTGGTGAGCATACTCAGGGCGATTAGGAGTTCAAAAACGTCTTCGCTTTGTCGTGTCGAAATCGTGATCTGAGCTCCTTTTGGCCTTCGAACGCACTATCATAGTGCTTATGTAGGCAATTTTGTCTTTTTGTGTCAAAGATATATATGGGTTTTGGTTCATCAGTATAAGCATCTTGAAGTCTGCTACAGGTTTAGCAAAAGTCAATGGGGTAGTTCTGCTCAACTTTTTGAGATACAATTTTTTTTCTACATAAGGTTATTTTAGTCAATGGTCATGGCTAAAAGTAGTGATGTATTCCATATGTTGGCTATTGAGGATAAGTTGGATGGTACCAATTACCCATTATGGGCTTATATGATGCATCATGTATTGGTTGCAAAAGTATTGTGGAATATTGTGCAAGGTGTTGAAAAATGTCCTATTACACCTACATATTGGTGTATTTCATCCAAGCCTAGTGCTTGATCACTCATAACTATAAAGCATTGCTTATGAACACTCTCAATGAGAGATTCATAGGAACACCCCTTGTAATTCTTGAAAAAGTAATACCTTGAAAAGTTAAAGTCTATGAAGAAGATCGTGGCCTTGTTAGGCATGAATTATGAGGTGAGTTTTAGGAGTGATTGATAATTGCATGATTTCTCAACTTTAGAGGAACTTTTAGGTACAATCCCTCCAAGATTTGAATTCAAATATCTATATATACACATATGTATAGTCACGGATAAGAGCAGAGCTTAGAACTACATTATGAGGAGATTCTAATCAAGCACCAAGTCAAGTGAAACACACATTGTGCTCCTCCTTCCCAAGCTTCATGTCCATTCATATCATGTACAATATGTGCAATACAACTTGATTTTCAAGCTACATCTTGGAGTCCTTCTCATCTAGTGCTACATGTTCACATTCATATTTTTAGTCAACTTTAGTGAGTGATTTCTCTTTGTGTAGTTAATCTTTTGCTAAGCTTTAAAGTGGTATATGTGATCTAATAATTCTATTTGCATTGTACCAATTTTCATCATCATCATTGGTTTATTACTTTGTGAGTTACATTCATTTGAAGTCAACTAGGTAATCTAGCAGTCACTTCCTAAAATGTCGAGATGACACCCATACATTGTTAGATTTATTTATCTCCATATGTTTCATGGAAATTCATTAAATTTGTTGCTTTAGATTCATCATATATCTAATTAGAAGTG
Source organism: Ceratopteris richardii (assembly GCA_020310875.1). Classification (NCBI taxonomy): domain Eukaryota; kingdom Viridiplantae; phylum Streptophyta; class Polypodiopsida; order Polypodiales; family Pteridaceae; genus Ceratopteris; species Ceratopteris richardii. The sequence goes on along the minus strand of CM035425.1, from coordinate 164,227,370 downwards.
TGCAAAAGATCTCTGCTCAATTTTAAGTGGGTTGTGAGCTCTGAGTTATGTTGGACTTAGACGTCTGCGGAAGCACGCAAACAACACAAGGAAGAAGAAGAAGCTTGGAGCACAACACACAATACTGAATGTATTACTAGAGAATGTACAAAGATAAGTAGCCCATTAGGGCAATAGGCGTAAATACAAGTCGAGGGGGGAAAAACCTCCTAAAGAGGGAAAAAGTGCCCCGATGGTCCTAGAGTGTTCACACACATCACTACCTAAATATATCAACAAATCCACCCTGGGAGTGAGGCAGTGAACAGTAGCTGGCACTCATCTATAATGAAGTTCCAAGCTATGTGGAAATCACTCCGCAAAAGGAAGTAAGCCCAAAGCTTTGCGGAAAGCTTCAAACTTCTCCCTAGGCAGAGCCTTCGTGAAAAGGTCTGCAATGTTCTCTTGCGTGGGCACATATGCCAAGCTAATCTCCCCAGCAGAGAACCTCTCCCTGACATGATGATAATGCACCTCAATGTGCTTAGTGTGAGAATGGAACACATGTTTCCTCGCAATTGCCAATGCGCTCTGACTGTCAGTGAAGATGGTGGTGGCAGAAGACTGACCAACACCCAAATCAGCCATAAGGTGTGTGAGCCACACACACTCAACAGTAGCTGTGAAAGTTGCCCTATACTCAGCCTCACAACTAGAAGTGGCCACAGTAGGCTGCTTCTTGCTCAACCAAGATATACATGAGCTACCAAGCATGAAGCAAAAGCCACTAGTGGACACACGAGTATCATAGCAACCAGCCTAGTCTGAGTCAGAAAAAGCATGCAAATATGGTAGTAGTTATCCGCCCTTGGGATAAAACAATCGAAGTAGCCGAGCACCACTCAAGTAGTGAAAGATGTGCTTAACTACCTGTCAATGCTTGACACGTGGGCAATGCATAAACCTACTCATCTGTGAGACAACAAACTGAATATCTGGCCTAGTAATGCATACGTAAATCAGGCATCCAACAACCTGCTAATAGAGGACAGCATCAAATGCATCTCTAGCATCATGAAGACTCAATTGTAAACTTGTCTCCATAGGAGTGGCAATAGGCTTACAGTCTTCAAGGCCAAAACACTGCAAGAATGTGTCAATATATTTCGTTTGACACAAAAACCATTCCACCATCAACTTGCATAAATTGAATGCCCAAATAATGATGCAAATGCCCCAAATCAGACATCTGAAATGAGGCATGCAAATCAACCTTAAAATCAGCAATATGCTTCTCAATACGACCAGTGAGTAGCATGTCATCAACATAGACAACAATGATCAGAAGCACATCATTAGCACGCTTAACATATAAGGTGCTTTCAGTTGGACTGTTCTCAAAACCATGTGCAATCAGATAGACATGTATCTTCTCATACCAAGTAGTGGTGCTTGCTTTAAACCATATAATGCCTTCTTTAACTTGCACACCTGGTTTTCATGCCCTTTCTGCACAAAGCCACGGGGCTGAAAAACATACACTTCTTCATGCAAGTCACCATTCAAAACTGCAGTTTTAATGTCCAACTGATGTACAGTCCAACCATGATGGGCTGCAAGTGCACAAATGCTCCGAACAGTAGTCATACGTCATGTAGGTGCAAAGGTCTCATCAAAATAAATGCCTCTTTCCTGCGCATAACCCTTTGCAACAAACCTAGCCTTATACCTGTCAACTGTACCATTAGGTTTACGCTTCAGCTTGTATACCCACTTAGTGCCAATGGCCTTCTTGCCAGGAGGCAAATCACATAAAGACAAAGTACCATTCTTCATTATTGCATCATATTTAGATTGCTATGCAACCATCCGATTTTTTGAATTTTATGCTTCATCAAACGAAAAATGCTCATTCTCATCACAGAGACTAGGCCATACCATAGCAATCTGATGCAAAAGAGGCACTATGAGAGCCTGATCGAGTACGATATGACAGAGGTGCATCTAACTTGCTGTCACACAAGATCTGCACTAGCCATTTTGGCATAGTTCTTGCCTGCTCAATATCAGCTCTCTCATCAATAAGTGCATCATGTACATCTGCATCAGAAATGGAATTATCTGCATCATCACATGAAACCTACAAAGGCTAAGAAGTTGCCTCATTAGGACCAGCGCTAGATTGTCCACTTGTAAAAAGAGGCAGCAAGGTATCAACATGTTTTTGGAGCTCACAAATGTCTCCTTAGTACATGAAAGCAATGGCTGGATAGCATCTTCCACAAAAACAACATCACGGCCTAACCAGAATGCGTTTAGTCTGTGGATGATACAGACAATAGCCTTTACTTTCAGAACTGTACCCAACAAAAATACATTTTATTGCTTTATCATCCAATACTCTGAGATGTTGTTCAAGCACTAATGCATATGCCAAACAACCAAAAACACGCAGATGAGCAACAGATGGCTTGCGGTCATGCCAAGCCTCATATGGAGTGATAGACTGCAGCGCTTTAGTGGGACACCTGTTCAGTACATATGCTGCACACATGACAGCCTCAAGCCAGAAACTATGTGGTAAAGCCTGACTCTTGACCATACACCTCGCCGTCTCCATGAGTGACATGTTCTTTCGTTCATCAACTCCATTCTGTTGAGGTGTATATGGCACTGTAAAATGGTGTTTTATCCCACGTTCAGCCAGAAATGTATTAAAATCAGAAGACGTATATTCCCCCCCTCGATCAAAACGGAGGGTGCCCATTCTACATGTTGCCAGATTTTCAGCCAAAACCAAAAACTGTTTGAAGCACATGAACACTTTGGACTTTGCCTTCAATGGATATACCCATGCATTCCTGGAAAAATCATCAATGAAAGTCACAAAGTAAAGATAATTCCCAATCGAAGGTGTCTGCATAGGACCACATACATCACTATGTACAAGCTGCAATTTCTAAGTAGCCCGAGTTGAACCATCTTTTGGAAAGGATGAACGCTGCATTTTGGCCAAAATACAACCTTCACAAACATGTTTTCCAGGTGCCTCAAGTTTGGGCAAAGAGGACACCATTTCAGATTTTTATAGGTGTAGCAAACTAGCAAAATTTAGATGACCAAAGCGTGCATGCCAAAGCTTTGCATCTGACATAGCCTGAGAATCATTTATTGCACATGCCAAATCTATGAGCTTATACATCCCACGACATAAAATGCCAGAAGCAATAATCACATTGCTATTTGACAGATCATGAACTATACATCTGTCATCAACAAATTTCACAACCAAGCCAATCTTGGCTAATGCAAAAACTGATAATAGGTTCTTCTTGATCCCTGGCACAAATAAAGCATCTGACAAAGTGAAAGAACTACCATCAGTAGTAGTCAAAATGATCTTACCAACTCCCATAAGAGGATAAGAGGAGTTGTTGGCGCATGTAATAGTATTCCCTATAGGGGCAGGCTCGAGTGAAGAGAAGAAACTATGCTACGAGGTAATATGTTGGGTTGCCCCACTGTCAAAATACCAAACATCTGAGTCTACTGCAGACATGCACTGCTCATGAGAAGATGGTTCAAAACTATAGACAGTAGTAAATGCCCATTCTTATTCCTACACAAGATTAGCAGACTCTGTTTTTGGTGTAGAGGCCTCTGCAACAACCATTCCAACCTCTTTCTTCTTTGCCACTTTAGCAGCCAGTTTTGGACAGTTCTTTATGATATGATCATTCCCTTTACAGTACTTACAAAACAATTTCTGCTTTTCTGATTTCTTCTCATCTTTATCTTCCTTCTTTGAATATGCAGAATTAGCAGATTTTTGCTTACTAATTGAAGAGCTCCATTTTCCTTTGCCCTTCTGACTAGCCAGGAAAGCTTGATCTGCAACTCGCATAATGGACCTATTTTGCCTAGACTGATCTTCCTGCAACAGAACAGAGACTAACTCCTCAAATGATAAGGCATTTGGATTGCCTTTCATCATCAACCAAAGAGTAGAAGCAAAACTTTGATATGAATTAGGAAGACCATTTAGAACGGTCTACACAAGTGAGCTATCTGGTATAACCTCATCAACAGAAATCAACTGTTCCTTCAAGTCTTTGATCTTCGTTAGGAAACTGTCCATAGAATCACCTTCATTCATGTGCTCACTCTCCAACTATTTTCATAGGTAAGCAACATGAGCTTCATTCCTAGCTTGGTACAATGTGGTAAGTGTATCCCAAGCATCCTTAGCTGTTCTGCAAGAGTGAATGTGAGGAATAATGGCACGTTTGACAGACAAAGCTATCAATGCATGTGATCATATTTCAGTGTTCATGTGTCAGCATGTGCTAGAAGTGTGACCCTAGTGAAGTCATAGAAGAAGAAAAGAATGATGATGATCTAGAGTCCATTGTGATGGATAGTTGCTTTAACTCGGAGGAGCACTATCTATAGAAATAGGAGTGTTTAACCAAAAAGAAGAAGAACCTCTCACAAGCATTAAAATGGTGAATTCAAAGGATGGAAGTGAGGGTAATAAAAAAAAGAAAAGAAAAGAAAGGCAATGAAACAAGAAGACGAGGAATCAGTGTTTGAAGTACTAGAGGTTGAAGACCGGAAAATTTTGGTACGAATGCCTAAGAGAGAGGTCATTGTTGGAGAACCAATCACAAATTGGACATAAATTTGAAGGTCAAAGTCTAAGAAGAAAAGCACATGCCTATGTGAAGGGACAATTTCACACATGCACTATACTTGTAAATTTAGTTTTAACTTTAGTTCTAGAGTTTTCAAAAATCACGAGATTGAGAAAATCTATATAATTTAGTTTTGTATCAACTGACGTGGCAAGATGGAAAGTGAGAAAGAGATAGAGAGAGAGAAAGAGACGAGAGTTAGAGAGAATGAGAGATTTTGTATGACTGAGTATAGTCGGGCTTCTCTGAGTGAGAAAGCACCTGTAAACTTTTGAGTTTTTCATAGTTATGAGAAGAACTAAGTAAAGTTCTGTGTATGAGATTCTCTTCTCCATCTTTATGCTTTGCCTACTGTGTAATGATGTCAAAAGTTGAAGTTTTCCAAGAAACTCGATGCCTGGCATCAAGTTTGTGTTGATAAGTCATTGTTTTCATTCTCTGAGTTTTACCTGTTGTTAAATCTTCTTAAAAAACATGAGGTTTGTGGAGCAACTCGATGCTTGGCATCGAATTTCAACGTAAAGTTGATACCTAGCATTGACTTCCAACATAAAAGTCTTTTACTTCATGTTTGTGTTCCAGAGACTAGTTCAGATGTTGAAAAAGTGGCTTGAAACACATGAATTCGATGCCTGGCATCGAATTCTTGCTGCAAGTCAATGCGAGGCATCGAATTTTCATTATAGGGATATTTTATTTTACTAAAATAGGCAAGTTTTCTAGTTTTGGTAGCTCATACAGGGTCATCTTGTGAAGGCCATAACTTGATGTGTAGTGGTCGATTTCTTGCAACTAATAGCTTGTTGGAAAAGTCTTCTCTTCTATTTCCATCTGCCAAAAGATCTTTGAGAAATAATATCTGTGCTAAGAGAAATTAGCAAAAGATTGAAGGTATGTCATTTTAGTGACTAAAAATTTCTAAAGAAGCAAAGTTCTTAGTTTAAGCAATCATTTCTCAAAGTTTGGAGAAGCATTGAGTTAATGGTGACCATAGAGGTGTTCTAGTCTCACATTAATTCATTTATTGTGATGTTTCATACATCAACGAGTGGTATCAGAGCAAAAAGGGTTCTAGAGAGCAGAAGGCATCAAAGGTACGAGAAGTTTTGGAAAGTTTTCATTAAAAGTTTAAAAGTTGAGCATTCAAAGACACAAGGCATTGGAATATTATTTCAAAAGTATATTCATACAGAAAGAACTCCAAAAGGTATTATTATTTAGCCTTTAAACTCAGGGGTTGAACTAGAAGCAAATAATTATGGTAGATCATATCTCCATTGATAAACTGGACAGAGATAACTATGGCATAATTAGCAAGGATCAAATCAGAATCAAAATAACAATAACAGAGGCAGAGGTGGAAGATTTCAAAGTTAGTCTCAGAGAGATAGACAAAATCAAAGAGGAGCTATGGTAGAGGTGGAGGAAGAAGTTGGGGACATAATCAATCCTACAATACCACCTACTACAATTATGCAAATGACACACAGAATGAAGGTCATACATCATTGATGATGAATTCAATCAACACATCAGATAAAGAAGATCTAAAGGTATTTTACATTGACTCTGGATGTTCTAATCATTTGTCAGGAAACATAGAATTGATGTCAGAATTGGAAAAAGGCATTTCTAGTCATACAATTCAAACAGGTGATAATACAAGACATAGTGTACATTCAACTGGAAAAGTGAAATGCAAGAGTGGAGCAGATTTGCTAACCAATGTTTTCTATGTTCCAACAATACCTAAAAACTTGATTAGTGTGGGATAAATAGTTGAAAAAGGTTTTCAAGTAAGGTTTACAAATGAAGGAGTATTTGTTGAAGATCTAGAAAATGGATATAATCAGATTGTTTGTGGTAAGAAAGAAGGTGGACTCATTACTTTAAGAGTGCGAGGGAACATTGGTCAAGCTTTGCTCATACATGGTGAAGGAGTGATTATAAAACTTGTTCTCTGGCATAAGAGATTAGGTCATTTCAATGAAAGAGGAATTAAAGCTATGGTTGCAAATCAGTTTGTACTAGGACTACCTGTTGATATATTTAGGTAGTGATGTGTGTGAACACACAAGGACCGCCGGGGCACTTTTTTCCCTCTTTAGGAGGTTTTTTTTCCCCCGGCTTGTATATACGCCTATTGCCCTAATGGGCTACTTATCTTTGTACATTCTCTAGTAATACATTCAGTATTGTGTGTTTGTGCTCCAAGCTTCTTCTTCTTCCTTGTGCTGTTCGCGTGCTTCCACAGACGTCTATCTCCAACAATTGGTATCAGAGCAGGTCATCGCTTCTTCTAGGGCACCGTCGACACTCCTCCATTTGCAGTCTCGTTTCGGCCTTCGAACGCACTATCGCAGTGCTTGTGTAGGCTATTTCATCCTTTTGTGCCAAAGGTATATACCAGTTTCTGTTCGCCAGTTTAAGCGTCTCGAAGTCTGCTACAGGTCTAGCAGAACTCGTCTGGGTAGTTCCGTTCAACTTTTTGAGCAAGTGCTGGAGGTGCTGGAGCTGATGAAGATGGTGTCCAAGATGATATTCCACAGATTCCTATTCGTGCTGCTGTTTCTGTTGCACCTACTGCAGAGCAGATTCGTTGGGATGGCAGAGATGCCCAGGCACATGCATTGATAGCTTTGTCTGTCAAACGTGCAATTATTCCTCACATTCGCTCTTGCTGAACAGCAAAGGATGCTTGGGATACACTTACCACTTTGTACCAGGCAAGGAATGAGGCTCGTGTTGCTTACCTCCGAAAACAGTTGGAGAGTGAGCACATGAATGAAGGTGATTCTATGGACAGTTTTCTTACAAAGATCAAAGGCCTGAAGGAACAATTGATTTTTGCTGATGAGGTTATACCAGATAGCTCACTTGTGCAGACCGTTCTGAATGGTCTTCCTGATTCATATCAGAGTTTTGCCTCTACTCTTCGGTTGATGATGAAAGGCAATCCGAATGCCTTGTCATTTGAGGAATTAGTCTCTGTTCTGTTGCAGGAAGATCAGTCCAGGCAGAACAGGTCCATTATGCGTGTTGCAGATCAAGCTTTCCTGGCTAGTCAGAAGGGCAAAGGAAAATGGAGCTCTTTTACTAGTAAGCAGAAATCTGCAAATGCTGCACAATCGAAGAACCAGGATAAAGATGAGAAGAAATCAGAAAAGCAGAAATTGTTCTGCAAGTACTGTAAAGGAAATGAACATATTATAAAGAACTATCCAAAACTAGCTGCTAAAGAGGCAAAGAAGAAAGAGGCTGGAATGGTTGTTGCAGAGGCATCTACACCAAAAATAGAGTCTGCAAATCTTGTGCAGGAAGAAGAATGGGCGTTTACTACTGTTTGCAGTTTTGACCCATCTTCTCATGATCAGTGCATGTCTGCAGTAGACTCAGATGTTTGGTACTTTGATAGTGGGGCGACCAAACATATTACCTCGCAGCGCAGTTTCTTCTCTTCACTCGAGCCTGCCCCTACAAGGAATACTGTCACATGCGCCAATAACTCCTCTTATCCTGTTATGGGAGTTGGTAAGATCATTCTGACTACTGCTGATGGTAGTTCTTTCACTTTGTCAGATGCTTTATTTGTGCCAGGGATCAAAAAGAACCTGTTATCAGTTTCTGCATTAGCCAAGATTGGCTTGGTTATGAAATTCGTTGATGACAGGTGTACAGTCCATGATCTCTCAAATGGTGATGTGATTATTGCTTCTGGCATCTTATGTCGTGGGTTGTATAAGCTCATAGACTATGAAAGATCTGTGAATGATTCGGCATGTGCAGTTCATGATTCTCAGGCTATGTCAGATGCAAAGCTTTGGCATGCATGCTTTGGTCATCTGAATTTCGCTAGTTTGCTACGCCTGCAGAAATCTGAAATGGTGTCCTCTTTGCCCAAGCTTGAGGCTCCTGGAAAACATGTTTGTGAAGGCTGTATTTTGGGCAAAATGCAGCGTTCTTCTTTTCCAAAAGATGGTTCAGTTCGGGCTACACAGAAATTGCAGCTTGTACATAGTGATGTCTGTGGTCCTATGCAAACACCCTCTTTTGGAAATTACCTTTACTTCGTGACTTTCATTGATGATTTTTCCAGGCATGCATGGGTATATCCACTCAAAGCAAAGTCCGAAGTGTTCATGTGCTTCAAACAGTTTTTGGTTTTGGCTGAAAATCTGTCAGCATGTAAAATGGGCACCCTCCGTTCTGATCGAGGGGGGGAATATATGTCTTCAGATTTTAATGCATTTCTGGCTGAACGTGGGATAAAACACCAATGTATAGTGCCGTATACACCTCAACAGAATGGAGTTGCTGAACAAAAGAACAGGTCACTCATGGAAATGGCGAGGTGCATGGTCAAAAGTCAGGCTTCACCACATAGTTTCTGGCTTGAGGCTGTCATGTGTGCAGCATATGTACTGAATAGGTGTCCCACTAAAGCGTTGCAGTCTATCACTCCATATGAGGCTTGGTATGACCGCAAGCCATCTGTTGCTCATGTGCGTGTTTTTGGTTGTTTGGCATATGCATTAGTGCCTGAACAACATCGCAGAAAATTGGATGATAAGGTAGTAAAATGTATTTTTGTTGGGTACAATTCTGAAAGTAAAGGCTATCGTCTGTATCATCCACAGACTAAACGCATTCTGGTTAGCCGTGATGTTGTCTTTGTGGAAGATGCTATTCAGCCATTGCTTTCATGTACTAAGGAGACATCTATTAGCTCTAAAGACATGTATGATACTTTGATGCCTCTTTTTACAGGTGGACAGGCTAGTGCTGGTCCTAATGAGGCAACTTCTCAGCCTTTGCAGGTTTCATATGATGATGCAGATCATTCCATTTCTGATGCAGATTTACATGATGCACTTGTTGATGAGAGAGCTAATATTGAGCAAGCAAAAACTATGCCAAAATGGCTGGTGCAGATTTTGCGTGACAGAAAATTAGATGCACCTTTGTCATATCGTACTCGTTTAGGCTCTCATAGTGCCTCCTTTGCATCAGATTGCTATGCTATGGCTGCATCTAGTCTCTGTGATGAGAATGAGCCTGTTTCTTTTGATGAAGCTTAAAATTCATAAAATTGGATGGTTGCTATGCAATCTGAATATGATGCTATAATGAAGAATGGTGCATGGTCTTTATGTGACTTGCATCCTGGCAAGAAGGCCATTGGCACTAAGTGGGTATACAAGCTGAAGCGTAAACCTGATGGTACAGTTGACAGGTATAAGGCTAGGCTTGTTGCAAAGGGTTATGCACAGGAAAGAGGCATTGATTTTGATGAGACCTTTGCACCTACATGCCGTATGACTACTGTTCGGAGCATTTGTGCACTTGCAGCCCATCATGGTTGGAATGTACATCAGTTGGACATTAAAACAACATTTCTGAATGGTGACTTGCATGAGGAAGTGTATATTTTTCAGCCTTGTGGATTTGTGCAGAAAGGGCATGAAAACCAGGTTTGCAGGTTAAAGAACGCATTATATGGTTTAAAGCAAGCACCACGTGCTTGGTATGAGAAGATACATGCCTATCTGATTGCACATGGTTTTGAGAACAGTCCAACTGAAAGCACCTTATATGTTAAACGTGCCAATGATGTGCTTCTGATCATTGTTGTCTATGTTGATGACATGCTGCTCACTAGTCCTATTGAGACACATATTGCTGATTTTAAGGCTGATTTGCATGCCTCATTTGAGATGTCTGATTTGGGGCATTTGCATCACTATGTGGGCATTCAGTTTATGCACGTTGATGGTGGAATGGCTTTGTGTCAAACGAAATATATTGACACATTATTGCAGCGTTTTGGCCTTGAAGACTGTAAGCCTATTGCCACTCCTATGGAGACAGGTTTACGATTGAGTCTTCATGATGCTGGAGATGCATTTGATGCTGTTCTCTATAAGCAGGCTGTTGGATGCTTGATTTACTTATGCATTACTCGGCGAGATATTCAGTTTGCTATCTCACAAATGAGTAGGTTTATGCATTGCCCAGGAGTCACGCATTGGAAAGCGGTTAAGCGCATCTTTTGCTACTTGAGTGGTACTAGGCTACTTGGGTTGTTTTATCCCAAGGGGGGATCACTACCGCCAGATTTGCATGCTTTTTCTGACTCAGATTGGGCTGGTTGCTATGACACTCATGTGTCCACCAATGGTTTTTGCTTCATGCTTGGTACCTCTTGTATATCTTGGTTGAGCAAGAAGCAGCCTACTGTGGCCATTTCCAGTTGTGAGGCTGAGTATAGGGCAGCTTTCACAGCGACTGTTGAGTGTGTGTGGCTCAGACGCCTTATGGCTGATTTGGGCGTTGGCCAGTCTTCTGCCACCACCATCTTCACTGACAATCAGAGCGCATCGGCAGTTGCGAGGAACCCTGTGTTCCATGCTTGCACTAAGCACATTGAGGTGCATTATCACTATGTCAGGGAGAGGTTCTCTGCTGGGGAGATCAGCTTGGCATATGTGCCCACGCAGGAGAACATTGCAGACCTTTTCACAAAGGCTCTGCCTAGGGAGAAGTTTGAAGCTTTCCGCAAAGCTTTGGGCTTACTTCCTTTTGTGGAGTGATTTCCACATAGCTTGGCACTTCCTTATACATGAGTGCCAGCTCCTTGTTCACCGCATCACTCCCATGGGGGATTTGTTGATATATTTAGGTAGTGATGTGTGTGAACACTCTAGGACCGCCGGGGTACTTTTTTCCCTCTTTAGGAGGTTTTTTTTCCCCCGGCTTGTATATATGCCTATTGCCCTAATGGGCTACTTATCTTTGTACATTCTCTAGTAATACATTCAGTATTGTGTGTTTGTGCTCCAAGCTTCTTCTTCTTCCCTGTGTTGTTCGCGTGCTTCCGCAGACGTCTATCTCCAACACTACCAAATGTGGAGTGTCAACATATGAATTATAAATGTGAAGCATGTCAAATGGGAAAAACACACAGGTTACCATTTCAGAAGAAAGGATTCATACATGATGGAGTACTAGAGCTTATTCATAGAGATGTATGGGGACCAACAAAAGAAGGATCTATCAATGGCTCAAGGTATTATGTTATTTTCATTGATGATGCTACAAGATGGATAACTCTGTATGTTTTGAAGGAAAGATCAGAAGTGTTTGGAGCTTTCAAGCAATTTCATGCATATGCGAAGAGAGTCACAGGTCAAAAGCTTAAGAGACTAAGGTCTCATGGAGGGGGAGAATACTTCTCCCAAGAGTTCAATGATTATCTTTGGAATGCAGGTATTAAGAGAGAAATAACCTGCAAGTATACACCACAACAAAATGGTGTAGCAAAAAGAAGAAATAGGACTGTGGTTGAGTTACTAGAGCTATGCTGAAGGAGAACAATTGTCCAAATTATCTTTGGATTGAGGCTATAAATACAGTTACATATCTTGTGAATAGACTGATGGAGAGTGTTAATCTCGAGAAGAACAAGCTACTCTTGAAGTTAGAGCACCTCTATATCAAGAGTAACTCAAAACCTTTACCAATTTAGAGGATCAATGATCAATTATCAAAAATTTGAACAAACTGTGAAGAAGGTGACTACACAGAAAGTCTGCTGCACATAACTCATTCATTGACTTATCAAATGTGTAAATTTTTTGATAAAACTTTGCATAAGTTGTTGCCTATAGTTTGTGCACCTCCTCCAAGTTAAATCATTCAAAAAGACTTAGTAGATTTTGAGAAATGATCTTAACAAGTCACCTATGTCTAAAACTGTAGTTCTTTACAGTCGACTTTGACACCTGCAACTTCTAAAGCTTGGTTCTCTTAAACTAGAAGATGTTTAATGAAATGCTTTTAGTCATAGGTAGCTTACCTTCCAAATGAAAGAATGAGTGCTTGCTTGCTCAAAACTTTACACTGTGGAAGGAGAACTGACGAAAACATTAGCATCAAATTTTGCACCTCCTACAACTTCTCTTCTTTACATTTACACATGTAAATGTTCCTACACTCAATTCTCTCAGCCTGATCACAACTGGAAGCTAAAATTTTGTACAGAGGTCAATGAACTATAGAGTTAGACTTGTACAAAAGCATTTCCCAAAAGATTCAACACAGAAGGAGAACTCTCAGAAATATCGAGTGCAATTTTTCTTCATTTCTGGAAAACTTTACATCTGAGTGATGAGAGAGATCTTACTCACTTCTAAAGTGTCTAATGACTCATACAACTTCTAATTTCTCTATTCACATGCTCTCTCTTATTTGCCCCGACATTTTTCCTTGTATATATAGGCAAATATGTACAAGCTCATAACCATACAAAAGTATAAGTGAGCTAACTCTAAGTTAATGTACATATGTATACATATCTTCATTCTCTGAACATATACTTTCTTCATGCTTCCTGACTTAATCTTTTCTTCAATCCTTGACTTCAAAACTTCAATTGTTGATTGCCTTGCACCAACATAGATTACTAGGTACAACTCTAAATGGAATGACTCCATATGAAGCTTGGTGGGGTAAGAAACCAACACTAGATCATTGCAAAGTGTTTGGATCAATTGCATATGCTTAAATGCCATCATAACTTAGACATAAACTTGAACCAAAGGTATAAAAATATGTGTTCATTGGTTATGATGAAAAGCAGATGGGTTACAGGTTGTGGAATCCTCTAACCAAACAATTTCTTGTTTCTAGAGATGTTACATTTGATGAACAGAAAAGTTTGTATGCAAATCAAAGTCATAAAGTTGAAGAATTTGAAGAAGAGGTAAGAAGATGTGAGAAAGGAAAATCAAGTGTGCAGATGAATGAAGATGAAGACTATATGCAAGCAAGTACATCCAGAAGTGGATTAACAAGGAGAAATGAAGAAGATCCTATATTTGATGAAGAGGTGTATCCAGACACATATGTTGAATGTGAACCAAGGAGGGTATTCTTATGATACTTCTTACATAACTCAGAAGAACTATGCATATATGGTCAAAGATGATGAAGAACCTCAGAACTATGATGAAGCAAAAGGTAAGAAACAATGGGAAGAAGCAATGAAGGAAGAATTCAATGCACTAGAGGAGAACAAGACATGGGAACTTGTTCCTAAACCAAATGGTAAGAAGGTAATTGGAAATAAATGGGTTTATAAAGAGAAGAAGCTTGCACATGGAAGTATAGCCAGATACAAAGCTAGATTGGTGGTGAAAGGCTATGCCCAAACTTATGGCATAGATTATGCTGAGACATTAAGTCCTGTAGCTAAGATGTCAACTATAAGGACAATCATTGCTATTGCAGCTTCAAAAGGATCGACTCTGAGTCAACTGGATATAAAGAATGCATTCTTGAACAGATACATATCAAATGAGGTATACATGGAACAACCTCAAGGGTTTATAGATTCCAAGTATCCAAATTTTGTCTGCAGATTGAGAAGAGCACTCTATGATTGAAGCAAGCTCCAAGAGCATGGAACTATAGACTGGTGAAGTATCTCAATGATCTTGGATATCAAAGTTCAAAAGCAGATCCAAGTCTACTCATCAAAAGAAGAGAGGAAGTTGCAATCTACATTTGTATTTATGTAGATGACATTATAATCTCAGGTACTTCAGATGAAGGAATCAAGGAGGTAGAGATATTACTTGAGAAAGAATTCAAGATCAGTGATCTAGGAAAGTTATCATACTTTCTTGGTATGGAAGTCACTTATACAGATCATGGCATATATATATATATATATATATATATATATATATATATATATATATATATATATATATATATATATATATATATATATATATATATATATATATATATATATATATCACAAGAAAGGTATCTTTTGAACCTATTGAAGTTGAACCTATTGAAGAAGTTTGGTATGGAGAATTGCAGAGAAGCTTCAACTCCACTTGAAGTTAATCACAAGCTCAATAAATATGATGGTGCATATTACAAAGATATGAGGAAGTATCAATCTCTTGTGGGTAGTTTGATTTATGCTACACTAACAAGACCTGATCTTAGTTATGTAGTGGGAGTTCTATCACAATTCATGCATTTTCCAAAGGATCCTCATTGCACTTCAAAGAAGCCATAAATGAAGGATTATATTATCCTTTCACTTCAGATTTGAAGTTGAGAGCCTATGGTCTCAGATTGGGCAGGTAATCATGATGACAGAAGATCAACTCATGGATACATGATATACATTGGTGATAAGCTTGTAAGCTGGTGTTCAAAGAAACAACATACAGTAGCATTATCATCAACTGAAGCTGAGTACAAAGAACTTGTAGAAGCAGCTAAGGAGGTCATATGGATGCAGACATTGTACAAAAGCTTGGGCATTAATCAAGGTATATCTACAATACATGGAGATAACATGAGTTCACTTTATCTTGCAAAAAAATCCAACATTTCATGCAAGAACCAAACATATAGAGATACAATATCATTTCCTGAGAGAAAAGGTAATGGAGAAAGAAATTGAAGTGGAGTACATTTCTATAAAGGATTAGATAGCAGATATAATGACAAAGAGCTTCAATGGTGTGAAGACCAGCAGCTTCAAAAGCATGGCAGGAGTAAAAAGAAAAGAAGATGCTATGAAGAAAGATAGAATGTCAATTAGTGATTGAGGGGGAGCTGTTGGAGAACCAATCACAAATTGGACATAAATTTGAAGGACAAAGTCTAAGAAGAAAAGCACATGCCTATGTGAAGGGACAATTTCACACATGTACTATGATTGTAAAGTTAGTTTTAACTTTAGTTCTAGAGTTTTCAAAAATCACGAGATTGAGAAAATCTATATAAGTTAGTTTGTGTCAATTGACACGACGAGATGCAAAGCGAGAAAGAGATAGAGAGAGAGAAAGAGATAAGAGTTAGAGAGAATGACAGATTTTGTATGATTGAGTATAGTCGGGCTTCTCTGAGTGAGAAAGCACCTGCAAACTTTTGAGTTTTTCATAGTTATGAGAAGAACTAAGTAAAGTTCTGTGTATGAGATTCTCTTCTCCATCTTCATGCTTTCCTTACTGTGTAACGATGTCAAAAGTTGAAATTTTCCAAGCAACTCGATGCATCACATCGAGTTTGTGTTGATAAGTCATTGTTTTCATTCTCTGAGTTTTACCTATTGTTAAATCTTCTTATAAAACATGAGGTTTGTGGAGCAACTCGATGCCTGGCATCGAGTTTCAACGTAAAGTTGATAGCTAGCATCGACTTCCAACATAAAAGTCTTTTAATTCATGTCTGTGTTCAAGAGACTAGTTCAGATGCTGAAAAAGTGGCTTAAAACACATGAATTCAATGCCTGGCATCAAATTCTTGCTGCAAGTAGATGTGAGGCATCAAATTTTCATTACAGGGACATATTTTTTACTAAAACATGCAAGTTTTCTAGTTTTGGTAGCTCATACAGGGTCATCTTGTGAAAGCCATAACTTGATGTGTAGTGGTCGATTTCTTGCAACTAATAGCTTGTTGGAAAGCTCTTCTCTTCTATTTTCATCCACCAAAAGTCTTCGGGAAATAATATCTATGCTAAGAGAAATAAGAAAAAGAGTGAAGATATGTCATTTTAGTGACTAGAAATTTTTGAAGAAGCAAGTTCTTAGTTTAAGCAATCATTTCTAAAGTTTGGAGAAGCATTGAGTTAATGGTGACCATACAGGTGTTCTAGTGTCACATTAATTCATTTCTTGTGATGTTTCATACATCAACATTCATTACAAGAGAGGCATATGACAATAAAGAAAAGACAAAAAAAAATTATTGTAACTATTAAAGGGAACGAAGAGCGATGTACGTACATAGGAGAAGACCTAAGTGCAGAAGAAGAAGCAAAGCTTGTAGCTTTATTAAGGGAATATAGGGACGTGTTTGCGTGGAGCTATAAAGACTTTAAGGGGGTAGATATGAGAATATGCTCTCATACGATTCCCATGATAGCTCATGCCAAGCCCACCAAACAAAATCCATATACATATAATGATACATATGAAACCAAAATAAAGGAAGAAATTGATAGATTGATTGAAGCTGGATTTATCTATGAGATTGAGCATATTGAATGGGTGTCCCCCATTATAGTGGTGCCGAAGAGGAATGGGAAGTTGCGAGTGTGTATTGACCTTCAAAAAGTTAATGCCGCCACGATCAGAGATAGCTATCCGCTTCCAATCACCGAACATTTATTGGAGCGTGTTGCAGGCAAGGAATTTTATAGCTTTCTTGATGGATTTTCAGGTTACAATCAAGTAGCCATTGCCCCAGAAGATCAACATAAGACTACTTTTGCCATCGAGTGGGGAATCTTTGCATTTCGTGTGATGCCATTTGGGCTCACCAATGCACCGGAAAACATTCCAAAGGCTCATGTGTCATGTCTTCAAAGAGTTCTTGCGAAAGAGCTTAGAAGTATATTGGATGATTTATGTGCCCATTCCCAAGAAAGGAGATACCATATTCCTGAGCTCAAACAGGTCTTCAACAAGTGCAGAGAATATTGAGTGTATCTGAACCAAGAGAAGTGTGTGTTCATGGTATGGCAAGGTAAAATCTTAGGTCACATTGTTTCTAAGAATGGAATATCAATAGATGAGGACAAAGTTAGAGCCATAGAAGACCTGCCAAGGCTGAGGAATGTTAAAGAGGTACAA
This sequence comes from Ceratopteris richardii, assembly GCA_020310875.1. Lineage (NCBI taxonomy): Eukaryota > Viridiplantae > Streptophyta > Polypodiopsida > Polypodiales > Pteridaceae > Ceratopteris > Ceratopteris richardii. Next base: position 164,210,029 of record CM035425.1, on the reverse strand, counting down.
ACCTTTATGGGCCATTGTGGATATTATCGTGGGTTTATCCACATGTATGCAATCATAGCTGACAAATTTTGAGTGGAACGATGAATGCGAAAATTCCTTTAATGAGTTGAAGAGACGATTGTGCACAACACCAATACTAACCACTCCTGATTGGACTAAACCATTCCATGTTCATGTGGATGCATCCAATCATGCAATAGGATGTGTGCTAGCACAACCCACTAGTGAAGGAAATCTAGATTTGCCTATAGCTTATGCTAGTAGACAACTAAATGCAGTTGAACGAAACTATACAACAACCGAGCAAGAAGGCTTAGGCATGGTATGCGTCGTAAAGAAGTTTAGACTCTATCTATTGGCCAACAAGTTCAATTTTTCATCGACCATCAAGCTTTATTATATTTGGTCAATAAACCTTGCAATACAGGATGCTTAGTAAGATGGTTCCTCTTACGAATGGAATATGACTTTGAAGTGGTTGTTAGGAAAGGTAGGAACCACCTCAAGGCGGATCACCTATCTCACATCACTTCAGGAGAGTCACCACAAGGAGTGTCTAATGAATTGATTGATGCTTATCTGTTCAATTTAGAAGTTTTCCCTAAATGGGAAAATAAGTTGGTACTTGTCCTAACATTTGGACCCACAAATAAGAATGTGAGAATGAGCAAAGAAGAAATTGTAAAATCACAAAACTATAAAATATTGGCAAGGAGCATGTACAAACAAGATACAGAGGGTGTACTAGCTTGTTGTGTTGAAGATGATGAACATAGTAGTTGGTTGCAACAAGATCATGAAGGATTTCTAGGAAATCACTATTCTAAACAACGAACATTACAAAATCTGAAACATTTAGGAGTGTATTGGCCTAGTATGGATAAAGAAATATGTGAGTGGATTAAGGATTGTCCGATGTGCAAAGAGAGACCCCCAATGGAGCATGCTACCCTTTATCACGTGACATTAATTCGAGACTGGAGTGCTCCATTGGTAGAATTCATGAAATCAAGAACATTACCCAGCGAGGCTAGTCTAGCAAGAAGACGAAGCATGGAGCAAGAGGCTCAAAACTATGCCTTAGTAGGAGACAGCCTATATCGAAGAGGCAAAGATAACTTTTTAAGACTGTGTGTTCATGAATCAGACTCCTTGAAAGTCTTAGAAACTGCACACAATGGTGTTGTAGGTGGACTCTTTGGTCCTAATTGAGTAATTAAGACCATTCTATTCTAAGGACTTTGGTGGCCCACTCTTCATATGGATGCACATACCTATGTGAAGCAATGTGACACATGCCAATGTGCCCAATATCCGATTAGGAGAGATGAGATGCCCTTGAGGCCAATGATGGGAGGACGTGCATTCTCGAAGTGGGGCATAGACTTTGTAGATCCTATTAATCCCCCAGCTAGAAACTCCCATGCATAGTACATTATTGTTGCCACATATTACCTTACAAAGTGGGTAGAAGTAAAAGGCACAACAAAAAGTGATGCTCAAAGGATGGCAAAGTTCTTATTTGAGAACGTGTTCACAAGATATGGACTACCAATAAAGTTAGTGAGCAATAGAGGCACACACTTCTTGAATGAAGTAATTGACAACCTTCTCCAAGAATTCTTTGTGATACATAGGAAGTTTTCCCCCTATCATCCACAAGCTAACGGACAAGCCGAGAGCACAAATAAGATCCTATGTAATGTATTGATGAAACTCGTAAATAATAAATTCTCCAATTGGGACAAACAGCTTTATCATGCCGTTTGGGTCGCCTACAAAATGGTACTCAATGCCACCTCATTTCACATGGTCATCGGACAGAATGTTGTGCTACCATTGGACTTCCTAATACCAGCTTTAAAAGTAGCACATGAGCATGAGTGGAATGGACATGAATTGTCCCCTAGGATCTTTGATCTAGAATGTTTAGGTGAGACTATGAGCAGCAACAGGCATCTATGCTACAAAGAAAAGACAAAAGGCATTCTTTGATGCACACATCAAGGATAAAGGATTGAAAGATGGAGACCTAGTGTTGTTTTATACACTTAAGCAGCGTGCACGTAAATTGGAAAAAAGGGGATATGGACCTATGATAATTAATAGAGTTCCCACTAGCGGCGCAATTCAATTGGCCATGCTAAAAGGTGATATCTTGCCAAACTGTATTAGTGGATGCCGAGTCAAGTTATATCAAGAATCTCTTACAGAGGATATGCTAATGAGACTCAACACTGCTACGAACCGAAAAGAAGAAGAGTTAAGGGTTAGAGAAGAAGCACAGGCGGAGGCCAGAGAGCGCATTAGGCGAAATAAGTTAAGGTGGTTAGGCCTAGATGTCGATCCAAAAGGCCCAAGATATCACATGGCCATGTGCCAGACATCAAGTGTGAATGCTTCTCGAATAATCGATTGACGTCCCTTTGTGACCATACAAGTAGGACAAGGAAAGAATATAAGGACTGTGAGAGCATTGATTGACTCAGGTGCAACAAATAGCGCAGTCAGACTCTTATATTGCCAAGATCTTCACTTGAACATCAAGCCCATAGAAGCCTATCTTATAGGGTTGGGAGGTGTGGAAACCCCTTGTTTGGGTGAGGTAGAGCTTCCCATCTACCTTCAAGATGTTCCAATGAGAGTCAAAATGCTAGTGTGTCAAGATGAGGACCTTATGGACCCTTTTGTCTTGGGTCAAGATTGGATCTATGACCATGCAATCAACTTAAACCTAAAAAGTCAACTTCTTCAAGTTTGGGTACATGAACAGTGCATTACATTAGAATTAGAGAACTGTATGCTCACAAATCTAGGTGTCACACATTCTCTTAGTTCTTCTAAGACTAATCTTATAGAAGAAGATGTTTTAGGTGTCAAAAGCTCGATGGTGCAAAAGGATGCTGCCTCCAACAAAAGAGTCGAAGACCCATTGAAACTTCCTTCTTTTATGAAGTCTCAACCATCGATAGCAGTTCAATCCCAGAGGCAAGAGCAATGGTACAAGAAAGTTGCTATCTCAACTAGAAAAATAGATTTCAAGAAGAAAGTAGTTTCGATCATGAAGCAGATCTGGGTACGAAAGGGAGAGCAACCAATTACACTAGTGCAGTCAAATTCATTACTGGAGAAGCAGTAGATAAAGCCAAGACAACAAGTAGTCAAACAACAAAGATATCTATCTCAACGAGCCCTCCAAATTGGGGTACCAAAGCAATCAGGGAAGGCCAACCACACTATGATACAAATTTGGGTGCCTAAGAAATTAACTATTGCTCAACAAGTGAAATTAGGAATGTGGGTGCCTAACGAACTCTTACATACACAAAACCCTAAGCTCTCCCTCACAAGAAAAGTCTCAACAAAGAAACCACGGAGAGGCAAGGGTCAGAACCAAGCACAACGATCAAAAGAAGATCAATTCACCACTCTGGAAAAAGTAAGAAGACACTCATCAAGGATATGGGTATGGAAGCCAAAAGCACCAGTATCCCTCACAGAACCAAAGAGCCAACCACACGGGCTATAGAATTTAAGAAATCATTCAAAGATGAAGAAGCCAAAGGTGATCTCTATGCAGTCGAACATTGTTTTCAAGTGGATCCCTATAAGGAGGAATGGACGATCATTGTTTTGAGATGCAACGAATACCCCTCAACAAAGGCTGCGTCCATATCTGCAAGAACATTGAAAGCCTCGAACATGCCACAAGCATGTGCCTTTGGCATAACCTTGTCTTTTGCACCATTCAGGTCATGCATTTCCAGAGTGTGCATTGATATAGGGCCACATTATAGGGCCGTGCATAGACACATTTGAGAATCCTAGGCACATAAGACACATTTGATGTATGCACATTATTTTATTGATACTAACATCTTTCTTCTTGTTTGGTTATCTAGACCTAGTGTCCGACCTAGTTAAAAATTAGGCTCCAGGGCTTATTTGAGGGCTCAAACGGAGTCTAAAAATTATGAAAATTGGTAGGATGATATTTCTAATACTCCTCAAGCTCAAGGACTCCTCTTCTTGAACAAAATGGAGTTATAAAAAGGTGAGATGATATTTACAATGGTTTGAGTGATCAAAATCATTGTTTTTGTAGGGGATTCTTCTCAAAATTTGACATACACTTCTCCCTCTTCTTGTGTGTCCACTTTTCTAATGTGCTTCCATGCTTGTGATTGACCTTGAGTTCCAACACTCCCCCCCTCTCGAGTCTATCGTCCCTGACATACCCTTGTTCGAGTGGTTGTTCCCTGTAGCGCTTTAAGAGATAGTGTCCATCCTATATAAACAAGAGCCGTCTATCTTCCAAGCATAGCACGATAAGTTGTTTGGTTCTTCATTTGGCACTGCAAGCCTTTGCAAGTTGTAGTCCCTTGGTATGTACTTCGTCCTTGGATTCTTTCATGAAGATATATTTGTGAGCTTTCAACAGTTGTTAGGTGCTCAAAAGAGGTTGTTCATGTTGAGTTAGAGAAACTGTCAGTGGTGGATTGTTTCCTTGCTATTGTAGTTGTAACCTAATGTCCTCTAGATCTTTCAAAGATGATGTTCATAGTAGTCATGACAAGTACTCATAACCCATAGTGAATGATGGGTAATTTAGTGCATGGGTTGAAGAGAATATGTCTTGTGCAAGGCCTTGTAATGTGGCCCTATGCATGCTTACTTAGGGAATGCATTTCAAAACATATGGTGCAAAAAAATTTGGGTCTTGAACCAAGTGCTCAAGGGCATGTTGACGAAGAGGTTTCCTATTCTAACATTGTGATAGTGTTGCCAAAGTAGGGGATTCTTACCATGGTGAATGGTCGATCAATATTTAGCTCTTCATGTTGTACACCCATCATTGTGATGGACCATGGGCTGGTCTATCATTGTCGATGAATGCCCTTGTTGATGGTCCACTGATGAGATTCTTCAAGTGCTTGATCCTATCCCCTCTCTTCAAAGCAGCATTTGTCAAATACTGAGAATTGAATTTCTTTTTATTTCGTGACAAACATCATTGGGTAATTGCACCAAGTTTAGTTTCACATATTCTCTTTAGCTCACCATAAGCAGGAGTCTTCTCACCTAGTATACATACAAGGATTTGCAGGGTACTAGAACTACCCCTTGCAAATATCTCCTTGGATGCTCTCGTACATAGAGTAGTTAAGCATCACTCAAGTTGCAAACCTTCAAGCTCTTCCCTCCTACCATGGTAAGGGGGAACAGTAGTTGTGGATGCCATGTTCATGCCAAGTTCTGGACATCTACCAGATAAGGTAGCAATTATATTTTCTGCTAGCCGAGACACACTTCTATCCAAACTGATAAATGCCCAATCATCAACGGTTCCACCTTCAACTAAGCATGACTCATTCATGTTCCATGAGCCAAACCTGGGAACGGCCAAAATTAGTCAAAAAACTATAAAAAAGATAGAGAGCTCATTTTTTGGGTTAGCATCTTTGAGGTTGGCTTGTTCGAGATTGAAGCTTTGTAAGATAGTTCTTTGTAATAGAAGCTTTCTATTGTGCCTCTCTTTGCTCTTACCATGTGTGCATATGTGTGCGTATGTGTGTGCATGCTTGTGTGCTTTCACTCATGCACTCGTGCCTTCACTTGCTCTCTGATTTAGAAGATCCCAAAAATAAACATGAAGTGCAGACAGGTGATGATACAAGACATTCAGTGGAGAAAATAGGTAATGCCAAGACATCAGATGGTAACATGAATCTTCTACGCAAGGTTTTGTATGTACCTGCCATAACCAAAAACTTGATAAGTGTTGGATAAATTGTGGAGAAAGGATTACAGGTTAGGTTTACAAGGCATATGTGGAAGACCCCAAGCAAGGATTTAGAAGAATTTCCAAAGGAGAAAAGATAGAAAGACTCTTCACCTTTGAAGTGGAGGACACCAAGAACATAGCATTATTTAGCTATGGATCTCAAACACTCTGTGAATTGGAGGTATGACATAAAAGGCTTGGTCATATTGGTGAGAGAACTTTGAAACAAATTTGTAGGGATCAAAGTGTACTTGGATTGCCCAACATCAGAAAACAACATATGATATACAACTATGGAGCTTGTCAATTTGGCAAAGCTCACAGACAACCTTTCAATAGGAAAGGCTATATCCGTCAGAAGCTATTGGAACTTGTACACATAGATGTGTGGGGTCCAAGCAAGGAACCTTCTATTTTAGGTTCAAAATGTTATGTATCTTTTATTGATGATTCTAGTAGATGGATGTCAATTATGTACTTTATGAAGCATAAAGATGAAGTCTTCGATTGTTTCAAAAGGTATCTTGCTCTTGTAGAGAATCAAACAGGTAGATGTCTCAAGAAGCTCAGATCAGATGGTGGTGTATGACGCTTCTCAATTGAATTTGATTATCACTTATAAGAAAGAGGCATCAAAAAAGAGATGACAACCAGATATACACTTGAGCTCAATGGAGTAGCTGAAAGAAGGAACAGAACAATAGTTGAGGCAGCCATATCTATGCTAAATGAAAAGGGTTTACCCAATTATCTTTGGGCAGAGGTTGTATCGATAGCCACATACCTTGTGAATAGACTTCCATCAAAATCTTTAGATGGTATGACTCCCTATGAGGTATGGACTGGAAGAAGGCCAAGTCTAGAGCATTGCAAAATCTTTGGATGTCTAGCTTATGCTCACATACCTTCTCAAATAAGAGGGAAATTGGATCCCAAAGCAGAGAATTGTATCTTTATTGGGTATGATCAAAACCAAAAAGGATACAGATTCTATAATCCCACTAACAAAGGCTTTTTAGTTAGTAGGCATGTAGTCTTTTATGAAAATAAATCTTGGTTTGATGATGACAGGAAAGTGAAGCTACCCTATGACTTGGATGAAGACTTTCCATCTCTTCCAACAAAGGAACCAAAGCATCATGAAGATAGTGACTCTGAAGATGACTTGATATATTAAGAGAAATTGAAGCTATGGAAGAACAAAGGGAAAGCTAAGGTGCATGACCTAGCTCAAGGGTCTGAAAGCTCACATCAACCACTCAAAAGATCAATGAGAGAGAAGAAGAACCTAGAGAGATATGGATTTGATACCTCTTTGGTCACATTATGGCTAAGGTATCCAACAATGAAGAACCAACATCATATGAAGAAGCTCATAGCAAGAAGGAATGGAGAGAAGCAATAGATGAAGAAATTGAAGCCCTAATGGACAATGACACATGGGAACTTGTTCCTAGCAAACCATCAATTAAGGTAATTGGATCAAGGTGGATTTATAAAGTAAAAAGGAATTCAGATGGTAGTATTAATAGATACAAGGCAAGGTTAGTAGCCAAGGGGTTTGCCCAAACTCATGGCATAGACTATGAAGAGACCTCCTCACCTGTTGCTAAGATGTCTACCATTAGAGTACTTGTTAGCATTGCTTCATATAGGAATTGGAAGCTATATCAATAGATGTAAAGAATGCATTTCTCAATGGTTGGATTTCTGAGGAAGTTTGTATGGCACAACCACCTGGTTATGAAGATGTAAAGTTTTTTATAAAACTTTGCACAAGGTGTCACCTATAGTTTGCGCACCTTCTCCAAGTCAAATCATTTCAAAAGACTCAGTAGATCTTGAGAAATGATCTCATCAAGTCACCTATGTCTAAAATTAGAACCCGTTTATGAAAATGCTTTTAGCCATAGATGACTTACCTTCCAACTTAGATTTTGACTCCTCACTTGTGCAAAACTTTAAACTGTGCACTGAGAAATGATCAAATCTTTGACCATCAAGATTGCGCCTGTTTCAGAAGAAAGTCACCACTTCTTCACATATGAATGTTCCTACTCATAATTCTCACAGCCTGTTCACAATTAGGCTCTCATTGACTATGGAATTAGATGTCTACAAAAGGATTCTTGAAATGATCAAGCACAGAAGGAGAATGCACAGAAACATCGGGCGCAATTTTTTCTTCATTACTAGAAAACTTTACATCTGGATGAGAGAGCTAATCTTCACAGTTCTCAAGTGTCTAATCACTTCTAATTCTTCTAAATTCTTGTATTCTACACTCTCTCATGTTTGCCCCGACATTTTCCCTTGTATATATAGTCAAATATTTACAAGCTCATAACTAATAAAAAATATAAGTGAGCTAACTCTAAATTAATGTACATATGTGTACACATCTTCATCTTCTGGATATGTATTTCTTTCATGCTTCATAACTTGATCTTTTCTTCAGTCATTGAATTCAATCCTTCATCAAAACTTCAATTGTTAATTGCCTTGCACCAACAACAATCCCTCCAAGATTTGAATTCAAATATCTCTCTATATACACATATGTATAGTGGTGGATAAGAGTAGATCTTAGAACTACATTATGAAGAGATTCTGATCAAGCACCAAGTTATAACTGAAGCACACATTGTGCTACTCCTTCCCAAGCATCATGTCCATTCATATCATGTACAATATGTGCAATACATTTTGATTTTCAAGCTACATCTTGGAGTCCTTCTCATATGCTGTTATAGGTTCACATTCATATTTTTAGCCAACTTTAGAGAGTGATTTCTTTGCGTATACTTAACCTTTTGCTAAGCTTTAAATTGGTATCGGTAATTTAATAAGTCTATTTGCATCATACCAATATTCATCATCATTGGTTTATTACGTTTTTAGTTGCATTCATTTGAAGTCAACTAGGTAATCTGGTAGTCAGTTCCTAAAATATCGGGATGACTATGACACCCCCTATATTGCTAGATTTATTTCTCTCAGTATGTTCATCAAAATTCATGAAATTGTTGCTTTAGATTCGTTATCTATCTTATTAGAAGTGCGCAAAAGATCTCTGTTCAAATTTCAGTAGGTTGTGAGCTCTGAATTATTTCCAGAGTGCTATCCATCCCAAAATAGCAAGCTTTGCTTCATGTGTTTTATGTCGACTAGTCTGTCTTGATGAATCAATTTGAGATTGATTCTCTAAAGCACTAGGATGGTTTATATGCATCCTTATCAAGAAAAAGTGTCTACTTATCATCCTTGAAGCTATCTTGGCAGGTGTAGAGTAGGTTTTTGTAGCACCAGACACATCTTTGGAGTGTATCAACCATTTCTCCTCACACGGCAAACACAATTGTTAAACGTGATGCAGATGTCATTGAAGATGATGATATTCTTCATGTTCCTGTTTGTGCTATGGTTCCTGCTACATCGAGAGCAAATTCATTGGGATGGTAGAGATGCTCAGGCACATGCATTGATAGCCTTGTCTGTCAAACATGCCATTATTCCTCACATTTGCTCTTGCAGAAGAGCTAAGGATGCTTGGGATACACTTACCACTTTATACTAGGCAAGGAATGAGGCTCGTGTTGCTTACCTCCAAAAACAGTTGGAGAGTGAGCACATGAATGAAGGGGAATCCACGGACAATTTTCTGACAAAGATCAAAGATTTGAAGGAACAATTGATTTCTACTGATTAAGTCTTGCCTGACAGTTCACATGTGCAGACTATTCTGAATGTTCTTCATGATTCATATTAGAGTTTTGCCTCTACTCTTTGTTTGATGATGAAAGGCAATCCAAATGCCTTAACATTTGAGGAGTTAGTCTCTGTTCTATTATAGGAAGATGAGTGTAGGGAGAAGAGGTCTGTTATACGTGTTACAGATCAAGCTTTCCTGGCTAGTCAGAAGGGCAAGGGTAAGTGGAGTTCTTCTATTAGTAAGTAGAAATCTACTAATTTTGGATAATCAAAGAAGGATGACAAAGATGAGAAGAAAACAAAAAAGGAAAAATTGTTTTGCAAATACTTTAAATGAAATGATCATGTCATAAAGAGCTATCCAAAAATGGCTGCTAAAGAGGCATGGAAGAAAGAGGCTGGAATGGTTGTTGCCAAGGCCTCTACACCCAAAAGAGAGTCTACTAATCTTGTGCAAAATGAAGAATGGGCATTTACCACTATTTGTAGTTATGACCCATCTTCTCATGAACAGTGTATGTCTATAGTAGACTTAGATGTTTGGTACTTTGATAGTGGGGTAACCAAACATATTACCTTGCAGTGCAGTTTCTTCACTTCACTCGAGCCTGCCCCTACAAGGAATACTCTCACATGCGCCAACAACTCCTCTTATCCTGTCATGGGAGTTGGTAAGATCATTCTGACTACTGCTGATGGTAGTTCTTTTACATTGTTGGATGCTTTATTTGTGTTAGGAATCAAGAAGAATCTGATATTAGTTTCAACTTTAGCCAATATTGGATTGGTTGGGAAATTTGTTGATGACACATGTACAATTCATGATCTGTGAAATGGCGATGTCATTATTGCTTTTGTCATTTTATGTCCTGGGATGTATAAGCTCATAGAATATGAAAAATTTGTCAATGATTCAACATTTGTAGTACATGATTCTCACACTTTGTCAGATGCAAAGCTTTGTCATGCATGCTTTGTTCATCTGAATTTTGCTAGTTTGCTATGCCTACAAAAATCTGAAATGGTGTTCTCTCTACCCAAACTTGAGGCACCTGGTAAACATGTTTGTAAAGTCTATATTCTGGGCAAGATGCAGCATTCCTTGTTCCCAAAAGATGATTCACTTCGAGCTACTAAAAAATTGCGGCTTGTTCATAGTGATGTCTGTGGTCCTATGTAGACACCCTCTTTTGGAAACCGTCTTTACTTCATGACTTTCATCAATGATTTTTTGAGGCATGCATGGCTATATCCATTGAAAGCAAAGTTCGAAGTTTTTATGTGATTCAAACAATTTTGGTTTTGGTTGAAAATCTATCAACATGTAAAATGGGCATCTTCCATTCTGATTGAGGTGGGGAGTATATGTCTTCTGATTTTAATGCATTTATGGATGAATGTAGGATAAAACATCAGTGTACAGTGCCGTATACACCTCAATAGAATGGAGTTGTTGAACAAAAGAACAGGTCACTCATGGAGATGGCGAGGTGTATGGTCAAGAGTCAAACTTTACCACATAGTTTTTGGCTTGAGGTTGTTATGTGTGCAACATATGTACTTAATAGATGTCCGAGTAAAGCATTGCAGTCTATCACTCCATATGAGGCTTGGCATGGTCTAAGCCATCTATTGCTCACCTGCGTGTTTTTGGTTGTCTGGCATATGTATTAGTGCCTAAACAACAATGTAAGAATTGGATGATAAAGTAGTGAAATGTATTTTTGTTGGGTACAGTTCTAAAAGCAAAGGTAATCATCTGTATCATCCACAGAATAAATGCATATTGGTTAGCTATGATGTTGTTTTTGTGGAAGATGCTATTTAGCCATGACTTTCATGTACTAAGGAGACATCAGTTAGCTCCAAAGACATGTGTGACGCTTTGCTGCCTCTTTTTATAGGTGGACAATCTAGTGCTGGTCCTAATGAGGCAACTTCTTAGCATTTATAGGTTTCATGTGATGCTGTAGATCATTCTGTTTTTGATGTAGACTTACATGATGCACTTGTTGATGAGAGAGCTGATATTAAGGAGACAAAAACTATGCAAAAATGGCTAGTGCAAACTTTGCATGATAGCAAATTAGATGTTCTATCATATCATACTCATTTTGGCTCTCATAGTGCTTCTTTTGCATCAGATTTCTATGCTATGGCTTCCTCTACTCTCTGTGATGAGAATGAGCCAATTTCATTTGATGAAGCACAAAATTCAAAAAATTGGATGGCTGCTATGCAATCTGAATATGATGCTATAATGAAGAATGGTAACTGATCTTTATATGACTTGCCTCCTGGCAAGAAGGCCATTGGCACTAAGTAGGTATAAAAGTTGAAGCATAAGCATGATGGGACAATTGACAGGCATAAGGCTAAGCTTGTTGCAAAGGGTTATGCTCAAGAAAGAGGCATTGATTTTGGTGAGACCTTTGCTCCTACATGGTGAATGACTAATATTTGTAGCATCTGTGCACTTGTAGATCATCATGGTTGGAATGTACATTAGTTGGACATTAAAACTACATTTCTGAATGGTGATTTGCATGAAGAAGTGTATGTTTTTTGGCCCCATGCCTTTGTGCAGAAAGGGCATGAAAACAAAGTGTGCAAGTTGAAAAAGACATTATATGGTTTGAAGCAAGCACCACATGCTTGGTATGAAAAGCTCATGCCTACCTGATTGCACATGGTTTCAAGAATAGTCCAACAAAGAGCATCTTATATGTTAAGCGTGCTAATGATGTGCTTCTGATCATTGTTGTTTATGTTGGTGACATGCTTCTCACTGGTCTTCATGAGAAGCATATTGCTGATTTTAAGGCTGATTTGCATGCCTTATTTGAGATGTCTGAATTGGGGCATTTGAATCATTATTTGGGCATTCAGTTCATGCAAGTTGATTACATAATAGCTTTGTGTCAAACAAAATATATTGACATATTATTGCAACATGTTGGCCTTGAAGACTACAAACCTATTGCCACTCCTATGGATACAAGTTTACAATTGAGTCTTCATGATGCTAGAGATGCATTTGATGTTGTTCTCTATCAGCAAGCTATTGGGTGCTTGATTTAATAATGCATTACTCGGCTATATATTTAGTTTGTTGTCTCACAGATGAGAAGGTTTATGCATTGCCTAGGTGTCAAGCATTGGTAGGCGGTTAAGTGCATCTTTCGCTACTTGAGTGGTACTCAGATACTTGGATTGTTTTATCCCAAGGGGGAATCACTACCTCCATATTTAATTGCATTTTCTTATTCTGACTGGGCTGGTTGCTATGACACAGGTGTGTCCATTAGTGGCTTTTGCTTCATGCTTGGTAGCTTATGTATATCTTGGTTGAGCAAGAAGCAACCTACTGTGGCCACTCCCAGTCATGAGGCTGAGTATAGGGCAACTTTCATAATGACTGTTGAGTGTGTGTGGCTCAGATGCCTTATGGTTGATTTGGGTGTTGGTCAATCTTTTGCCACCACCATCCTCACTGATAGTCAGAGTGCATTGGTAGTTGCAAGGAACCTTGTGTTCCATGCTTGCAATAAGCACATTGAGGTGCACTATCATTATGTCAAGGAGAGGTCCTCTATTGGAGAGATCAACTTGGCATATGTGCCCATGCAGAACATTGTAGACCTTTTCACAAAGGTTCTGCCTAGGGAAAAGTTTGAAGCTTTCCACAAAGTTTTGGGATTATGTCCTTTTGTGGATTGATTCCACATAGTTGGGCACTTCCTTATACATGAGTGCCAGCTCCTTGTTCACTGCATCACTCCCAGGGTAGATTTGTTGATATATTTGGGTAGCGATGTGTGTGAACACACTAGGACCACCGGGGCACTTTTTTCCCTCTTTAGGAGGTTCCCCCCATCTTGTATATATGCCTATAGCCCTAATAATGCTCCAAGGTTCTTCTTCTTCCTTATGTTGTTCGCATGCTTCTGCAAACCTCAAACTCCAACAAGTCTCTCTTTTGATTCCTAAGACTCTGTTCCCCCTCATTATGGCATCTACAAGACAAGGAAAAACTGCATAAATCTTAGATAGTGAACCTTTGTACACATGATTGATGTGCATAAGAAGCACTAATTTTATGCAAGTATGTCCAATATGATGATTGGCTCGTGCATGGGCACACATGGCAAAGAACAATAATGACAACCTATGAGACACAAGGTAATAGAGGTGGATCCCAATTGTGGATGCCAATAGATTGGTGTTAAGCAAAAAACACATGTACTCACACATGCATTCATGTTGATGTTGCACACATATCCATAAATGTGAACATACGAACAATTTCTTTTGGGATATTTGACAAATATCACATTTCTAACCGCTACATCTTTCATAAGCACCACATCACTACTCTTAAAATCAATGCAACCTTTTTATGTAACATACTCCCCTCTTCTTGCTTGCGATGTTGTCCTCGACAAGCATTCCTGAAGTTTTTGTTTTCACCTGTCACTCATTCAAAATTTTTTCATGGGGATATATAAAACACAACCATTCAATCAATCATGAGATAGACCCGACAAGCCACAAATAGATCTATATCATGCTCTCTTGTCATGCACGATCATTATGCATATTTTTTTCATTAATTTATTTTCTCATCATGCCAACCATGTCCACAATCACATGCATTGATACACATGTGCACACATCCATTGTTCTACCAATCACAGTCTGCCCCACATGCTCATGCACAACTCCCTTACTTCTCATATCATGCTCTTATGCAATAAATGACCACAACAATGCAATGCATCTAAGCTATAAATGGCTGTCCGAGAATTACTTCATACGAATAATTATCTTGAACGAAGAAGTGAAACTCTTCTCGAATGCCACCTATCATTATAGGCACATTCACACATGCTCCTAATAAAATACCAGAGCCTTTATCGGCTGTTCTCATCCTCCAGCCATGCTCTTTGTCGATTGGCCATCTAAATTTGTCAAAAAATTTCTTTGAAATAATATTTATCTCTGACCCCGAGTCAATGAGAGCCAGAGCTAAACAGGAATCCTTCTCATCTCCGATTCTAATTTTTACTTCAGGCATGCCTCGTGCCCAGAAGGTAGTGTTGAATTTACTTTAGCTTTTTAACATCTCTTCATCAGGCTGTATCGGTCCTAAAAAAATTTTGTTTATGCTTCCAGTTGTAAACTCTTCATCATCTTTATAATCACTCTCACCTAATGCAATTGCATCATTCATAGCTAGAGTTTCTTCTACCACATCTTGCATATCTTCGTCTTGTGGCAATGGAAAACGTCTCCTTCTAATCAGTCGAATAAAACTGTCCTTGAACTCCAGTTTTGCTATTGAAAACACTTGTTCAAGAGACATTGTTACTTGACTTTTTAGAAGTATATCATTTAAGATTTCCCTAGCATCGTTTTTCTTCTCGAGTTCTAAAATCATTATAGCTCGTGGAGCTCTTCTTCCTTTCTTTTTTCCTTTCTCTTCACTTTGTTTTTGGTCATCTTTATGTTCAGTTTTAGTATTTTCTTTTTCAAATTTCTTCTGTTCATCCTGTGATTGAATATGATCATCTGTTGCTTTTTTCCTTCCTTTATCATCTTTCTTTTCTCCTCTTGAGATAAATTTGTATCCTCAAATTATACTTTTTTATCAGTTTTCTTCTCATCCTCTCTCGTCTATCTCCTAGTCACCCTCCTATCTCCTTTTTCTACATCATCCTACATATCATCTCTCCTCCATTTTTCCTCAACATTAGCAATGTGAGAATAAATAGAGGCTTGATCTACAAGAGATCTCCATGCAATTTTATACATTATCTCATCTCTAGCCCTTAACAGTGCCTCAATTGAATAAGGATTTTGGCTAGGCATAGAAAGAGGTCTATCATCGGCTGGCTCTAATCTAGCAGCGGAAGTATTGGTAGTTGTATTAGAGATTGTTAAATTTTCATATAACTTTTTCATTCCTCCTTTGTCCCAATTGATGGATAAAGGAAGACATGACCTAAAGTCACACAATCTTCTATAAATTTCTACAACTAATTGATTTCCCTTCGAGCTTTTTAATTCATCACATGCATAAGTTGCATGCTCCCGACTATCATATCACACACATCGTTTTCCGCCGGTCCCTCTTCTTTCAGTATTTCTTTGAAAGGATGGCTGAGTAGCGAACTGAGTAGGTTGAGCAGGCTGGGAAATTGGATGAGGAGGAATGTATTGTGGCATAGTTGGTTGTATGGGTGGTGTTTGCCCTACACCACTATTGCTAGCTCCAGGATCATTAAAACTCATGGAGTATACTTTATTATTCAATTGGGCAACCTCTTTGGAAAGAGATGCCTGCATGTTCATAACATTCTCCATCTGTTTACATGGAATATCTAGTTGAAATTCTATCGGAGCTTTAGGGGCAACAATATTATTAGCCATAGCCATAGTCGTAGGCATTGGCATGTCAGTTTGCCTTGCAATAGGCATCTCCCTAGGCTGAGAAGCATTGTTAGTATATGATCAATGTCTACCCCTCATGATTGTATGCACATTTTATAAGGCCCCCATTATGAGGAGAAGCCAAGCGTGCATTACCCAATTGATGGGAATCCCAACTTGCATGTTGGATGAAGGTCATATTGGACCATGTAAGGTATTGTAAGGAAAGGGAGTTACCAGGGTCCCCAATTGGGGGGTCCGGGGCAGCGGGGAGCAGCCCCGGCTAGGGGGTCCAAGGGGGCCAGCAGGCCCCCTGGTTGGGGGGTCCCAGGGGGCCAACGGGCCCCCTGGTGGGGGTCCAGGGCAGCGCCCCCGGTGCGACGATAAAGGAAATATTCCATAGAATATTCCTTGTCGAAGTCAGAAATCATTTATATTTGTTAGGTCGGTTCAGCCGGTCTAAGCCGTGTATGACAATTACGCCGGTGGTGACCACCCACGCTCTACCGCCCATGTATAGCCGTCCACGGAAGGCCACCCATGATCCTATATATACATGAGTTCTGCACTACCTGAGACATCACATTGAGCCAGCATACCTCTATCTTGTATCTCCCTATCTAGAGTTGTCTAGATCACCATTTAAGCTCTACCTTGAGAGCGCACGGGTGGACAACGCCATCATCTTTGTACTTGCTGTTAGTAGAAAATTGTTGAGATTCTCCTATATCTGTTATCTTCTCTGCTACTGCTCCTGTGTTATATTGCATAACTATTGTCTTACAAGCATTAGGTCTAGCATACAAAATTGTTTGTCTTTGCTTCATTTGAGCAACAACCTCTATTTCTCTTTTTACTTTTTCCCAGTCATCAGTCAGACCATAGCTTTTTCCTGGCTCTTCTATACATCTCTCAACCTCAGCCCGATCCTCAGGACTTAGTATCTTGAGAAAATGTATAATCAAATTTGGATTTAGTGCATTTCTATTCTCTTCGGGGAGTTGAGCTAATCGTCTCATAAACTCACCATGAAGATGAGTTAAGGACTCATTGCTCTTTAAAGAGTTTATCCATCACAAACATCCTTCTTGACTATGTTGGCTAAAATCTTCAAGATATAACATCTTATGTAATTCTTTTCTAAATTCTTCCCAAGGTTTATTGGCGCGTGAACTTGTATACTTTCTAGGATTGAACTAGAAACAACACGTCCAAAATATTTCACTAAAACATCATCAGGTAAACCTTGGATTTGCACTTGCTCCTCAAATGCATCTAGGTACTCTGTAAAGTTTAAGCCAGTGAATTTGCCTTTTTCTCTTAAAATGGCTTGGACTGTGCGTGTTCCTTGCTTCTCAATCATCATATTTTTGAACATCTCCTCTATTTTGTGTTTTTGATAACGCTTTGAATGGAGTAGAAGATCTCTAATTGTAGGTTCTAATTATTCCGTAAACTGCCTAAACCTATCGCTAGTTGATAAAGCCAGGAATGTTGGCTTTACCTAGCCCTAGGCTTTACTATTAATAACTTCTTTTCTTAAATATTTTTTTTCTCTTAATCCTAAATTTATACTTATCTCTTTGATTTGATCTTTTGAATTTATAAGTAGATTTCTCTTTTACTTTATAAGTTTTTATTTTTTTAGAATTTTTTTTAGAACTTAATTTTTTAAACCTTTGAATATTTAATTCTAGAGGTTTCTCTAATTAAGTAGATAAATTTTATAAAATATATTTCCTTGATTTAGATCTTTTGGTTTTTTTAACAAAAATTACTATTAATTTCCTTAATAATATTTTCTTGAATTGATTTTGGATAAAACAAGAACTTAAATCTAAAAACCCTTTTTATGCTATAAAATTCTTTTTATGCAATGAAATAAATATGAAGCAAACAAACAATCTTTCTGTTTACAAAATAAAATCTTTCTTTTTGGTGTTGTTAAAATAATCTTTTTATAAAACTTTTCTAAGATCTAATATGAAGATGTTTAAGTGTTTTAAACAAAAACTATCTTTCCTAAATGAAAAAAATATTTCAATGCTCTTTCAATGCAAGTATAATGTGCCTAATTTCTACTGCAAATGAAAACAACCTTCTTTTTTAGTGGTGTGATTGAACTAAAAGGAACTTGAAAAACACCTTACTTGAAGTTTGCTTGATGTAGAGGTTCTAATGTGCACGTGATGTATTTTAATTACAAACTTTTTTTAGTAATTTAAATCTAAGTACAAAGCTAAAGATGAATGTAAATAAATCTTGATCTTCTTGTATGTTGATGGGGGGGGAGTGAAGTGACGAAGCTCCTCTAGTTAGATATCCTTCTTCGTGTGGAGGAACTCAAGTCATAAGACCAGCCCTCAACACCCAAGGAAAACGTAAGCAGCAAAATCTTTATGTTTCGTTATAGCTTCTTTCTTCCTTTTCTTGCATACAAGAACAAGATAAAGTTAATTATTTAAATAAAAACTAAAAAATACAATGAAAATCCTAAGCACACTATCGTCACGCTTCACGTCGAGTTCACCAAGTTGTCATAGAGGGGTGTGAAGGGAGGCAAACGCTCATCCAACAGATTCATGCTAACCTCGCCGTATGACTACACGCTGGGTGTTTCTAAGTATGCTTCACGATCTAGATTGAGTTTTCAGTGTTTGGGAGTTAAATGCTAGAGTTTTTTAATCTATTTAAGTTTAATCTAAAAACTAAGATTCATATGAAAGTGCGTTTCTAGCATTTTGATATGCTGTAAAGATAAGTTCTTCTTTAGTAATTCGAATAGAACTGTCTTTTATAATACAATTTTTAATAATAGCTTCCTCGTCATTTTCAGATTGATTTTTCCTTTTAGGGGAAGGTGGAAATAAGATCTCTCTTTCGTCAGATTCAGGAAAAGCAATTGAACAAAAAGTTCTGAATCTAGACACTCTATAAACTTCAGGTGAAGAGTATAAAGTTTTGGTTACAATATGATCTATCACTTTTTCTTCTATATTATTCTTCCTTTCGTTGATTTATCTAGTATTATTTTCTAATGGAGCAGTTAAAAGCGTATTTAGAATAAAAGAGCCATCTATTTTCTTTTTAATTGGAGTTTTATTTATAGATGCAACATTCGTATTCATGAAAAGGAGGTCACTATGGTCCGTATGGAAGTGCGTTTCTATACCTAGATATAGCATCTAAATATGAAGAAAAAATTAATTCTTCACTAGTTATTCTATCTTTAATTATATCAACTATGACGTTTTCTTTTTGTTGTGGAAGAGTATTTCTTTTGAAGGTTGGTGGAAACAAATCTTCTCTATTTTCTGGTTCAGGTAAGACAATTGAGAGTAAAGGCAAAACTCTAGATATGTTACGGTCGTATTCTACAAAACGTAAAGTTTCATCTACAACTCGATCTTTAGCTATTTCTATTACCTCTACTTCGTTACTATTCTCATTATCACTAATTTGAGTAAACGTACTTTCAATAGGTATGGGTAAAAGCGTTCCTAAAACAAACGAACTATATAATTCTTTATTTTCAGTAACAGATTTGCTTGTCGATGCTAAACTCTTAGACATAAGAAAGTGTAATATAAAAATTTTAATTAAACTGTAAAGTGAACATGCGAAAAACTTTAGAATCAAATCTAGACCTATACAAATGCTTGTAATAAGTTCTAATACAACTCTTAGAAAATATTCCTATACAAAAGCTTAACAATTCAAAATATCAAGTAATGAACTAAAATCAGCGCCATAGAAACAACTTCTATCTTGTAATCTCGTCAAATCCTCTTCAGTGCTCATCAAGTTCTCTTCACAATGATCTGCAGGAATCAATCATTAGGAAATAACATAAGTATACTCTCATGAATATAAAACACTCATTTATAAATTTAATATTCAAAACTTAACATAATTTAAACCTATGCTAACAAATATTAATTAACCTTCTTATGTATATATAATTACACACTCACATATATTCTCATATATAATATTTCTATTTTATATGCTTTCATACAAACATTATCTTTAACATGCATATTCATATATTAACATATACTTCTAATGCAATCTCATTCATATCTATTATGCTTTTATGCACAAGTAAACACATGTATTAAATTGAACACACATTCACTTCATATAGGCATATGCATATTTTTCACACATGCATATACACTTAATCATATCACCACCTACTTTATTTATGCTCATGCACTCATACACTCTTACACATGCACTCATGCATTCACTTATATACAATGCACTAACTTTAATATATACATGCACTCATGCGTAACTTATGTGTACATCTCATATGCATATGCACTATCTTACACTACATATGCACATCCACACATGCATATCTTTCTCATGCATGCACACATGCACACCTCACTCATGATAACACTTCACATGCATACACTAACTTCACATGCATATACATGCATCATGCATTCATGCATCATTACTCAACACTCATGCACACATGCACACATCACTCATGCACACATGCACCTCTCACATACATGCACACATGCTAAATCTATCATACATGCACATGCACACATTCACTTAAGCATACATGCACACTCACTTTACATTTCACATGAATACATATGCATACTCCTTATGCTTACATACATTATACATATGCATGTCTACTTACATTACATATGTACATGCACTTATGCACACATCCTAACTTATATGCATACATCTCTAACATATATGTAGACATGTCTAACATAAATGCATAGGTCTCTAACATATATGCATACGTCTCTAACGTATATGCATACATGTCTAACATAAATGCATACGTCTCTAACATATATGCATACATCTCTAATATAAATGCATATGTAACTTATCATTCATGCATACATGCACACATTTCTCTCATGCACACATGCACCTATTATATGCACATGCACTACTTTCATGCACACATGTACATAAACTCACATACTTCACATGCATACGCTAACTCATTCACACATGCATTTACTCATATGCACATGTAATAACTTCAATATGTACATGCACACTCTCATGCACTCATGTATCACACACTTCCTAACTTATATGCATATGCATTTGTGCACATCACACTCATGCACACATGCATATCTTTTTCATGCATACATGCATAAATGCATCACACTTACACATGCATTCTACATGTTCTAACATACACTCATGTATACATGCACTCTTTACATTCATGCATAGGCATAAACACACATGCATACCTATCTTAACATGCATAAACAAACTTCTCATGCATACATGCATCACATCACATGCATACATGCTTCATACATTACACATGCAAACTTACATGCATATATATATATATATATATATATATGCATAAATACACATACATGCCTATTCTCTCTCTCTCTTTCTCTCTCTCTTCCTCTTTCTTTCTCTCTCTCTCAGGCCCAGTTCTATAGCCGCATCAAATATCCTCTCTCTCTCTCTCTTTTTCTCTCTCTCTCTCTTTCTCTCTCCCCCCCTCTCTCTCACTCTCTGTGTCCATCAACCCGTGCGTCAATCTATAGTGGAGGGAAAAAAAAGAAGGAAATAATGGCATCTCTCTCTCTCCCTCTCACATCTCTCTCTCATCTCTGTCCATCAACACATGCGTCAATCTGCAGTGGAGGGGAAAAAAGAAGGAAATAATGGCATCTCTCTCTCTTCATGCGCTATCACCGTCAGCCCTGTGCGTGCGCAGATGAAGAAGAAGGTGAGGGAAAGAATGCTGAGATCTGCGTGCGCAGATGAAGAAGAAGGTGAGGGAAAGAATGCTGAAGATCTCTCTCTCTCTCCAGAATCAATCCGTACCTGCATGAAACAATCATTAGGAAAAAACTTCTCTCAAATTATATTTATATATACTTATCTAACTTTTAACGCGTGCATGCATTTCTATCTTAACTAACACACTAATTTTAGTGATTAATTAGATAACATACACACACTTCGTGCATTCTATTAGCTAACACACACATACACACACTTATCTTTTCTTACGTATACTATTTAAAATCTATTAGTTATATATATTATAGTGTTTTAATTATTAGATAGTTAATCTTATTATTTATTTATTAATTCATTTTGACTTTATAGTTTAGAATTCATAATTTGTATATTAGACATGTTTATTAATCATACATACATATATATATATATATATATATATATATATATATATATATATATATATATATATATATATATATATATATATATATACTAACCTATTTATTATTAATATTCCTAGTACAAATTTTAGCTACTTAAGGTAATACTCATACTTATATGCTCACTTATGGAAACCTAAGCACATACTCACATATAATGATGGTCTCAAATATATAGCCATACTCATGATCATTCATGCTCATGCACATGTCACCATATACATGACATTTAGATACATAATTTATAGGTTTAATGTACCCATATAAAACATGGATCCACATATATATGGCAAAAAACCCACATTCTAATTCACTCTCATAGACATATGAACACATACACCATTAAGTGCATTTCACATATAAATATAGATACACAACCCTATAAACATAGAAACATATAAATATCTATACATAGATATCCTCATATGATCATGGAAACACATAAACTCACTTAGTAAACTTATAAAGATAAAAAATAAAGAGCCAAATAAGGGTTCAATTAATTCTCCATTCCGAATATATTTTCTTCTTTTTCCTGCAGGTATCCAAGAGAAAAGATGAGTGCAATAAAAAATATGTGAGAGCGATATCAACTAATCAATTTTAAATCAAATCATTTTTATTTTTCCATATGATAACTCAAGTGAGGAAATCCTTCCGACAGCGTGATATAGTTTTGAAGGAGGTCGTGAGCGAGGGTGTGCTCCGTGATGCTAATACCTTGTGCAAGATCAGCTTCAAGTTTTTCCTAGTCGATGGGATGAGATTCATCGGGAGGTGGAAGTCAATAGTGTGTGGAGTGCACCAGTTGTTCACATGAAAATAATTGAAGTAGGTGTGTGGGCGTGCTTATGAAAACCTCGGAATGGTACTCCCAAAAGCCGGTGGTAAACATCTCTTAAAATGTCATCTTATAACAAGCGGATAAGTACTTCATTCGGTAGTGCCAAGCATAACACACGTGGAGCAATGGTGTAGTGCTCATATCACATGTTAAGTCCTCGTTACCATGCTCTAATCTCGGGGTGTTGACGTGCGGTGCTTTGACACAGTGGAAGATCTTAAATAATGTCTGCATCATGTCAAATATTTTGACAGTCATATGTGCTGCAACATCATCCATGCGGTGTAAGCGAGAGAGTCAATGGCGAATCGTGGCCATCATGTATCCAACTGTAGGGGGTCCGTGGGGTGGCATAAAGTAAGGATAATTAAGCTAGTCCTAACATTGCTTATTATTTGAACTTTAATTGCGAAGGATGTCCAAGAGTGGCATCTTGGCATAGGTCCCCAACATGGGTTGTACTTCAAATGCAAGGGTGCTTTGACCCATGTGTGCATCATCTCTGGATATTGTTGTAGCAACTCTTGATGCCAAGTTGGTTGAAAGATTTCACCTTTCTATGCTTCCATTGGCAGGTCATCAGGCTCAAATTGAGTGGCATGAGATGGTTTCTTACCCATCTCCTTTTCTATTGCCAATTGATATTTTGCCATCAGCATGAAGTACGATTTGTATTGAAGCTCATGGCTAGAGATATATCTTCGAGGGGCCAAGTGAGCAAAGTAAGGTGATTGTAAGATGCATTCCTCAATCATAGCCATGGCATATAATTGTGCCTCCACCTGTGTAGAGTGGGTCTTTCCAAGTTCTTCTACTGACTTCAACCATGCGGTTGTAGGGAGTTCAAAGGTGTCTTGGCCTTTTGCCATAACATGTCCGCCTGGGATGGGTTGTGGTTCATAGGCCTCTTCATAAGTTTCCTCCACCAGGATAGACAGAGTTTCTTCATCATTTGGGAGTTCAGGTGGGGAGGTCTGGGGGGCTCGGAGAAAGCAGCAATCTGCGCTTGAAGAGTAAGTACCTGAGCACGTAAAGTATTGAGTTCCTCTATAATCTCTAGAAGGGTGACTTTAGAAGCTGGTGGTGGTTGTTGCGTGGGTGTTCACAACAGTAGCACGTCATGGTCATGCAGAGTTTCTAATATGCTTCATTCATATTTTCATAATCCTCTAAGAGTCGTGCATGATCTTCTAATAGTATTTGCATATATTCCGATTGTACTGCTTTAAAGCGGCTAGGACTCAGGGGTTCATCCGGTCGATCCAAAGCTGCTTCAAGCCCATATTTTGAGTGAGTGTCACATTTCTGATTGTTTGGGCTCGTAATATGTTGTCAATATTGGTAGTGGCTTCTTTTGTCTTCTGCTCGCTTTCTAGTTCAAGAGAGTGATAGGCCTCGCGTAGCTCTTGATATCATGCATTAAGTGAGGCATTCTTGATGGTTAAAGAGTTTAATTGCACCTATAAATCTATAGTTGTTTGCTGTAGGGTCTGCTAGCTGGTCCCAAGAGATGCAAATTCATCTCGAACTTGTGTCATGCAAGAGAGCATCTAGCGAAAAGCGGTGTCCATGATGGGCAACAATATTAACGGTGTGGTGAGTGAAGATGTTGTGTGGGGGGGGGGGTGTTGACGCAAGGGGAAGGGGAAAAGGGGGTGGAAAGGTGGATGCGGTGGTGAATGTGGAGGTGTGACATGCCTAAATGGGGTGGTGAAATAGGTGAGGTGAGTGGTGGTGTGGTGGGTGGTGAGATGTCCTTATCACTGGATGTGGTGTCGAGTGTAGTGACTGTGAAGAGTGGTGTGATAGAGGGTGCATGAACATCTCTTTCCAAGGAGGTTGCTAACTTAAATAATAAGGTTTTCTCCATGGGTTTGCACGTTGTCGGGAAGAAGTCAGGTGAAGGGAAGAGTTGGTGCAAGGTTGGATGAGGCCCCTATGTGCGCCGTTCCCTTGTCTGGCAAGCGACATCTACATGCTGGGCGCCTCGCCCTCTCTCTCTCTCTCTCTCTCTTTGGTATCGCGATCCTCATAGGCCCCTACCCCTCGGAAGAGACCAACAAATGTGCATATGCGTAAGACCGTAAAATCTAGATACAATGCTCAAACACAAAAGTCACCAGATCGATGTGTAGACAAAACTCAATAATACAATGTAAATGTCAGGGGAGCACTAGATTGTGCTCTCTGACTATAGTAGACAAGATTTCAGAAATACACTTATGATTACAAGAACACCCACATAGGGAAAGTAATACAAGAAGATGTAACCGATACAAGACGTCCCACAACCCGGGACCAAAAGGTATGGAAAACTGGACTAGAGATGATACAAGAGATCCCACAACCCGGGATCGTAAGTATGAGGCAAGATATCTGGATTATAAGAACTCCCTTCTGGGAGATGAATTGGATACAAGAAAGAACTCCACAGGATCTCGTACTATGAGATTACAAGAGGACAAGATAGGATGTCCAAGAACTAGACTAGAACAAGGAACAAGACAAGAACTAGAACTCGAACTTGAAGAGTACTTACTTGGCGGTCACGACTCCTTGAGCTCCCAAGACTGGTATTGGCAAGACTGGTTATGAATGTGGCCAACCCCTCATTATATAGGTTTTCAAGGGCGGTTCCCAAAGGCGGTTGCGACTTGATGATGTCATCATGATGTCATCGACTCGAAGCATGGTCTCTGGATATCAGAATCAAGCAAGAAGACACTCGATCTTAGGGTTTTGGAACGTTTTGGACGCAATGGAAGCATTAGTTTCCCCAAATTCTGAACCAATCATGAGATATAAGATTCACATGGAATCTGAGATTCAAGATGGTTTCCTTTGTCCATGACATTACCTCCCCCTCAAGCGACAAGTTCCACGAGGAGCGGTCATGTTCTCTGGTCTTGGCTTCATTTGATTTTTCTTATGGAATTCTCGAACCTTGATTGGTGCTCTCTGAAGGTTTTCTGCAGGTTCCCAAGTACGATCACTGATGTCATACCCTTTCCAATGAATAAGGTATTCCAATCTTCCTCAGGATATTCTGGAATTTAGGACATGCTCAACTTCAAATTCTTCATGATCATCAATCTCGATAGGTGGTGAAGGACTAGGTCTCTCCCCCCTCAATGGTGAAATCTGATATGGTTCCAACCTGGATACATGGAAAACTGGATGTATTCTCATGGTACTCGGTAATTGGAGCTTGAAGATGACTGGATTAATCTTGGCCAAGATGGTAAATGGACCAAACCTTTGATGATCTAACTTTGCACAAGGCCTTGAAGTTTGCAAATTGTTTCGGAGTAACCAACTTTATCCTCAATTTGATACGATGGATTCTGGACACGATGTTGATTTGCATAGTACTTATATTGTTGTTGAGCTTTATGGATCTCTTCCTTTAGTTCTTTGTGAATGTCCATCAGGTACTGGGCCTTTCTTCTGGCAGCTGGGTTCTTGACATGATTTGAGAGTTGTATATCCATCCTTGGATGTTGTCCATAGTTTGCAAAGAAGGGAGTTTGCTTAGTAGATGCATGAACACTATTGTTATAGGCAAACTTTGCAAAGGGTAACAACTCAAACCAATCATTTTGGTGATAGTTGCTAGTGCAACGGAGATATTGCTCTAGGACTTGATTCACCCGTTCTGTTTGTCCATCAATCTGTGGATGATTTGCTATAGATAGTTTAACTTGAACACCAAGGAGCTTGCAAAGACTGTTCCAAAAGCTAGATATGAATTGTGGACCTCGATCACTAACAATATCATGAGGCAATCCATGAAGTCTAAAGATGTATCTGAGAAAAAGTCTAGCAGTGGCTGCACCTGTGATTGCCTTTGTAGTTGGAATGAAGTGTGCCATCTTTGTGAATCTATCCACAATAACAAGAATGGCATCATACTTATCTGACTTTGGTAGATCTGTGATGAAATCCATAGACAATGAAGCCCATGGTCTTTCTGGAATAGGTAAAGGTTGTAAGAGGCAATGAGGCTTATGTCGTGGTAGCTTAGATCTATTGCAAGTGTCGCATAGCAACCATCCAATTTTCTGAATTTTGTGCTTCATGAAACGAAACAGGCTCATTCTCATCACAGAGACTAGACGCAGCCATAGCATAGCAATCTGATGCAAAGGAGGCACTATGAGAGCCTGAACGAGTACGATATGACAAATGTGCATCTAATTTGCTGTCACGCAAAGTCTGCACTAGCCATTTTGGCATAGTTTTTGCCTGCTCAATACCAGCTCTCTCATCAACAAGTGCATCATGTAAATCTGCATCAGAAATAGAATGATCTGCATCATCATATGAAACCTACGAAGGCTGAGAAGTTGCCTCATTAGGACCAGCACTAGACTGTTCACCTGTGAAAAGAGGCAACAAAGTATCATACATGTCTTTGGAGCTAACAGATGTCTCCTTAGTACATGAAAGCAATGGCTGAATAGCATCTTCCACAAAGACAACATCACGGCTAACCAGAATGTGTTTAGTCTATGGATGATACAGACAATAACCTTTACTTTCAGAACTGTACCCACCAAAAATACATTTTACTACCTTATCATCCAATGTTCTGCGATGTTGTTCAGGCACTAGTGCATATGCCAAACAACCAAAAACATGCAGATGAGCAACAGATGGCTTGCGGTCATGCCAAGCCTCATATAGAGTGATAGACTGTAGCGCTTTAGTGGGACACCTGTTCAGTACATATGCCGCACACATGACAGCCTCAAGCCAGAAACTATGAGGTAAAGCCTGACTCTTGACCATACATCTCGCCATCTCCATGAGAGACCTGTTGTTTCGTTCAGCAACTCCATTCTGTTTAGTGTATACGGCACTGTACACTGGTGTTTTATCCCACGTTCAGCCAGAAATGCATTAAAATCAGAAGACATATATTCCCCCCCTCGATCAGAATGGAGGGTGCCCATTTTACATGCTGACAGATTTTCAGCCAAAACCAAAAACTGTTTAAAGCACATGAACACGTCGGACTTTGCCTTGAGTGGATATACCCATGCATGCCTGGAAAAATCATCAATGAAAGTCACGAAGTAAAGGTAATTTCCAAAAGAGGGTGTCTGCATAGGACCATAGACATCACTATGTACAAGGTGCAATTTCTATGTAGCCCGAACTGAACCATCTTTCGGAAAGGAGGAATGCTACATTTTGCCCAAAATACAGCCTTCACAAACACGTTTTCCAGGTGCCTCAACTTTGGGCAAAGAGGACACCATTTCAGATTTCTGCAGGCATAGCAAACTAGCAAAATTCAGATGCCCAAAGCGTGCATGCCAAAGCTTTGCATTTGACATAGCCTGAGAATCATTTACTACACATGCCGAATCATTTTCAGATCTTTCATAGTCTATGAGCTTATATAGCCCACCACATAAAATGCCAGAAGCAATAATCACATCGCCATTTGACAGATCATGAACTGTACACCTGTCATCAACAAATTTCACAACCAAGCCAATCTTGGCTAATGCAAAAACTGATAACAGGTTCTTTTTGATCCCTGGCACAAATAAAGCATTTGACAAAGTGAAAGAACTACCATCAGTAGTAGTCAAAATGATCTTACCAACTCCCATAACAGGATAAGAGGAGTTTTTGGCGCATGTAATAGTATTCCCTATAGGGGGAGGCTCGAGTGAAGAGAAGAAACTGCACTACGAGGTAATATGTTTGGTCACCCCACTGTCAAAATACCAAACATCTGAGTCTACTGCAGACATGCACTACTCATGAGAAGATGGGTCAAAACTACAGACAATAGTGAACGCCCATTCTTCTTCCTGCACAAGATTTGCAGACTCTGTTTTTGGTGTAGAGGCCTCTGCAACAACCATTCCAGCCTCTTTCTTCTTTGCCTCTTTAGCAGCCAATTTTGAACAGTTCTTTATGATATGATCATTCCCTTTACAGTACTTACAAAACAATTTCTGCTTTTCTGATTTCTTCTCATCTTTATCTTCCTTCTTTGAATATGCAGAATTAGCAGATTTCTGCTTACTAGTTGAAGAGCTCCATTTTCCTTTGCTCTTTTGACTAGCCAAGAAAGCTTGATCTGCAACTCGCATAATGGACCTGTTCTGCCTGGACTGATCTTCCTGCAACAGAACAGAGACTAACTCCTCAAATGATAAGGCATTCGGATTGCCTTTCATCATCAAACGAAGAGTAGAAGAAAAACTCTGATATGAATTAGGAAGACCATTCAGAACAGTCTGCACAAGTGAGCTATCTGGTATAACCTCATCAGTAGAAATCAATTGTTCCTTCAAGTCTTTGATCTTCGTTAGGAAACTTTCCATAGAATCACCTTCATTCATGTGCTCACTCTCCAACTGTTTTCGGAGGTAAGCAACACGAGCCTCATTCCTAGCTTGGTACAATGTGGTAAGTGTATCCCAAGCATCCTTAGCTGTTCTGCAAGAGCGAATGTGAGGAATAATGGCACGTTTGACAGACAAAGCTATCAATGCAAGTGCCTGGGCATCTCTGCCATCCCAGCGAATCTGCTCTGTAGTAGGTGCAGCAGAAACAGCAATCTGTGGAATATCATCTTCGATACCATCTTCATCAGCTCCAGCACCTGTATTTGCAGTACCTATAGTCAGAGGTGTAACATGACATCTTTCAACACCCTACACAATGTTCCACAATCCTTTTGCAACCAATACATGTCGCATCATATAAGCCCATAATTGGTAGTTGGTACCATCCAACTTATCCTCAACAGCCAACATACGAAATACATCATTGCTTTCAGCCATGGCCGGTGACTAAAATACCTTGATGCAGAAAATTGACTTCAAAAAGTTGAACATAACTGCCTAAACGAGTTCTGGTAGACCTGTAGCAGACTTCGAGACGCTTAAACTGGCGAACAGAAATTGGTATATACCTTTGGCACAAAAAGACGAAATAGCCTACATAAGCACTGCGATAGTGCGTTCAGAGGCCGAAATGAGCTCAGATCGCGATTTTGGCACCACAGATCGAATCTATTTTGATCTCGAAAACACGCTGAGTATGCTCACCAAAATTCTTGCGATTCTGAGACTGCAAACGAAGGAGTGTCGACAGTGCCCTAGATGAAGCGACGATCTGCTTTGATACCAATTGTTGGAGATAGACATCTGCAGAAGCACGCGAACAACACAATGAAGAAGAAGAGCTAGGAGCACAAACACACAATACTGAATGCATTACTAGAGAATGTACAAAGATAACTAGCCCATTAGGGCAATAGGCGTATATATAAGCCGGGGAAAAAAAACCTCCTTAAGAGGGAAAAAAGTACCCCGGCGGTCCTAGAGTGTTCACACATATACTACCTAAATATATCAACACCAAGAGCTCTGATATAAGTGGTAGAGGATATCTATTCTTTATTGTGACTTTATTCAGACCACGATAGTCCACACATATTCGAAGAGTTCCATCCTTCTTCTTTACAAATAGGATAGGGGCTCCAGCAGGGGACTTCGAGTGTTTGATAAACCCCTTGGCTGGATTCTCATCAATATTCTTACGTAATTCTTGAAGTTCCTCTGGGGATAGTCTATAGATTGGCCCGAAGGGTGGTTGTGCTCCCTCTTGAAGTTCTATGGCACAATCATAAGGTCTATGTTCCGGGAGCATATCTGCATTCTTTTTTTCAAAGACATCTTCAAACCCTTGGTATTGGTCAGGTAGCTTCATTAAATCATCTTTCGTGGGCTCTTGAGTTGGTATGGCATAGATCATATATGTCGGTTCCTTCCTTACTACATGTATGAAGGCTTTGGCTCCAACATATTTTGGGTTCTTATGAATATCTCGACAGGTGATTTTATTATTCTCCCAATTAATTTTTGGATTATGTTTCTTTAACCACAACATTCCAATGATAACCATGTTTAGTGGACTCGATATTACATTGAAACATATGTGTGAATCATGGTCAGCAAGGTGTACTCTTAGTGGTATGGTTTCCATGGTTATATTCCCCGATGCTAGAGGCCGTCCATCTACTACTTCAGCTACTACTGGTCTCTTCTTCCAAAGTACTGGAATTCCATGTTTCTTAACGAGTCCTTCATCAATGAAACATGAGGAGGCTCTTGAATCTACGAGAGCTATAAGGGAAAGGGTCTTCTCATACATGATTAACTTGACATGGACAATACATGTTTTTACGTGTGTGGTTGGAATTATGAGACCCTTTCTTATATCATGGTCCGGCTATACGGTCTCTTTTACAACAAGACTTCCTCGTTTCCCTTCTCTACAAGGGTGGCTGCGACTTTGGAGTTCGTTCTCTTGTTGGGACAATTAACTGCAATGTGGCCAGGGTTTCCACAATACAGGCATAACTTGTTATGGCTCCTTCTTTGTTTCTCTTGTGGTGTTAGAGGCTGGAACCGAGTTACATCTATCTGCATAGGTTCGGGCATAGATTCATCTCTAGGAGTGGGCTGGAAAGGTTTCCATTGGTGAGGTCTTCCTTCTACTTGTTTTTCTTCTTTCCTTTCAAAAAGGCAGTTATCACATTGAATAGCTTGGTTGATGTATTCATTCAATGTCTTCACCTCTGTCATCATGAGTAGAAGGTCCTTCACATCATCTCTTAAGCCCCATCTAAATTGGCTTATAAAATAATCTTCGTGCCAAGTGAGATCACATATCAACTGCCTAAATTCTGATGCATAGGTAGAGGCAGGGCGATTACCTTGACGTAGCTTCTGAAGTTTTATTTCTGCCACTCGACTCGTGTCGGCATCTCCAAACATGGCGATGAGCTCTCCAAGAAACCCCTCATAGTCATGAAGTATGGCCATATCCTTCTCCAAGATTGGGGCAAACCATGATAATGCTTGACCATAGAGCAAGGTTCCAATAAAGCCGACCTTGGATGCATCATCAAGGTATCTATCAGGCTACATACGGATGTACAATTTGACTTGTTGCAAGAATCCTCGGAACTTTGTGTAATCACCATCGAACTTTTATGGCATGCAGATCTTGGGTTCTCTCATGAAGGATGTACTAGGTCGTTGATTTACTTGCATACTCCCTTGATTTGTCTGAAGACCCCCGATTCGTTCTTGTATTTCTTGGAGGAGTGCACTTACATGCCCTAGATATCCCATCTCAATTTGTGTCTGTCGATGAGTTAGGTCTTCGACTTGCTGCTGTAGACTCTGAAGTGATGCTACAATCTGTTCATAAGCATTCTCCATGATGACTGGTCTTGGATGGAAGCTAGTCTTGCCAAAATATCAGGGGAGCACTAGATTGTGCTCTCTGATGACTACAGTAGACAAGATTTTGGAAATACACTTATGATTACAAGAACACCCATGTAGGGAAAATAATACAAGAAGATGAAACCGATACAAGACGTCCCACAACCCGGGACCAATAGGTATGGAAAACTGGACTAGAGATGATACAGAAGATCCCACAACTCCGGATCGTAAGTATGAGGCAAGATATCTAGATTACTAGAACTCCCTTCTGGGAGATGAACTGGATACAAGAAAGAACTTGACAGGATCTCGTACTACGAGATTACAAGAGGACAAGATAGGATGTCCAAGAACTAGACTAGAACAAGGAACAAGACAAGAACTAGAACTCGAACTTGAAGAGTACTTACTTGGCGGTCACGACTCCTTGAGCTCCCAAGACTCGTATTGGCAAGACTGATTATGAATGTGGCCAACCCCTCCTTATATAGGTTTTCAAGGGCGGTTCCCAAAGGCGGTTGCGACTTGATGATGTTATCATGATGTCATCGACTCGAAGCATGGTCTCTGGATATCAGAATCAAGCAAGAAGACAGTCGATCTTAGGGTTTTTGCACGTTCCGGATGCAATGGAAGCATTAGTTTCCCAAAATTCTGAACCAATCATGAGATATAGGATTCACATGGAATCTGAGATTCAAGATGGTTTCCTTTGTCCATGATAGTAAATGTAACTGAAGTCGTCCAATGAAATCTTAGTGATACAATGATTTCTGCTACAATGCGGATCGGTGATACAACAAAGTATGCGGAATGGTGATACAGTATGTCGTCGCTACAGTGCGGATCGACCAAATATAAGGTAGACCTCCTACTACAGTGCGAGAAGACTCCCACGAGTCTCAGCTTCGGTCTTTGTGATCCAAGCTTTACTTCTTTGCTTCTCTCTTTCTTCAATCACTTCTTTGCTTTACTTCTTTGCTTCTGTTTATGTAGAGTTATGTATGATACGTAGGGTTTCCAAACCATATGGGCTTTCCCTATGGCCCAGAAACATTGTATCTTGTTGTGGCTAATTTACCACAATGGTATTTGGATTGGGAAGAAGGCTAAAGATATTAACATAAGTAATGGAGAGTGCTGCTTCTGTGGCGTTGAGGAGGATCTTTCTCATCTCTTTATCAACTGTCCTCATGCTAAAAGATTTTGGAGGCTGCTCTAGAAGTGTCTTCAAGCTTGTGGTATCTCCTGTCTTGACTATGCTGAGATCCTGCTTGGGTGTTGCTACCGGATGGATGTTCCCCTGTGGCATATTTGGAGGGCCATTATCATATGGCACATTTGGATCAGCAGAAACCAGAAACTTTTCCAAAGCGGTCAAAAAAATTTTCTTATAATCTGTAAAAGAGAGCTCAAGAGAACAGCTGAGATGTGTATCAAATCCATCAATAGTGTGCATGATAATTCCCTGAACTATGGATGTATCATTAAAGACATGAGGTATAGTCAATGGAAAGCTTCCATGCTTCCGCTCTATTCGTCTCAAAGAGTTTTGATGTACTATTCACTCTAGCCCCATCACCTGAGGTGTGGACATGAACGTTTGATTCTGAGTTGGGGGCCTGCCCCTCGCATAGTTGTACCATTCTCCATTAAATTAATATCTGTTTTCTAAAAAAAAAAGAGCATTAGCCTTTACATTTTCAAATTAATAGACAGAACCCCTATATAGATGATTTATTAGGCATCCTATTATTGCTTCTCAAGATTTAATTTCGTTGAAAACAACCAAGGTCGAAGGGTGCTCCATATGGCTTCACTTATCAAAGTGTCACGAACCGTTCATTTGTTTTCTTTTTATTAATGTCTGCTAAAGTGACTCGATATGAAGTGGAGACTTATTTAATTCAAACCTATTTTTTAACATTAGTTATGTTATTTTCAAGTCAATATATCGTATCTTACTTTTTTTTTTTTTTTTAAATAACGAAAGTTCGGCCTTAGCCTAATCTCCCGGACTTTAATTATAATAAAGAGAAAAAGTTACAAGTGAGTGGGACTAGTGCCCATGGGACCCCCCAAATCCCACAATGCAGGGGAGGAGTATGGCAAGCTACAGGGCATTACAAATGAGGCGGATAAAATTATCATCACCCTCATGTGGGACCCATTTGGGTTTCAACTTGTTGTTTTCGAGGAGATAAATACAGTGATGTCTAAACGGTGGCGATCTCTTGACTCGGGAGATTCTTTTACCTAGGAGAAACAAGGATTTCTCGATCGACCATTCCTTAGGAGTTTGGCCAAAATTGACAGCACAACGCTCCCTCCAAATCTTCCAGAGAGCCTCACCTCTGATGGCATTCCACAGCCTCGATGAGCAGCCGATCGCCTCACC
The DNA here is from genome assembly GCA_020310875.1 of Ceratopteris richardii. Taxonomy (NCBI): domain Eukaryota; kingdom Viridiplantae; phylum Streptophyta; class Polypodiopsida; order Polypodiales; family Pteridaceae; genus Ceratopteris; species Ceratopteris richardii. Next base: position 164,175,375 of record CM035425.1, on the reverse strand, counting down.
CAACATCACTTGTTGCCAGTTGATTTGACTCGTGAGTCTCAATACTCGGGTCACGTGATGCCAGATAACACGGGACTTAGGGCAGTCGAAGAACAGGTGAGCTAAATCTTCGATGCACCGATGGCAACGCTTGCACCATGGTAGCACACCACAGATTTTGTTAGCCCTTGCATTGGTCCAGATACCTTTATGCAAGATCTGCCACATGAGAACGGACTTTTTGACCTCAATTAGGGGGTGCCAAATAAACATGAATTTTAGCTCCCACCGAAGTTTGGTCCAAGAAAGGCACCATCTCTTGTTAAGGGTGTGGTGAACATCTAAATCCTCTTTGAAGTTGGGGATCTGGATAACTTCTTACCATTGCTCCATTTGAGGCCCTCCAAGCAAGGAAGATCCTGACCGCAGAGAAGGCGGGTATCTTACTTTCTCTCTCTCTCCACCACCATAGTAATGATTCATGACCAATTTATCTGCTGAACTCATCTATCTCTTCTCACTCTCTCGTGCGTTGCACTGACAATCAGCTCTATTCCCACATCTCTCTCTCTCTCACAGATTCCAGCAGCCTTCTTTCCACCGACCTTCATCGCGCAACCATATGAAGGTTTCTATGGCATCTCTCTCTCTCAGATTCCAGCAGCCTTCTCTCCACCGACCTTCATTGTGCAACCATCTGAAGGTTTCTATTGGCATCTCTCTCTCTCTCTCTCTCTCTCTCTCTCTCTCTCTCTCTCTCTCTCTCTCTCTCTCGATCCATTGCTCTGTCGATCATTCCTCCCGATAGCTCCATCTGCACATGAGTCTCTCTTCCACTTTCTCTTGCACCTTCAATAGCCAATCACCATATCTGTAGCTGATGAATCCTCTCTCTCTATCCATCCAATTTTGTCTGCGCAACGCCACCACGGTTTTTTCTCTCTCTCTCTCTCTCTCTCTCTCAGGTGCGCATGTAGCCTCCACCATTTTCTGCGTGGCACATCAGTCAGCAGCACCCCTACTCGTATCTCTCTCTACTCTCCACGTATCTCTTGTTACCTGCGTGTCTGCCTTATCTGCACGATATTCCTTATCTCTCTCTAGCTCTCGGTGCACGCCACGCAGCGCATCTCTCGTCAGAAGATTGGTCTGCCAACGAGATACAGCCCTCTTCGACTCTTCTGCCACTATGGCACGCACATAGCCAATGAGCGTCTCTGACTCTGTAGTGACTCTGAATCTACGGTAAGCTCACAAAAAGAGAGCCAGTCCGACCCCACAAGATTAACACAAAGAGATGATGAATTCATGGTTCTCCATTTCGGTTGACAGAGCACAAAATATCTACATGAAGTCAGGAGCTCTGTATACCAAGCATCGTGGCAATGAAAGATGGTTTGTTACTCTGTGAAATCTCAGATGAAGTCCATGGCCCTCTTAGAATAGAGGCCTTACGTATATTTCATAGCACAAGAAGAACACACTTTTAAATTCAAAGGCTCTCTTGCCGACTCGACTCGATCTCTTTCCATCCCTCTTTCTCTTAGCAGAGTTCCTTTTTCTCTCTTAAACAAACTATAAAACATCAAGAATTTACTTGATTCTCCTATCTCTGTGCTTATTATAGTAAAGGAATGCTTTTCCTATTGGATCAAGAGAGGAGATCAAGGAGATAACAACTCTCTTTCTTCCTAGATGCACTACCATAATGTATGAACAAGAACATGTAGACAAGGAGCATACCTGGAAAGAAGAACTACGGAAATGTCCATGAGGAGAACCAAATGAGGCTTGGGCCCCTATTTATAGGTTCGCGCCCTAGGACATCCTTCTAGATTCTTCTAACCTCCTCTCAAACTTTCTATTTTGGACGGTCTTTTTTTCTAGACTAAGATTTTTGGTTTCACACTCGATGTTCATAAATTAATTATTTTTAAGGGTTTGTCCTAGGGTAAACGCCAATTCTAAGGGTCCAAGTTAGGGTTTTTGATCGAGAAAATTAGGGTTTTGCCTATAACTAAAGTAAAAACCGTCAAATCAAGGGTTTATTTATAGTTACGATCTAAAATCCAAGGATTTCTAAGGGTTCAGTTTCGATTTTCATGAGATAAAGTCACGTTTTCAAGGGTTTTTAAAGGGTCAAACCTAGGGGTTAATGAGTCAAATGTAAGATATTTACATATGTACAAACTTAATCTACAAGAATCACATGGTTTTGCATCTCACAGTCAATTAAACCAAGCAAAGCATGCATGAGTCATAACCCTTTCTCAATCAAAACATCACACAAAACCCAGAAATCAATGAACTTTGAAAAAAAATCATGTACACTTCTCTGCGGGATTTCATCCCGACATTCACCCCCACTAAACCTCCACATCGTCCCGATGGGCCAACCTACAAAATCCAATAGAAGCGTATCATGGTTCTTTTGAAACTTTATAAAGATAATTATAAATTTTAGAAAACTAAGCGGATGCAAGCTTCACAAACATCATACTATGTTCCTACTTCTGCAATCGGACAAGTAATCACATGAATAGATCACTAACTTTGTAGATCTTCTGTTTGTTCAACTGGTTCAGATCCAACAACTCATCCTAAGTACTAGCATATACTAAGTTTCTACCAACTCAGTTTGTAGAATATGCCTTGTTTCCCCTATTTATCTCCTACTGTCCAACTCTCCATCAGATCTTTTCTTTTCATTTTTCTTTTACTTGTCATTTTTCTTTTTCTCTTTCTTTTTCTTTTCTTTTATTTTTCACTTCATCTCAGCTGAGCATTTATTCTCTTATCTTTATTTTCACAAATCGGCCTATGTCAAAATCAGGTGTGACTCATGGACTTGTCTGCCCGGCCAAGTTTACCCCACGTGTCTGCCAACCCGACAAGCGCACGACATACATAACATCAGCCCTATATGAAATCGACGTCAGCTCGTGGCTCTGACCACCTAGCCAGAGTAACTCCACTCGCCTATCAACCCATGTAGATGCATGACAAGAAATAGGTGAGGCCTACGATGAAACTAGCATCAGCTCGTGGCCTTGATCACCCGACCAAGGTGGCTCCACCTGCCTACTAGCCCATCAGTGCACTAACAACATGCACACACATATAAAGCTGTCTTGAGGATGAAGGTTTTTCTATAAATCATGATCCATATGGAGGTAAGATCTTATAAGAAACAAATAGTAGGACCCAAAGAATCCCACTTACTAAGCATTCAAATCAATCAGCACACACACTCAGTTTAAGCATGCCATCATATTCCCAAGCTTTCACTCCCAAAAGTCTCTAGTCTGCTAATTGATTCCATTCATATAATTTTTAGTCGCTCATGCTTCATGCAAAACCATAATAGATATTTGATATCTTCATTCTACATGATTTTCTTAAATTCACACAAAAATGCAATGCAAATGCTCTTTGAGAAAGAAAACAGATTTCAAATCGAAAACATCTCACTTGATCATTTTAGCCCATCTTCATCGTTGCTCGATCTAGCTTTTCTTCAATTTTCTTGGTTCATCGTTCTTCATCATCATCAACCTCAGTGTCATCAATATCCTCTAGTATCATCATTATCCTTATCATCATCATCTTAATCGTCATCAACCATCGTCATCATCATCATTCATCATCATCAATCATAAATCATCATCATTTTCATCATCAATCATCAATACTCATCACAATTAATCATCAGTCATCAATCATGAATCATCATATACCATCATCATCATCAATCACTAATCATTAATCATCATCATTAATTAATCATCAACCATCATTCATTTATCATCATGAATCATCAATCATCATCTATCATCATCAATCATTATCATTCATCATCATCCTTCAATCATCATGATACATCAATCATAAATCATTTATTATCATGAATCATCATCTTCGTCAATCACTAATCATCTTCATCATCATCCATCATCATTAATCATCATCCATCAATAGCTCTTGATAATTCTCATATGTTTTATCATGATTCTTCTTCAATCATCCTTTAATATTCGCAAATATGTCTTGAAAAGTTAGATGTCTACTTCTCTTATTCTTTTTCAAACTCTTAGAAGACTTCGGAGTAGCCTTACATTCCCCTCAATTTTCTTAATAATATCATCAATCAACTCTTTATCTACTTCATTCACTTGTTTGTCAGATTTTATATCTCCTTGAGTTTCTTCTTTTCTCTTTTCTTGTTCAATCTGTTTATCAAAGTTCAATTGGGACTCTAATTTTGTAATTTTCTCTTGATCAAACAGGACCTCATTAGTCAAAAGTTTTGGATCCAATGAAACATATACATCTTGCTCTTTCTTTGATTTCTCTCGAATTTCTCTATCACATTCTCTTTTATGATCTATTTCAATTTGTTCTCTCAATATCTGCTCAATATTTTGTTTTTCAACCTTTATCTGTCTACTTTTGGTTTCTTCCATAGGTTTTTCTTGACTCTCAATAGATAGCATTCTCATTTGTTCATCAGATTTAGTGTCCTCAAGTCTTTTTCGTTTCCACTTCTTTTGAATTGACTCCGAAATAGTTTTGGTCTCTTCAAAATATTCCTTCATCCCACCTTTTCCTACATTCAAATGCAAAGGTATTTGCTCTTGATATTTACAAATTTTATTTTCATGCTCACTTACAATTCTATGTCTGCATGCACTTTCATACGCTATACACACTACAAGAAATAGGGGGGCGTAGCGATGCCCTCAAATCGGAAAAAAAATGAGCACCATCGCTTATGCGACGCTAGCGTCACATAAGTGACGGTCGTGTTTTCAAATTTTTTATTTTTAAGCAGGATATGTCGCATAAGCGATGCTTGCCTCGCTTATGCAACGCTAAATGCTTGCATCGCAAATAGCGTCACTAGCTAGCGACAGTATGTGCGACATGGGCAAACTGGATAGCATCGCATATGCGTCGTCCTTTCCAGAGCGTCGCGTAAGCGACTCTCTGGAATGTTAAAAAAAATGTCGATTTCTTTCGGCACATTTGTGCCGAGATCTGGACGAGAGCAAGAGAACGAGAGAGAGAGAGAGAGAGCGTGAGAGAGAGAGACCAGGTATGCACACACACACACACTTACACACACATACATATGCATACACACAACATATACACACATAGACACACACATAGACACACACACACACATACACATACACACACACATACACACACAAATACACACACATATACACACACACATACACACATACACACATAATATTGCATACACACACATATACATACATACACACACACATATACATGCACACACACATATATGCATACACACACATATGCATACATAATGCACATGTAGACATACACATACATAATGCATACACATGAACACACATATACACATACACATATGCACACATACACACACATACACACACATACACACACACAGCAGTGTAGTTGTGCATGACAGCGAGATAATGCAGTGTCCCGTTGGCAATAATGGTTAACAGATTGCCATATGGGAATTGTCCCAAGTTTTTGCTATAAAAAAGGAACTGAAACTGCTCTTCAGTTCCTAACATGCCTTCAAAATGTTCTACATGAATGGCTTTTCCAAATAGGGTTCAGTGTTGGCTTGAAAGACATGTACTTAACATATGAAATCATAACATATAAAAAACCTCTTGAAGAAGTTCATTTTGTTGTAGATGATAGTAGATTGTCTTCTAAGAGAGTTCTCACTTTGGAAAGGCAGATCCGATTGGTCCTGTTAGGAAAAGAGGAACTCATTCCAAGAACTTTTATCAATCCATGTCATAGTGATATCCTTGACTAGAGTTACCATCCCAGCAGTCGAGGCATATGAATTGATGAAGCTTCTCATTTGTTGTGGCTCGGACCCTTTCTAGCTCATATTGGCGCACAAACTCCCTTTTTTTATATATTTCGAGAACCGGAAATGATTTACGATTATTCATCTCTCCATAGTTTTCTATCTCAAAAATACCATGCAACTTTTTATCAATGTAATTAAACAAAAATAGTGGCATCCCTAGTCGGACATTCTTTACATAGCTGATATGAGAAGCTCGAAGGCCTGGACATGCACAAAAGCTAATGATCAAGCTATTGTTCGAGCCTACAACTGTCAACATCTTCTCCTTTGTCCCCTGACATGGACCTACATTGTAAACCCACAACCTGTCTACTGACACTCAAGGAGTTTCTCATGAAAAGAGATATAAGCTTATCTGTATGCACATGATTTAACTCAAATATGATTTTCTCTTGTGAATAATTCACATAATTCGCTACTAATGCTCCCTTGTATATGCTTCTCCTTTGTTGATGGACCCATGTTGTAAACCCACAACCTGTCTACTGACACTCAACGAGTTTCTCATGAAAAGGGATATAAGCTTATCTGTCTGCACATGATTAACTCAAATAGGATTTTCTCTTGTGAATAATTCACATAATTTGCTACTAATGCTCCCTTGTATATGCTTCTCCTTTGTTGATGGACCCATGTTGTAAACCCACAACCTCTCTACTGACACTCAACGATTTTCTCATGGAAAGAGATATAAGCTTATCTGTCTCCACATGAATTAACTCAAATAGGATTTTCTCCTGTGAATAATTCACATAATTCGCTGCTAATGCTCCCTTGTATATGCTTTCTGTCAATGGTGCACACTGACATCTCACCCGTACACGTGCCTACATGTAAACAAAACCTCATTACACCTCAGACAGTGACCTAATGTAATATCAGAGATTATTAAATCTAAGCAAAGAACTTGAGCTGGAAACTATGTCTTCTGCTTCCCATCAGTCCGGGCATATGGATTGATGTTCATCTCTCCATAGCTGTCTACCTCAAAAATACCATGCAACTTTTTATCAATGTAATTAAACAAAAATAGTGGCATCCCTAGTCAGACATTCTTTACATAGCTGATATGCGAAGCTCGAAAGCCTGGACATGCACAAAAGCTAATGATCAAGCTATTGTTCGAGCCTGCAACCATCAACATCTTCTCTTTTGTCCCCTCACATGGACCCATGTTGTAAACCCACAACCTATCTACTGACACTCAACGAGTTTCTCTTGAAAAGAGATATAAGCTTATCTGTCTGCACATTATTGAACTCAAATAGGATTTCCTCCTGTGAATAATTCACATAATTCGCTACTAATGCTCCCTTGTATATGCATCTCCTTTGTTAATGGACCCACGTTGTAAACCCACAACCTGTCTACTAACACTCAACGAGTTTCTCATGAAAAGAGATATAAGCTTATCTGTCTGCACATGATTTAACTCAAATAGGATTTTCTCCTGTGAATAATTTACATAACTCGCTACTAATGCTCCCTTGTATATGCTTCTCCTTTGTTGATGGACCCACGTTGTAAACCCAAAACTTGTCTACTGACACTCAACGAGTTTCTCATGAAAAGAGATATAAGCTTATCTGTCTGCACATGAATTAACTCAAATAGGATTTTCTCTTGTGAATAATTCACATAATTTGCTGCTAATGCTCCCTTGTATATGCTTTCTATCAATGGTGCACACTGACATCTCACCCGTACCCATGCCTACATGTAAACAAAACCTCATTACGCCTCAGACAGTGACCTAATGTAATATCAGAGATTATTAAATCTAAGCAAAGAACCTGAGCTAGAAACTGTGTCTTCTGCTTCCCATCAGTCCAGGCATATGGATTGATGTTCATCTCTCCATAGCTATCTGCCTCAAAAATACCATGCAACTTTTTATCAATGTAATTAAACAAAAATAGTGGCATCCCTAGTCGGACATTCTTTACATAGCTGATATGAGAAGCTCGAAGGCCTAGACATGCACAAAAGCTAATGATCAAGCTACTCTTTGAGCCTGCAACCGTCAACATCTTCTCCTTTGTCCCCTGACATGGACCCACGTTGTAAACCCACAACTTGTATACTGATACTCAATGCGTTTCTCATGAAAAGAGATATAAGCTTATCTGTCTGCACATGATTTAACTCAAATAGGATTTTCTCTTGTGAATAATTCACATAATTCGCTGCTAATGCTCCCTTGTATATGCTTCTCCTTTGTTGATGGACCCACGTTGTAAACCCACAACCTGTCTACTGACACTCAACAAGTTTCTCATGAAAAGAGATATAAGCTTATATGTTTGCACATGAATTAACTCAAATAGGATTTTCTCTTGTGAATAATTCACATAATTCGCTGCTAATGCTCCCTTGTATATGCTTTCTGTCAATGGTGCACACTGACATCTCACCCGTATGCGTGCCTACATGTAAACAAAACCTCATTACACCTTAGACAGTGAGCTAATGTAATATAAGAGATTATTAAATCTAAGCAAAGAACCTGATCTGGAAATTGTGTCTTCTGCTTCCCATCAGTCTAGGCATATGGATTGATGTTCATCTCTCCATAGCTGTCTGCCTCAAAAATACCATGCAACTTTTTATCAATGTAATTAAACAAAAATAGTGGCATCCCTGGTCGAATATTCTTTACATAGCTGATATGAGAAGCTCGAAGGCCTGGACATGCACAAAAGCTAATGATCAAGCTATTGTTCATGCATAAGAACGTTCGTAAAATAAAACCAAGCCCAGGATTCCAAGTAAGCTTTAGATTCAGCATTCTTCTCTGCGTTCGCACGAAAGCCATACCAAAAACATGCACACACATGAACATGCAGTAATATGTGGAGGGAGAGAGAGAGAGAGAGAGAGAGAGAGAGAGAGAGAGAGAGAGAGAGAGAGAGAGAGAGAGAGAGAGAGAGAGAGAGAGAGAGAGAAATAAGGGCACAGAAGGAGATGGTGTCCATATGACTAGGACGTGGAAAAACATACTATCGAAAGCACACTGGAATCTCAAAATGAGAAATCCAAACCATGATATGATGCATTATGGTTTAAAGGGAGAGACGTATATCTATGATAGAAAGTAAGAGGATAGAGAAAGTATACTAAACAGAAGTTGTGTGATGCATTCATTGTAAGTCGCATGGTCACAGCCAAAAATCACAGCAGCAAGCTCCTCCACCAGAAGGTTCAAGAACGGGAGCGGTGATGAAGGAGGACGGCTAGCCCAAGAGGAAGGAGAATGAAGGCCTTTGTATGTTTCAGTCTTACGTCCAACTCCCATGACAGAAGCACTCCGCTGGCGATGAGACTTGTAAGAGTAATTTTAAAGTTTGTTGGAAAACGTTAATTACAAATTCATGTAATGAGATCATATGCTACATGTGTATTAATTACAATAATACTTTCATAATAACATTTTTTATGAACGAAGGCATTCTTTGGGTAGAATATTGACACCGATGGATGAAGATATGAAAGATATTTTTGATTTACCATAGTTTCCATTGATTTTTCTTTTAACAATCACCTTGCAACTACAAAAACTAGGCTATTATGCACACATTGACAATTATGACTAATGATTTAAAATGGGGGGATTGAAACTCCAAACAATTTTAGATTGATGGAAAAAAGTTAAAGCAACTTGTTCAAATTTTCCTCTTGCATAATTTCACTTTGAATAAATGTATAGTAATCAAATTGAAGTCTCAATTAAGAAGTAGACATATGTTTTTGACACCAGAAAAAAATATAAGTTCAGTACCTTTCGCTATTGTGCATGTCGATGATTCCTATTGAGAGTTCCATGCTCCATCCTTTTGTCCAAAGCTAGTTTCATTCTCATGCAAGTTCACTTATCCCACATGCAAGGGAATTCTCCCAAACTCCATATAAGCAAGGCCTCCCTTCACTCCACACAAGTCATTCCACTCTAGCTCATTGCCAAGAGTGTGCTTCCTCTCCTCATGGAGGCTCCATGCTCTTAGAGCATCTTATGTAAGTCATTTCCATTTCCATTTCCATTTTAATTCATTCATAATGTTTTGTTATCTTTTGTTCCTTCCTCCTTAGCTTGTTACATTTGTGATTGTGGTAGAGTAGGAGTAGTCCCTTTTTCATTTCAACATGGTATCAGAGCATAGGTTAACTTTCCTTTTGAGTTCTGTTTTTGTTATCTTCATCATTAGTATGTTTTTCTTTCTTAATCCCTCCCTCCCTCCCATATTCCTTTAATAAGAGTGCTTCTAAGCACTATTACCTTCTTCACTAGGCATTATTAGCACCATTTTTATCTTTCATGTCCTATGATTGATAAATATCTCATAAAGTGCGCAAGTAAGCTGTCCCATGCTCCACTGCGACACAGAAAGAAAGCATTGTAGTGAGCGTAGTGGCAGTGGGCACGTCTTCTATAATCCAGAGTCATGGGGGGTTACCAGTCTTCTCCAAATGTTCCTCATACTAGCGTTCATGAGTTCATTGTCAAGGATGAAGCTGACAATGATGTGGATAGCACTCTGTGGAGCATGCACAAGAGCAAGGCTAATTGGTTCAGGATCTTGGGTGTTCTATCGGGTATGATCGCCGTTAGGAGGTGGTTTTCTGATATTTGCAGATGGAAGAACCTTATCACCACAGTTCTCATCCATTTCCTCTTCCTCTACATGTTCCTGATTGGAGCTTGGCATTACAAATTTCACCCACGCCTACCACCCCATATGGATCCTCGTCTCTCACATGCAGAGGTTGCCGAACCTGATGAGCTAGACGAGGAGTTCGACAATAGATCCCATTAAAAACCCCTTGGATCCCATATGTCCAAGATATGTCCAAGGATCCCATATGTCCTTGGATCCTAAAAACCCATGGACTAAGTGATCCCATATGTCACTAGTCCCCCATATTAAAAACAAAAGGGTCATCACATGGAGGGGGGGTGTTGAGAGTTCCATGCTCCACCCTTTTGTCCAAAGCTAGTTTCATTCTCATGCAAGTTCACTTATCCCACATGCAAGGGAATTCTCCCAAACTCCATATAAGCAAGGCCTCCCTTCACTCCACACAAGTCATTCCACTCTAGCTCATTGCCAAGAGTGTGCTTCCTCTCCACATGGAGGCTCCATGCTCTTAGAGCATCTTATGTAAGTCATTTCCATTTCCATTTCCATTTTAATTCATTCATAACGTTTTGTTATCTTTTGTTCCTTCCTCCTTAGCTTGTTACATTTGTGATTGTGGTAGAGTAGGAGTAGTCCCTTTTTCATTTCAACATGGTATCAGAGCATAGGTTAACTTTCCTTTTGAGTTCTGTTTTTGTTATCTTCATCATTAGTATGTTTTTCTTTCTTAATCCCTCCCTCTCTCCCATATTCCTTTAATAAGAGTGCTTCTAAGCACTATTACCTTCTTCACTAGGCATTATTAGCACCATTTTTATCTTTCATGTCCTATGATCGATAAATATCTCATAAAAAAGCGCAAGTAAGCTGTCCCATGCTCCACTGTGACACAGAAAGAAAGCATTGTAGTGAGCGTAGTGGCAGTGGGCACGTCTTCTATAATCCAGAGTCATGGGGGGTTACCAGTCTTCTCCAAATGTTCCTCATACTAGTGTTCATGAGTTCATTGTCAAGGATGAAGCTGACAATGATGTGGATAGCAATCTGTGGAGCATGCACAAGAGCAAGGCTAATTGGTTCAGGATCTTGGGTGTTCTGTCGGGTATGATCGCCGTTGGGAGGTGGTTTTCTGATATTTGCAGATGGATCACCACAGTTCTCATCCATTTCCTCTTCCTCTACATGTTCCTGATCGGAGCTTGGCATTACAAATTTCGCCCACGCCTACCACCCCATATGGATCCTCGTCTCTCACATGCAGAGGTTGCCGATCCTGATGAGCTAGACGAGGAGTTCGACAATAGATCCCATTAAAAACCCCTTGGATACCATATGTCCAAGATATCTCCAAGGATCCCATATGTCCTTGGATCCTAAAAACCCATGGACTAAGTGATCCCATATGTCACTAGTCCCCCATATTAAAAACGAAAGGTCATCACATGGAGGGGGGGTGTTGAGAGTTCCATGCTCCACCCTTTTGTCCAAAGCTAGTTTCATTCTCATGCAAGTTCACTTATCCCACATGCAAGGGAATTCTCCCAAACTCCATATAAGCAAGGCCTCCCTTCACTCCACACAAGTCATTCCACTCTAGCTCATTGCCAAGAGTGTGCTTCCTCTCCGCATGGAGGCTCCATGCTCTTAGAGCATCTTATGTAAGTCATTTCCATTTCCATTTCCATTTTAATTCATTCATAATGTTTTGTTATCTTTTGTTCCTTCCTCCTTAGCTTGTTACATTTGTGATTGTGGTAGAGTAGGAGTAGTCCCTTTTTCATTTCAACATGGTATCAGAGCATAGGTTAACTTTCCTTTTGAGTTCTGTTTTTGTTATCTTCATCATTAGTATGTTTTTCTTTCTTAATCCCTCCCTCCCTCCCATATTCCTTTAATAAGAGTGCTTCTAAGCACTATTACCTTCTTCACTAGGCATTATTAGCACCATTTTTATCTTTCATGTCCTATGATCGATAAATATCTCATAAAAAAGCGCAAGTAAGCTGTCCCATGCTCCACTGCGACACAGAAAGAAAGCATTGTGGTGAGCGTAGTGGCAGTGGGCACGTCTTCTATAATCCAGAGTCATGGGGGGTTACCAGTCTTCTCCAAATGTTCCTCATACTAGCGTTCATGAGTTCATTGTCAAGGATGAAGCTGACAATGATGTGGATAGCAATCTGTGGAGCATGCACAAGAGCAAGGCTAATTGGTTCAGGATCTTGGGTGTTCTGTCGGGTATGATCGCCGTTGGGAGGTGGTTTTCTGATATTTGCAGATGGAAGAACCTTATCACCACAGTTCTCATCCATTTCCTCTTCCTCTACATGTTCCTGATCGGAGCTTGGCATTACAAATTTCGCCCACGCCTACCACCCCATATGGATCCTCGTCTCTCACATGCAGAGGTTGCCGAACCTGATGAGCTAGACGAGGAGTTCGACAATAGATCCCATTAAAAACCCCTTGGATCCCATATGTCCAAGATATATCCAAGGATCCCATATGTCCTTGGATCCTAAAAACCCATTGACTAAGTGATCCCATATGTCACTAGTCCCCCATATTAAAAACAAAAGGGTCATCACATGGAGGGGGGGTGTTGAGAGTTCCATGCTCCACCCTTTTGTCCAAAGCTAGTTTCATTCTCATGCAAGTTCACTTATCCCATGCAAGGGAATTCTCCCAAACTCCATATAAGCAAGGCCTCCCTTCACTCCACACAAGTCATTCCACTCTAGCTCATTGCCAAGAGTGTGCTTCCTCTCCTCATGGAGGCTCCATGCTCTTAGAGCATCTTATGTAAGTCATTTCCATTTCCATTTCAATTCATTCATAATGTTTTGTTATCTTTTGTTCCTTCCTCCTTAGCTTGTTACATTTGTGATTGTGGTAGAGTAGGAGTAGTCCTTTTTTCATTTCAACAATTCCAAGGGTGAATAAATGAAGAGAGTTCTTGTACCTTTCGCTATTGTGCATGTCGATGATTCCAAGGGTGAATTAATGAAAAGAGTTCTTGAATATCAAACATCATATTCATACTAGCTAATGACACCCAATATGTTGTTTTTTTTTTTAATTTCAATATTTTTAAAAATTCTCTTTGGAGTTGTCCAAATATCATGACACCTATATCCATGTAAGCAACTACTCATGAATTATGAACCACTCTAGTAAATTGTGGATGATTGAAATCTTAACCAATAATATCACAATAAATATATCGATGCAAAGCTGCATGTATGTAGTGTTATTTTCTCCTTTCTTTCGTTCATGTTGTATTCTCAAGATGTAGATATATAGATGTTGACAAACTTGAACTTTTGTAACATTTCAAGAACTAGAGTCAACAATTAGGAGAACCAAGAAGAACATTTCACTCAAAGTACTTAGGGTTGACTTCATATTATGCTTAGGATATTGAGCGACAACGAGAAACAATCATTTCAAATCATTCACAAGTGTTCTATTGATTGTTATTATTGTTTATATTAAGCATGTGTTTTCAATACTTTAATTATATAATTCATTCATATATGTGTACCTAAGTGTATATGTATGTGTGTGTATATGTATGTATGTGTATGTGTATCTGTGTGTGTATATGTGTGTATGTCTAAGTGTATGTGCACATGTATTTGTGTGTGAATATGTGTGTGTATGTGTATGTGTATATGTGTATATGTGTGAAAGTGTATCTTCATCATGTATAAGTGTATAAGTGTATAAGTGCATATCAATAATTGTGAGTATGCTATCTAATGAAAATAACACAATTCAAATGATATAAAAAGAATAGAAATTATACTTACAATAGTTAGCCATACTTTTTGCTTGGTTAGCTTCTTGAATAACCTGCAATAAAGAGAGAGAGAGACAGAGAGAGACAGAGAGAATTCAAAGAGAGAAAGATGTAGAAAGAGAGAAACAGAGACATAGGGAGACAATAAGAGAGAGCTTAGGCAAAACAACAATTCTGCATATACTTGCTTTAGCTTCTAAGCGCAGCGCAATTGCGAATGTTGGAGAGCTCTTCGATCAGATGCATGAAAATGCCGATAGAAGAGCCTCCAACGTTTTAATTTTTTTCCGTCAACAGACCGTCATGTAAACAATGCTACGCGTAGAGTTGGGGTCGCATAAGCGAGATCAAAAAAGTGCCGCTTATGCAACATAAAAAACGTCGCTTATTCGATGCTTTTTAAAACCGTCGTGTTAGCGACGCTCTATGCGAGCGTCGCAGATCCCATCGCATCACAAGTCGCAAAAAACATCGTTTGGCTCATCATTTAATTGACGGTCCGCACATGACGCTCATTACGATGCATTTTGCAATTTTATAGCGAAGAAATTATGTTGCCTTAACCGTCGCTATACACCCGTATTCCTTGTAGTGACAGTCCCAGAACATATGTCCAAATTGATCACACCAAAAACATCGTATAGATCTTTTCTCAACCCAACTTGATTTCCTAGGCATCACTGTAGGCATGGATCTTCTAAGACCTAATGACTGTTTATGTGTAGATATGCTTTGAATTTTTACCTCATGTTCATGGTCACACTTCAATATTTGTAGGTGCTTAACTTGTTTGGCCAACCACTCAACCTTATGATTCAATTCAGAAATCCCAGAATCCATTTCATTTTTTACGTCTTTAATACTTATGCCTATTAACTGAATAGTGCCTATTAATTGAATAGTGTCAGATGTTGCATTTATTGTTTGCATTAAGGTCATCACGATACCAAATTTCAATTTTATAGATTCATTTGTGTTAATTTCTATTTCTTTAATTCGCTCTTCATATCTGCTAAACTGTTCCTCAATCATTTTGTTCATTTTCATTTTCCTCTTCTTATGATCTAAGCTGAGAAGTGGATTCTTAATCTATGCCTCAATGGAAAAGTGCACACTCGTATGATCAAAACTGATGCAAAAAGTGGATGATCAAAGTCAGACAATAAAATAGTCTTTCTCTTTAAAGTGCGTGGAATCAATGCAAATAATTCAAATAACTTAAAATGATGGTACCTGGAATATCTGATTCGACACTGAGGTTCCTGTTTCTTGTTCTCAAGGAGCGGGTGGCATGTCGAGGATCACCGGGCAACCACCTCGCTTCACGTCGGGTTCAGGTGTCGGGAAGGAGTCAGGTGAAGGGAAGAGCTGGCGTGGAGTTGGACCAGGCCCTTGTGTATCATTCCCTTGTCCGATGAGCGATGTCTATGCACTGGGCGCCACGCCCTCTCTCTCTGGTATGGCGATTATCATAGGCCCCTACCCCTCGGAAGAGATGAGCGAATGTGTGTATGCATAAGACCATAGAATCCAGTTACAATGCTAAAACACGGAAGTCACCGGATCGATGTGCAGACAAAGCTCAATAATAAAATGTAAATGTAACTGAAGTCATCCAATGAAATCTCAGTGATACAATGATTCCTGCTACAGTGTGGGTCGGTGATACAACAAACCGCTACAGTGAGGAATGGTGATAAAATATGCCGTCGCTATAGTGCGGACCAGCAAAACATAAGGTAGACCTCCCGCTACAGTGCGAGAAGACACCCAGGAGTCTCGGCTTCGGTCTTTGCAGTCCAAGCTTTACTTCTTTGCTTCTCTCTTTCTTCATCACTTCTTTGCGTCTATTTACGGGGAGTACTCTTTACTTCGGTCTTCAATCACTTTCTTCACTTCATATAATCTCCAAGATCATCAATCAGCCCAACCTGGAAAGAACAATCATGGAAATGTCCATGGGGAGCTAGAAAGAAGAACCACAAAAATGTCTACGAGGGTGGTTGTGAATAAACATCATTAGTACCTTGATTGATTTCTTTTCCACTTTGAAGATGTATGTCATACATTCACATATTTTTGCAGGAAGGTATCTACGTGCATTAAAACACCCTTTCATGCATGGAGTTTCAGCTACACACTTATGCATTTCAAATGTTCAATCGTTTGTTCATGGTGGACTACATTCACATACATTATTCTATATACGAATCCATCATGACTAATGTTTTTACAGATCACAGAAGCGATTGAAGAGCACATTACAAAGCAATGAGCATTAACCTTTACATTTTTAGTTTAATAGACTTAGATTTAGTACCCCCTATAGGAGATGATTTATTAGCCATCCTATTATTTGCTTCTCAAGATTTAAGTTCGTTGAAAACAACAAAGGTCGAAGGGTGCTCCACATGTCTTTACTTATCAAGGTGTCACGAACCGTTCATTTGTTTTCTTTTTATTAATGTCTGCTAAAGTGACTCGATATGAAGTGGTGAGTTATTTAATTCAAACCTATGTTTTAACATTAGTTATGTTATTTTCAAGTCAATATATCGTATCTTTCTTTCTCTGTCTCTCTCTCCACCACCAGAGTAATGATTCGTGACGAATTTATCAGCTAAAGTCATCTATCTCTTCTCACTCTCTCATGCATTGCACGGACAATCAGCTCTATTCCCACATCTCTCTCTCTCTCTCAGATTGCAGCAGCCTTCTCTCCATTGGCATCTCTCTCTCTCTCATTCCAGCAGCCTTCTCTCCACCGACCTTCATCATGCAACCATCTGAAGGTTTCTATTGGCATCGCTCTCTCTCTCTCTCTCTCTCTCTCTCTCTCTCTCTCTTCTGTTTCTTCCTCTGTGTCCACGCGCCGTCTCTGCTCATCTCTCTCTCTCCTCTCTCTCTCTCTCTCTCTCAAACCATTGCTCTGTCGACCATGCCTCCCGGTAGCTCCATCTGCGCGTGACCTCTCTTCCGCTTTCTCCTGTGCCTCCGGCAGCCAATGACCATATCTATATCCGATGAGTTCTCTCTCTCTCTCTCTCTCTCTCTCTCTCTCTCTCTCTCTCTCTCTCTCTCCCCCCTAGGTGCGCAGGTAGCCTCCACCATTTTCTGCGTGGCAGATCAGTCAACAGCACCACTGCTCGTATCTCTCTCTACTCTCGTACCTCTTGCTACCTGCATGTCTACCTTATCTGTGCAATATTCCTTATCTCTCTCTATTTCTCGGTGCACCGCCACACAGCGCATCTCTCGTTAGAAGATTGGTCTGCCAACGAGATACAGCCCTCTTCGACTCTTCTGCCACTATGGCACGCACGTAGCCAATCAGTGTCTCCGACTCTGTGGTGACCCTAAATCTACGATAAGCTCACAAATAATAAAGGTAAGGACAAGTTCTCTGATAATCCTCATGAACTAGTTTGCGATAATGTTCCTAGCCATGAAGATGAAGACACTTTGATCATAGATAAGTCCTCATTAGATAGTTGGCAGGAACATCTAAGTGACAAAGTTGTTATTGGTCTCTGTCATGGTCCTAGGCCATCACAAGAAGCTTTGAAAGCTTGGATCAAAACCCATTGGGAGTCCAGAGGTCTTATGGTCAAACATATCCAGTATTGCTCCAACAATTACTTTATGTTCTTCTTTGAAAATGCTAACAGTGCCTTGCAGGTAATAAGTGAAGGTCAGTGGCTTATCAAAAGTATCCGTGTATCATTTTTCAAATGGTTCATAGGATTTAACCCAAAAGGACCCAAACCCACCAAGATTCCAGTATGGGTGGAGTTCCCTGAACTCCCCATTGATTATTATCCTTAGTAAAGTGGAGGTCAAAGGTCATCAAGTTAACAACTCCCCCCCCCCAACCCTCAGGCAAAGAAAATGATGACCAAAGGAAAGAAGAAAAGTTTCAAATCTGACAATATGTTTGGTGTCTTACTTGAAGATGTCCAAAACCCATTTGATGATTGCCCCATCAGATCTGACGGTTGTGAATCCCTGAGCCCCAAAGAAAACCTTGATCCTAATGAAATGCTGGCAGGTCCTAGCAAAGTTATTGATGGTGGATCCAAAAAGCAACAAGACATGAAGCTTTCCGAATGGTTTGTGGTAGGTAAAAAAAATAAAGTTGTTAATACAATTGTTTTGAAGGACCATGGAGAAAAGGTAAGCACAAAATCTATTCAAGATCCCTCATCATGTGGTGCTATGAATGTGTCTGCTGAAATGTTTTCTCAGGAATTAGATGCTATGGACCAAGATAAACTTGACCACATGGATAATATTCCTTTCAATAATGAAATTGTGCCTATGACACATGATGATGATGTGCCAAGACAATTGGCAGGCACAAATAAACCAAAGAGGAAAGAAGCTATGAGATCCTCCATCTCAACAATCAAGCCTACCAAGAACAGTAGGAAATAATTTTCTTTATTGGTTTTATGTCTGAACTTTCCATTATTTCCTCAAATGTTAAGGGTCTTAAAGACCCTGTTAGACCTAAGATGATAAACAGGTGGCTGCATTCCCTTCATAGGCTCCCCGATATCCTGTGTTTACAGGAAGTGAAAATTGGTGGTGTTCCGCTTGAATTTAATCTCAATCTTGTTTCTAATTTCTTTAAATGGTTTTTCACTACCACCAGGATGGTAAAGGTGGTGCTGTCATTGGGACTGCTAAAGCTCTGGTTCATACCGTTACTGGAAACTCCTATGGCATCACTAATCAATGGTGTAAGATCAGTCTGGGTAACCCCTATAACCTCACTGTCATCTCTGTTTATGCTTCCAACAATAGCTTGGTTAGAAAAACCTGCTGGGAAGAGCTCACTCATATTCAGGGCCATGTCATTATGATAGGAGATTTTAATATGGTCACCAACATAAAAGATAGATGGGAGTGTAAGGGAAACATCATCTATGGTTCTGAAAAGCATGCCTGGAATGATCTTTGTAGTTTGCATGACCTGTCTGATATTTCTAAAAACTCTGGTGTCACTTGGACCAATAAACAAGCTGGTAAGGCCTTCACTGCTGCTAGATTAGATAGATGCTATGTCAATAATTCAGCTCTTCAAGTTGGGATGTGAGTGTGAATATTGATAGCTCCCTTCTTGTTTCTGACCATAAACCCTTAAAACCATTAAGTTGGGTAGCCCTTCTTTCAGGGCTGGTTGGCCTCATATTGATGCCAACCTTCTTAAGCTTCCTTGTATGGAGTTTGAGACTAAAAGAATTTTCTCTCACCATTTTAGGAACAATAGCTCTCCTTGTTTGGCCTGGGAGAAGTGGGTGAAAGATATTCAAAAGTTGTTCACCCATTTTAAGAAGCAAGCTAGAAAGGTTAGAGCCAAAAGTATATCTAAGCTAGTGGAGAAGTTGAAAGACCTTGACATCACCTCCCCTGAGTACCACAACTTGCATTTGAGACTGTGGAAGGAAAGTTATCTTGAAGCTAGATATTCTCTTGCATCATCTAAAGAATTTTGGAGTGGGAAAATTGATAGGAACAACAAGTATATGTTTTCTCTATTGAAAAAAAAAACAAAGTCAGGGATTACATCCCTAATTTTAAAAAAAGGGAAGATGGGCACACTATGAATATTGAGGAGACTCTACAGGAGGCTAAAAGCTTCTTTATGGATGTTTTCTCTGGTTCTCCCAAGTGGGGGGAGGACATTCAGAGGGCCAGAGCTACCATTGCTTTGAAAAGGAAAAAAATGATTCCTAAAAGCCTGGTTCCCATTTTGGACCTGCCCCTCACTGCCGGTGAGATCAAAGAAACCATCTATAAATTGAAACCCTGTAAGTCCCCTGGTTTTGATGGTTTGCCTAATGAATTTTTCATGATGCTTTGTGATTTCCTCACTCCTAACATTCTTTTGGTGTGGGAAGAGGCTTCTAGTAAAGGATATCTCCCTTGCCACATCAAACATAGGGGTTATTAGACTTATCCATAAAAAGGGGAATAAAGATGACCTTAATAACTGGAGACCCATTTCTTGTCTTAATACCATATACAAGATTATTGCTTCCACCATAGCTAGAAGGCTTAGTCCCTTAATGAATCTCTTCATTCTCCCAGAACAAAAAGGGTTCATTAAAGGTGGATACATTCTTGATGCTATCATCTCTCTTTGGGAAGGTATGGAAAATGCTAAGGAGAATGACCAAAATTTCTATTTTTTCGAAATTGATTTTGACAAGGCTTATGATAGGATTGAGTGGGATTTTATCCTCCAGTCTTTACATGACTTTGGAGCTGGGAAAAAACTTATTAAGTATGTTAGCACTCTGTTTGGGAATGCTTGTTCTAGAGTTTTCATTAATGGGCATATTTTTTACCCCTTTAGACTCAATAGATCCATCAGACAGGGTTGCCCTCTTGCCCCTTTGTTATTTGCCATTGTTAGTGATACTTTGGGTTGGTTGGTGAAAGATGCTATGAATTGTGGTTTGATAAAAGGTATAAATGTTCATAATTCCCATTCCCCTCTTGGCTTACAAATGTTTGCTGATGACACAGATGTTGTTTTGAATGCAGATGACCTTTCTGTGAGTAAATTTTTGGAATGCTTGGAAATTTTCTGTCTAGCCAGTGGCTCTAAAGTAAATCACTCTAAAACTGGTTTTAAAGCTTCTAATGATAATCTGCCTGCTTGTGTCGAAAGACTTGGCTGCAGCATCATAAAGGATGGAGAAATTTCCAGATTGCTAGGGATCCCTATGGGGTTCCAGATTACTTTTGCCCAAAGATGGGAGTGGGTGGTTGATAAGTTTAAAAAGCAATTGTAATACTGGTATGATGTAAATAGTTCCCTCCCCCATAGAACTTTTGTCCTTAATCATTACATCCTCCCTAAACTTGTATACTTTTTGGCATGTTGGTCTCCTACTAACAAACAAATTGAGCAGGTTGTTTCTCTGGCCAGAGACTTTTTATGGGGAAGTAAACATGACCACAAGAAAATTCCCAAGGTGTCTTGGAAAACTTGTTGTCTTCAAAAGTCTCAGGGAGGATTAGGGATAATAAATCCAAAGAAAATGGCTGATAACTTGGCTGCTGAATGGATTCTGAGAAGTCTTTTCTGTAATGATGTTTGGTCTTGTCTGCTTAAAAGAAATGTGGCTAGATTCTGTCTGACAGATTACAGAGCCTAGAAGAACGTCAATATTTGGGACATTGTGGTATCTCCTCACTCTATAACCCCTTATGGCAGCCCTTTGGTGTGCAGAATATGGCAGACTTGATTCAATGCTAAACAGTCTTTCACCCCTCCCCGTGAGTTGATGCTTTCTTATGAGTTTTTTATGTAGGAATCTCCTTGATAGGCTGGTTGGCTTTCAACAATAATAAAAGAGCTGCTATCAAACAACACAAATGTCACAAAGCTGGGATCACCACCTGGAGAGATCTGATGTGCAATGATAGGGTAATGAACAATCATCAAATTAACTTATTCACTGATCTATCTAGGTCTTGTTTGCAGGTTCTCCACAGTCAAAGAGAGTTGTTATTGGATAATCTTGGAGGATGGCACAGGAAAAAGCAGAGCTTGTTGGACACTACTTCTCTCATTTTCAGAGACTTCAAAAAGCACAAAGGGATGGTGGACCAGATTATTTTTAGACTGAACTCAAGATGGCATGTCAATTGGTCTGCTCACCAATGGTCCTACATATTTAAAACTTTGTGGTCTTTCCCAGATTGTAGTAAGCACTCCTTCATGCAATGGTTAATGCTTCACCATTGGCTCTAGATAGGCCACAAAGTCAGGAAAGTTATTAGGAATGGTGGGATTTGTACCTTCTATGGCCTTGTGGAGGATGTTTCACACCTATTTTTTGAATGCCAGCATGCCAAAAAGTTCTGGGCTCCTGTGGAAGAATACTTGCAGAAATATAATCTTCCTCAACTTAGTAAGATGGAGGTGATTCTTGGTTGGTGCAGAAATCTTGACATTTTGCTATGGAATATCTGGAGGGGACACATTCTCTAGTGCATCTGGATCAGTAGAAATGAATATACCCTTGGAAAGGGAAGGAGAAACTTCCTCTTCCCGCTTCATGAAAAGTTGAAAAAGGCTTCTATAGCTTGTATTAGAAATATCAATTCTGCACCTAGCTCTAGCAATGATGTTTTCAAGATCATGGCTGAGAATAGACCCTCCAAATGGAGAGATCTTATCTCTGCTTAATATTCTTGTATAAGGATTTCTATGTCCATGGATTTGTAACCCTGTTGGCTGAGGTGTCTCCTGCCCAAGGCTCAGTTTGTACATCCACTCATTAATTTAACTTTCCTGCTTTTTTCAAAAAAAAATAGAGCCAGTCTGACCGCCGCAAGATTAACACAAAGAGATGATGAATTCATGGTTCTCCATTTTGGTTGACAGAGCACAAGATATCTACATGAAGTCAGGAGCTCTGTATACCAAGCATCGTGGCAATGAAAGATGGTTTCTTACTCTGTGAAATCTCAGACAAAGTCCATGGCCCTCTTCGAATAGAGACCTTACGTATATTTCATAGCACAAGAAGAACACACTCCTGAATTCAATAGCTTTCTCTCTTTCCATCCCTCTTTCTCTCAGTAGAGTTCCTTTTTCTCTCTTAAACAAACTATAAAACATCAAGAATTTACTTGATTCTCCTATCTATATGCTTATTACAGTAAAGGAATGCTTTTCCTATTGGATCAAGAGAGGAGATCAAGGAGATAACAACTCTCTTTCTCCCTAGATGCACTACCGTAATGTATGAACAAGAACATGAATGAATAGAAATAGACAAGGAGCATACCTAGAAAGAAGAACCACGGAAATGTCCACGGGGAGAAACAAATGAGGCTTGGGCCCCTATTTATAGGTTCACCCCCCTAGGACATCCTTCTAGATTCTTCTAACCTCCTCAAACTTTCTATTTTTGGATGGTCTTTTTTTCTAGACTAAGGTTTTTGGTTTCACACTGGATGCTCATAAATTAATTATTTTTAAGGGTTTGACCTAGGGTAAACGCCAATTCTAAGGGTTCAAGTTAAGGGTTTTGATAAGGAAAATTAGGATTTTGCCTACAACTAAAGTCAGACACGTCAAATCGAGGGTTTATTTATAGTTACGGTCTAAAATCCAAGGGTTTCTAAGGGTTCAGGTTTGGTTTTCATGGGGTAAAGTCACATTTTCAAGGGTTTTTAAAGGGTCAAACATAGGGGTTAATGAGACAAAAGTCAGATATTTACATATGTACAAACTTAATCTACAAGGATTACATGGTTTTGCATCTCACAGTCAATTAAACCAACCAAAACATGCATGATTCATAACCCTTTCTCGATCAAAACATGACACAAAACCCAAAAATCAATGAACTTTGAAAAAAAATCATGCACACTTCCCTGGGGGATTTCATCCTGACAATGTTCCTAGAGCAAGCAGTAGTGGAGTTGAAGATTCTAATGGGGCTTCGTTCATGCATCCCTATGATGCAACAATTCTCTCCTCCACCTACTCATACACTATTTGAGAGAAAAGTTGAAGTTAATGAAAAATAGGGAACTTGCGGCAAAAGATGTGTTTGGTGTGATGGACAAGATCATGTTGCCTATGTGTATGATGAATTAGGACAAGCAAAAGAAACCCAAATTGTGATAGAAATAGATAGGAAATTATGAAATTTTTATACAGGAATTCCTTTGGCTATCAATTGGAGCAAAGGAGGTATGAAAAAGCTATATGAAAATCTAACTATCACAAATGCATCTGCTAGCAATTCAGCAGTTAAATTAGAGCCATTAGAAGAACAAATGTTTCATTCAGCTGAGAGTTAGGCCACCTATTCTCTTGAAAAATTGGTAAAAGCTAGAGATGTGATTATGCAAAAAAGTGTATGGATATCACTTGTTAATCAATTTTTCATATATTCTGATGTAGTTAATGTTGAAAAAAAAAGGAGATGTGATGATATGCATGATGAAGTTGATGAGGATGATCCAAGAGTGACAAGAAGATAGTACATAGAAGAAGAAAAGAAGAAAAGAAGAAAAGAAGAAAAGTTATGATGAAAGGAAGGTGTAGTTTGAGGATACTGCAACCTTGGTTGAGAAGGAAAAGAGAAAAGAGATTAAAGAAGGGAAAAAAACCACTTAATTAGAATAAAAAATCAAAAGATAATCAAAGTAACAAGAATTAAAATGATAAAAAAAAGAATCAAAGTATTGATAAAATCTTGGATGATGAAAAGAAACAAGGACAGGAGAAGATAAAAAAGAAAGTTAAAATTATGGAAGTCAAGAGGCAAAGCAAAGATGCAAGGGTGTGGAGAATGCTCTAAGCAAGCTCCTAAAAGATCGACAAGAAAGAAGAAACAACCAAAAAGGTATGGATATGATTCCACATTTGTTACAAGGCATTCAATCTACTTGGAAAAAGACTCAATTTCAGAAGAACGCTCCACCTATGATGAGACAAAGGGAAACCCTAATTAGCAAAAGCCCATGAAGAAGAAATAGATGCATTGAAGGAGATGGACACTTGGGATGTTCCAATCTCACCCAATGAAAAGATAATTGGTTGTAGATGGGTATATACAGTTAAAAGAAGCTCAAATGGATTAGTTTGCATGTACAAGGCAAGAGTAGTTGCTAGAGGGTGCTTTTTGGGGTTCTTCAACACCTCACTACTTGCTCACACAATAGATCTATCACAATAAAACTCAGAGTGCTAGATTGTATACACATACAAAAATATTCAAGAACAGTGAATCGAAAAGAGCAAAAATCTACTACATCATATCATATTCACACTCAGTTTACTCAAATAGAATGAAACACACACCATCACTTACTCAAAATTAACAGAAATATGTCAAACAAGATTATGTAATTATCAAAGAATACAAAGCTTGAGTTTTGAACAACTCCCAGTATTACAGGAATATAGAGCTACAATCACTTTCGGTAGGAAAACTCCAAGATTTCCCCTTAGTTCAGACTCTCCTCACGTACAAACTAATTCCTATTAAATAAACAAAGCATCATCATCATGTGAATACAACCGCTTATATCATGTGACAAAGTTGTTAAAATAAGATTGTAACTAACTTTCAAAAATCAGACTCATTAGAAATACGAGTCAGTAAGATCCGACAGAGCAAACTTCTATTTAGCAAAGTGAACAACTTTAAATATCTGACTAAGCAACTTTTCTTGCAGAGACTTCTACTATTAACACGTGGCACTGCCCGGTGGATGATTTGTAAAAATCTAACTTGAACTCACAAACCCTTGATCAATCACAACCACACTCATTTCCCTATTCCAGTTCTCCATTTATGCCATTTCTGAGATCGTTGTAGTTTCTACAACTCTCTCAGCTTCTACTTCAGTATCCATTTGCACCATAGTTACCCTTTGAACTACCTTTTCCCGAGTCAAGTCTTGTTGAATCTAATGCTGTATTTCTTTGTTCAAAATTTCTTGTAACAATTTTCCCTTCAACTCTTCTATTTGTGTTCCATTCTCTTGATGATTCCCTCCATTTTTGGAGTAGCTTCTGCACACAATTCGAGAAGATTGAAGAAGATCAACACAGAGATCGAACTATCCATATGCTGCCCAACCATGTGGAGTTCTTCTAATCTCTCTCTCTCTCTCATTACCCATAAAAGGCAATGTTCAAGCTATCTCGTATGGCTGCCACTTGGCACTCATGTGAGTATCATACTGAACAAGTGTAAGCGGAGGTTCTCACCTCTAACTCATAACTAATGTGTGATACTCCATGTGACATTTCCTTCCCCTTAGTTCCATTTTTGTCCTCAAAAATGGTATTGGAAGGTGTGATAGAAAGAGAGAACTAATAGAAACACCACTCCCACTATATCCCCATGTGTCAAAAAACATGGTCACATCTCCGTGTTGTTTCCCTGTATCCTTCCACTTAAGAGGACTCTTGGGAAGGTAATCTAAAACTAGGAAACCGTCTCTGGAGGGTGCTAACCCGCTCCCATGTGGCACTATCTTCTGAACTATCTTTCCACTTTACTAGACACTCTTTATACAAGTGACTTCTCATTTGTTTCTCTCGAGTGCGTACTATGCTCTCATGCTCATGTGGAATAGATTGAACAAAAATAGGCTCTACTACCTCACTGTCTGGAATGAGGTTGTTAGTTCACCCAGCCTTTTCTAAGCTGACTAACATGAAAAATTGGATGGATTTGACTATTCTCAGGAAGTTGGATCTAGTAAGCCATCTTTCCTATCGTCTTAAGTATTTGGAAAGGTCCACAATACCTAGGGGATAGTTTTAGACAAGGTCCCATCTTCATGGTTTCAGATCTAGATGGAACTCTAAGATAGACTTGCTCTCCTACCTCAAAGTTGATGTCTCTCCTTTGAGGGTTAGCATAGGCTCTAGCTCTATCTTGAGCTCTCATAATGCTATCCTTAGCAAGCCTAAGAATATCGTTCATCTCTTCTAAGAAGTCCTGTGTAGCTTGAACTTTCTCATTCTGCAATCTACTACATAAAGAGCTCTTGGTTGAAACCCATACATAAGCATAAATGGACTATGCCCAGTGGAAGAGTGCTTGACACTATTATATGCAAACTCTACTATAGGTAAGTACTCTTCCCAATTAGTTTGCCTTTCATTCACATGCTCAAAGCATATCCTCTAGGATTTGGTTAACCATCTCTATTTGCCCACCCATCTATGGATGCTCGGCCATGCTCATGCTAAGTTTCATGTCCAACCTTTTGAAGACCGCTCTCCAAAAGTAGCTAGTACACTTCCTATCTCGATCAGGGACTATGTCTAAAGGAAGACCATATAACCGGTATAGGTTTTCTACAAAGATTCTAGCCAACTCAGGTGTCTTCACCATAGTACATGTCGGAATAAACCTAGATATTTTCGTTAACCTATCCACAATTACCTAGACTGAGTCATGTAGTCCTCCAATCCTCAACCTTTCAGCTTTATTGACATGGCATTTAGTGCTCTTAAGCACATACTCTAGGACGTCCTTATGAAGTCTAGGCCAGTAAAACTACCTCTTAACAAGATCATAAGTCTTGTTAACTCCTGGGTGTCCCACCCTAGGTGTGTCATGACACTCATACAAAATATGTCATCTCATCTTAGAATCTCTAAGGACACACTCCTTACCTTTATATAACAGATATCCATCATGGACACTATAATTCTTCCACTTGAATCTCTTTTTAGTACCCGTTGATACTCCAATCTCATTGGATATATCACGATCCCCATTCTCTATGGCTTCCCAAATCTCAAAATATGCATGATCAAGCCTACATTTCCCTCTAATGGACTCAAGTAGCTCACTAGTGATCTGAGTAAAACTCGGTCCATTGAGCATAGGCATGCGGCTAATTGAATCAGCCACTACATTAAACTTTCCCTTACTATACCTAAGCTCATAATCAAACTCCCAAAGGGTCTCTGCCCATCTAGCCTTATGACCTTTCAGGTCTGTTGATTAGAGAGCCACTTAATGCTTATTGATCAAACGCTATCGTGACTTTGGCACCACATAAATAATGATGCCACTTCTTCAAAGCATGGACAATTGCATACAACTCCTTCTCATAGATGGAGTAATTCTTCTCGGCCAGTTCTAGTTTCTTACTCTCAAAAGCTACTGGTTGACCATCCTGAACTAAAACTGGTCCTATAGAAAAATCGCTTGCGTCAGTCTCAACCACAAAGGGTTTATTGGGATCTGCTATATGTAAAAGTGGAGCTGTAGCAATTGCTACTTTCATATTTTCCATACTTTGCTTATGTTTGTCTCCCCAATGAAAGGTTTTCCCTTTCCCTTTAAGCTACTCCATCATCAGAACAACAATTTTTGCATAATTCTTAATGAATCTTGGATAGAAACCTAATAAACCTAGGAAGATGTGCAACTCTTCTAGGTTCCTTAGATGTGGCCATTCCATAATAACCCTTACTTTTTCAAGATCCATCTAGATTCCATTCTGGGAGACTATATGCCCAAGGTATCTAACCTTTGTTTTGAAAACTTTACACGTTGACTCTTTAGCGAAGAGTGAATTTTCCCTTGGCACTTGAAATACTTTTCTTAAGTGTTCCAAGTGCTCTTGATCTAATGCACTATAGATCAGAATGTCATCTAGGAAGTCTGCCACAAAGTTTCCTAGATACGGTCGTAATACATTGTTCATGAGCTTCATGAAAGTGGCAGGAGCATTAGTGAGACCAAAAGGCATCATTAAAATCTCATAGTGCCCATATATAGTCCTGAACGCAATCTTAGGGACATCCTCTACCTGAATTCTAATCTCATGATATCTTAATCTAAGGTCAAGCTTGGTGGAATACCTAGCTTGGTATAACTTATCAAATAGGTCTTCCGATCTAGGCATTGGAAACCTATTTTTGATACTTACCTTATTAAGTGCTCTATAATCTATGCATAATCTCATAGAGCCATCTTTTTTCTTAACTAGGAGCATTGGCAATGCCCAAGGTGAGTTACTAGGTCTAATGAAGCCTTTATCTAAATAATCCTGTAATTTCCTCTCAACCTCCTCATGTTGAGAAACACTAAGCCTATAAGGTGGCTTACAAATAGGGTTAGTGTTAGTAACTACCCCAATAGCATGGTCAATGTCCCCTCTCTCAAGTGGTATCCGTCTAGGTAAATCAGTGGGAAAAACATCTCTAAACTCAAACATAAGATCTTTAAAACTTTTAACCACACACTCTTGCAAGAAAGAATAATAAAAAGTCTTGTCCATATTTACATTCCTAGCATGAAAATATACATCAAATGAAATGTTTGTACAATGCTCAAAGTCTTGACTCTACAATAAAAAGATCTCTTGTACATGCTAGAAATGACAAAGACTATACAACTCTAAAGATGAAATGAGAGGTGCACTAGGTACATCTCTCTCTCTTCGTGTATACAACATTTACTTCCATTTCTCTCAAACTCAAGTGTGTTGTTTTGATAGCTGCATTTAAGTATGTCTCCCAACCCCCATAGCCACTCTCTTCCTAACACAAGATCTATCCTCTCCATATTCATAATTTGGAAGTTCATATGTCTGAATAGTCCTGCATCTTGACTTCCAAATTCGATACCATAGTATCCCATATCCTCTTGTCTTCCTCGTGCATCATAGATACTATGTATTTATGTGCACTGGGCTATTGGGGAATCTTTAGCTTTTTGACCATAGCATAGTTTATAAAGTTATAAGTGGCAAAGTCATCTATCATGACTCACACCCTGGTCCCATATACACTAGCATGAATTTTAACCAAGTCATGTGGTCCAAATTGTGGTGACCATAATGACTGAGTCAAACAATAGGTGTGCTCTATATCCTCGTGCATCACTTCCACTCTGTAGCTAGACCTTTCATGAATAGGAAGTGTCTACACTAGGTGGACCGCCTTTTTGTCCTTTTCAAGGGACGTACTACTCTCTGGTTCTTTCTCCTTTTCTTCCCCCTTCTTGAGTGGACAGTTCCACTATGAATGGCTAGGAGACAAACACCTAAAGCATAGGTTCTCTCTTTTGTCCCTCTCAAATTTTTCTGTAGGTAACCTAGGCCCTTGTGATCTTTGTTTTTTGATGAAAATTTTGTTTTTCCCCAATGGCAACTTCTTCTTGAACTTAGTCATGCTAAGAGGCTTGAGGGGCTGATCCATGTCCATAGAAGTGTATTGAGGACGGTTATGGTCCTCATAGATCTGGGCATACTTGATCACCTCCTCAAATGTCTTAGGTGCATTCCTTCTTACCTCTCTCTTGATGGCTTTATCTAAGCCTCTAACAAACCCTCTAGTTTTCTAGAAATCATCTAAGCCCTTAAGTTTCAAAATGATCTCCCTATAGTGGGATATGTAGACCGTCAAAGGGCTACCTCTCTGGGTGATCCTATCCCACTCATCCCACTTTCTTTCCTCCTCATTCTCAGGAAGAAAATCTTTTAGGAAAAGAGTTTCAAACTGAGCCCCATCTATAGGGATAGATTTCGCCTCCTTGATACTCATCCACCACTTATAAGAACATGGGCCAAGCAAGAGACTCGCCACTAGTACATGATACTCACGTGGGGTGCCTTTAAATTCATGCAAATCATCCCACTTTTGTAAAAAAGTGTAGATTGCATCCTCATTTCTATCTCCGTCATTCCCCGTAAAGGTAGGTGGCTTCAAGTCTTTCAGGAGGGGAGCTTCCCTAGAGCTCTCTCCTTTGTGCTTACTAGGAAAAGAAGGATCTTTCCTAGTCATCTCTCGAGGAAGAGTGTTGATGACACAACATATATTTCTTGGATCCACTCTTTTTCATAATCATTTGTACCTTTTTCTACCTCTCATTCAGTTGAATAAGCACTCTTGTATAGGTTTGTGTGAGTTCCACACTAGAGAATAAGTGGGATTCATTCTCCTTTCAGTCTATAAATCCCACATAGCATGCATTTTGCCCATTTTGTATATAAAGAGGTCACTACCTCTCATTTCGGGGAGAGCATTCTTAGAAGTAATGAGATTATGCTAGTTTGTAGAATGCTTGGAGAGCTCATGTTGTTGTTGTGATGTGCTTGTATATTTGTTCCTTTCTTGCCTTATGCTTGTGATGTGTTAGTTTGTTGATTAATGACGTGATTATGGGTGTGATTAAGTGTGTGTATCAATAACGATGCTTTATTATTATCTCACGTGTAGTTTAGTCGCTAATCTCGTGCCAACAAAGCACCATCGCATCTATTGAATGCTTCTCATGAGATGCTCCTCGGATTGACGAATATGAGTTATGATGCTACAACATCAATAACTCTTGGCACCGTTGTCGGGAGCATTCTCTTGTCACTGGTTTTGGGCATGAAAGAGACGTGTACGCAAGTTTTTCATGATGATTTTTTGAGTTCTTCATTTCATTACGCTCCTGTCTGCATTTGTGGCTTGCAAGATTTTTACACACTTGTTGAGATGAGCCATTTTTGGTGTGATTGGAATCCCCTTCTTGGGTGATTAATCTACCATGTGTGGTGATTCTTCAAGTCACGAGTAGAATAGGAGTAGTTTTTAGAAATCTTTTAGTTATTATGTTGATTTTTTCTATTAATCTTGTTGATTTTTCTCTAATCATGTGTGAATGTTTCTTTTTGGGGTTCTTCTACAAAAATCATTGGAGTTTTGGCTCATCATCTTCATCGACAAACTTGGGAATGGTATTCTCTCCAACTACTTGAACGAACAAGGTATGTGACATCTCTCTGCTACACAATGCACATTGGTTGGAACACAAGAGAGGATAAAAACTATCCCTTCCATAAAACCTTGCACTCTAGCTTTCTCCTCCTTCTCATTCACATCATATAGAGAACTCTTGCTCCCATATCATGGGGAAAGTTTTGAGTGACCCATTTAGATCAAAGGCTTACTAGCAAGGCAACCAGGAAGTTCCAACAACATTATGAATAAGAGGGGGATGCTGTCAAAAAGCAGAATAGTGTAATGAAAGAAAAGAAAAGCCAACTAGTGCGATAAACACACACACACACACACATAGCAAAGAAAATAAGGAAGGGAGTGTCAAAATATAACAGTCATATTTCATGCAAAAAGGGGAGGATCCGAGGGCAGAAAGGAACACCAAATGAAGAAAAAGAAACACGCTGTCGGGATGAAATCCCTCAGGGAAGTGTGCATGATTTTTTTTCAAAAGGTCATTTGATTTATGGGTTTTGTGTGATGTTTTGACCGAGAAAGGGTTGTGATCTGTGCATGTTTTGGCCGATTTGATTGTTTGGAAAATGTGAAACCGTGTTAAATATGTACATTAGAGCTGTGTGTGTAAATAGCTAACTTTTGACCCATAAACCCCTAGGTTTGACCCTTGAAATCCCCCTAAAAATTGAGTTTACCCCACAAAAACCCAACCTGAACCCTTTGAAACCCTTGGAATTTAGGTTCTAAGTGTAAACGGACCTCTAAATTGACATGCTTGACTTAATTGTAGGCAAAACTATAATCTCCCCAACCAAAAACCCTAACTTGGACCATTAGAATTGGCATTTATCCTAGGTCAAACCCTTAAAAATAATTAACTTATGAACATCCAGTGTGAAACCAAAACCTTAGTCTAGAAAAAATAAAAAGGAGAAAAATCAAAAATAGAAATTAGGGGTGTGATTTTCCCAAATGAAAATGATCATGCAAGATGATTCTGGAAGAAAGTTTGAGAGGAGGTTAGACGAACGTGGACATTTCTCCCCGTGGACATTTCTGTGGTTCTTCTTTCGAGGTATGCTCCTTGTCCTTACTGGTTCATTCATGTTTTACTTTCCTGATCATACTTCCATCGGGATGTGCCGAGATGGAGATAGTCCTTCCGTTAGTCATCTTAGAAGAGGGAATTCGGAGGTGACCGTGAGAGAGAGAGTTCACATTAGGCAATCCAGCCAACAATTCTGTGTTAGATTCTGATGTATCGATGAATAATTTTCTCACCTCCATAGTTTCAAAAGTACTTCATTTGAAGAGCATGTATAGATGTAGAAGTTCCTTGAGTGCAAGGGCCTATGTGTTCTGATCTGATAGATGTTGTGAACAGCTGACTCGGATACTTGTGTGTCTAAGCATGAGAGAGAGAAAGATCCCAGAGTGATGGTGGCTGATACGTTCGAAGAGAGAGAGAGGTGCACATATCCAAGTCAGAGAGAGATGAAGGTCCCCATGGTGGTGCTGCGTGTATGGCCACATGGAGAGATAGACTCATGGGCGCACACTGTAGGAACAAGTGGAGAGAGAGGAGATGGTTGAAGTCGGTGGCAGCGCAGCTGTAGACAGTGATGGTGTTGTAGGTTCATGGATAGAGAGAGAGAGAGAGATAGGGGCTGACGCATGTAATAGAGCACACGGAGGTAGAGCTTGCACGCACTAATGAGAGAGAGAGAGAGAGGTCAACAAAGCCATGGCGGTAGATTATGTCGGCGCACTCCAAAATCTGCATGGGGGAGAGAAAGAAACGGTGGCTGTTGCCGACGTATCGGATGGGGAGGGAGAGAAAGAGAGAGAGAGAGAGAGAGAGAGAGAGAGAGAGAGAGAGAGAGAGAGAGAGAGAGAGAGAGAGAGAGAGAGAGAGAGAGAGAGAGAGAGAGAGAGAGATGTAGTCGAAGAGGGTAATTGTGCGTGGATAGAGGAGGAAACAAGAGAGAGAGAGAGAGAGAGGATCATGCGCAGTAGCTCTCGAATGTCAGAACTATGCAGGGGAGAGAGAGAGAGAGAGAGAGAGAGAGAGAGAGAGAGAGAGAGAGAGAGAGAGAGAGAGAGAGAGAGAGAGAGAGAGAGAGAGAGAGAGAGAGAGAGATAGAGAGAGAGAGAGACGATGGCGAAAAAGATAGAGAAAGAAAAACAAAAGAATTGGAAAGAAAACGAAAGAAATAAAAGAAAAAGAAAGAAATAAAAGAAAAAAAGAAAGAAAGAAAATAAAAACAATGAAAGAAAGAAAAAAAAAGAGAAAAAGAGAGAAGAAATAAAGAAGGGAAAGAAGGAAAATAAGGAAAAAGAAAGGGGGAAGAGAGGAAAGGAAAAGAAGGTGGGAAGAGAGTAAAGGAAAAGAAGGAGGGAAGAGAAAGGAAAAGAAGGAAGGAAAAGAGAAAGAAGAAAGGAAGAAAGAAAGAAGGAAAGAAAAAGAGATATAAAGCAAGATTTCCGAAATAAAAAATCGAAGTGTTTGTGTGTAGTCTAAAGAGACCATACATATGTTTTTAATGCACATGATACTTTCCTCCATATACCTATGTGTGTGTATGTCATAGAATTAAGCTTAGTGTGTTTTTTATCATGAAGTTGTTAATGTTCTAATGATTTTGTACCCCCCTGGACATTTATGTGATTCTTCTTTCCAGGTTTTTGCACGGATTCTGAAGTAAAGAGAAGAGAAGCTATTGTCGAGGATACTTGAAGAAAAGAAAGGACCGAAGTAAATAGGAAGTAAAGCTTGGAATGCAAAGACTGAAGCCGAGACTCGTGGGCGTCTTCTCGCACTGTAGCGGGAAGTCTACGTTATATTTGGCCAAACTGCATTGTAGCGGTGATATATTGTATCACCATACTGCACTGCAGCAGTTTGTTGTATCACTGACCCGCATTGTAGCGAGAATCATTGTATCACGGCGCACACAGGGGCGTGATCCAACCCCGCGCTAGCTCTTCCCATCACCTGACTCCTTCCCGACACCTGAACCCGATGTGAAGCGAGGCGGTTGCCTGATGATCCTCGATGCATCACCCACTCCTTGAGAAGAGAAAATAGGAACCTCGGCATCAGACATAGATTTCCAGGTACCAATATTTTAATTATTTGCATTGATTCCACACACTATAGAAAGACTGATTTGTTTGCTTGAGTCTAAACATTCACGTTCTGCACTTGATTAGATCATACACGTGTATACTTTTTTCCCCTTGCTTGGATTAGAAATTTGTCATTTTCATAGCTTAGATTGTATAAAGAAGAAATTGAAATGAACAACATTATTGAAGAGTAGTTTAGGAAATACGAAGACCGATTTAGGGAAATGGAAATTAACACGAGTGAATCAATAAAATCAAAGTTTGTTGTCGTCATGGCCCTAATGCAAAAAATAAATGCAATATCTGACACTATTCAGCTACTGGGCATAAGTATTAAAGACGTAGAAAGTGAAATGGATTTTGAGATTTTTGAATTGAAACATAAGGTTGACCTATTGACTAACCAAGCTAAGAACCTACAAACATTGAAATGTGACCATGAACATGAGGTAAAAGTCCAAGGAATATCTGCACACAAACAGTCAATTGGTCTTAGAAGATCCATGCCTAGAGTGATACCTAGGAAATCAAGTCGGGCTGAGAAGAGACCTATACGATGTTTTTAGTGCGATTAGTATGTACATATGTTCTGGGATTGTCTGGCATATGAGAGTTCATGCAAACAGAAACTAGTAAGTGAACATGAGAATAAAATTTATAAATACCAAGATCGATTACATTTACCTTTGAATGTAGGAAGAGGTGGGATGAAGGAATATTTTGAAGAGACCAAGACTAGATTAAAGTCAATTCAAAAGATGTGGAAACCAAAAAGACTTCAGAACAGTAAATATGATGAACAAACGAGAATGCTATCTATTGAGAGTGAAGAGAAACCTACTGAAGAAACCAAAAGTAGACAGATAAAGGTTGAGAAACAAAATATTGAGCAGATATTAAGAGAACAAATGGAAATTGATCACAAAAGAGAATCTGAGAAAATCAAGAGAAATTAAAGAAAGATCAAGATGTATATGTTTCATTTGATCCAAAACTTTTGACTAATGAGGATCTATTTGATCAAGAGAAAGTTATGAAATTGCAATCCCAAATAAACTTTGACAAATAGATTGAACTAGAAAAGAGTAAAGAAGAGACTCAGGAAGATATACAATCTGATAAACGAGTTAACAAAGAAAAAAAAAGTTGCTTGATGATATTATTACGCAAATTGAGGGGAATGTAAAGGTGACCGTGAAGCCTTCTAAGTCATTGAAAAGGAACAACAGAAGTAGAAATCTAACTTTTCAAGACATATTTGCAAATCTTGAATGATGATTGAAGAAGAATCATTACGAAAACGCATGAGAATGATCAAGAGCTATTGAATGATAAAGATTGATGATAACACATGATGGTGATTGATGAAAATGCATGATGATGATGATGATAGTTTATGATGAATGATGATGATGAAGATGATCAGTGATTGATGATGATGATGATGATGGTTCATAATGATTGATGATTGATGATTGATGATTGATGATGATTGATGATTGATGATTGATGATGATTGATGATTGATGATTGATGATGATTGATGCTTGATGATCATTGATGATTGATGATGATTGATGATTGATGATGATTATGATGATGATGATGCTGGAGGATACTAATGACACTCAGGTTGATGCTTATAAAGAACAATAGATCATGAAATTGAAGAAAAGCTGGATCAATCAATGATGGAGATGAAGCAAAAAGATCAGGTGAAACGTTTCCAAATTCACTTTTCTTTCTGAAAGAGCATTTGCATTGCATTTATGTGTATGATAAAGATATGTATGAATTTAAGAAAATCATGTAGAATGAAGATAGAAAATATCTATTATGGGTTTGCATGAAGCATGAATGGCTAGGAATGATATGAATGGAGTCAGTTAGCGGACTAGAGACTTTTGGGAGTGAAAGCTTGGGAATGTGATGGCATGCTTAGACTCAGTGCATGTATATGCTGATTGCTTTGAACACTTAGCAAGTGGGATTCTTTGGGTCCTACTTGATGGGGAATGATTCTAACACCCCAATGCAAAAATGGAAGATGGCTGCCCTCCACTAGGTCCACAAGCACTGATATATGCTCACTATTCGGAACTTTTCTCTACACTAGTATAGAGACTTAAAATGAAATTTTTCAGACTTCTAGCAGACTATAAGAGCTACCCAACAAGCTTTAAATCATCCCAAATGGATATTTCAGCTGGGAGAACCACCCTCTGCAAAACAGGCTACCTATTGCAACACTCTCTGCCTATGTGCAGAGATATACCTTCACAAAGTTGGCAATTTCTCACACCTCACTCAGTCAAATAACTTGAAACTTTGGCAAAGTTCAGGGCACAATATGAGAGAACAAATGAAGCTTGAAATCAATGAAAATGAGTACAATGAGAGATCGAACAATGCTCTACAATCTGGTACAATCAGATTTGGAAAAGCCTAACTTCACCTCTAGATAGAGCAGAGCAAAATCATGAGAAAATGAGGTAAGCAAGCAAGGGGGCTGCTTGTTGGAGTTTATGACTTCACTAAACTAAGTGGGAAACTCGTGAAATGCATACAACTCAAGAAACAAAGGTGGGATGATGCTTATATAGAGTTCTACTTTTCCTACAGTCTAGCTAACCACCCACCAATCAGTGTAGGTGCACTTTTTGGTGGCTGATTTGATGAGATTTGAATTTGATTGAGTTTGGTGGAGCTCCTAACTTTATTCCAAGACTTTGGGTCCTCCTTTTTGATTGGTCCACTTGCAAAATTCATGGTTGAGCCTTTTTGCATGATTGAGACTTGATTTTCAACACTCCCCCTCAAGTCTCTTTGCCTAGGTTCTTCATTCCAATGCATGCCTTGAAGTGTTGTAGCTTTACTCCATCCAATGCTTTGGTAAACATATCTGCATATTGGTCCTTTGTATTGACATGCTCCGCCTTGACATCCTTTGACATTATCTTCTCTCGAATAAAGTGGTAATGCACTTCTATATGCTTCGACCTTGCATGGAGCACCGGATTTTGAGCCAACCATATGCTACTTATGTTGTCACAAAAAATAGGTACTTGCTTAACCTGCAAATCAAGATCAACAAACAACTTGTTGAGCCACATAAGCTCACATGAGACTTGTGTTAAGCCTCTATACTCAGCTTCGATCGATGAAAGAGCCACGGTTGATTGTTTCTTTGACATCCATGAGATGGTCTTCTTCCCTAGCATGATAACATATCCACTAGTGATCCTCCTGTCATCTTTGGAACCTACCCAATCAGCATCACAATAAGCTTGTACATTTAATCCATCATCAAATGGATAAATAGACCTTCATTCACTGATCCTTTGGGGTACCTAAGTATCCTTTTGGCTGCAACAAGATGAGGCACTCTTGCTGCTCACAAAAATTGAGATAACACTCCAACTACATGTGCAATATCAGGTCTTGTCATAGTAGCATACAAGAGAGAACCAATTATTCACCTACGGCTTGCAATCACACAAGCCAAACTTCTTCAAAAGATCAAGAATGTATTTCCTCTGCATCAAGTATATACCTTCCTCTTTATATAGTACTTCAATCCCAAGGAAGTACCTTAAAATCCCTAAATCTGAGATTTTAAACTCACATCCAAGCTTCCTCTTTATGTCCTTGATGTTTGCTTCATCATCCCTTGTAATGATCAAATCATCAACATATATACAAATGAAAACAATTTTGCTACCTTCCTTCTTCACAAAGAGTGTCCTTCCTTCTTCACAAAGAGTGATGGGTCTGCATGACTCTGATTGTATTCACATTTTACCAAGTAGTCCACAAGTCTTTGGTTCCAAGCTCTTGACGCTTGTTTGATTCAATAAAGAGCCTTCTTTATCCTGCATACATGATGTGGAAACCTCTCATCTTCAAATCCTTGGGGCTGGTCAATGAAGACTACCTCTTCAAGCTCTCCATTTAGGAAAGCATTCTTCACATCCAATTGGTACATCTTCCAACCTTTTGAGGCTGAAATTGCGATCAAACTTCTCATGGTGGACATCTTAGCTACTGGACTGAATGTTTCCTCAAATCCTATGCCATAGCTTTGAGTAAAACCTTTCGCAACCAACCTTGCTTTATACCTAGAGATGCTCCCATCTGCATGCCTCTTTATCTTGTACACCCGTTTGTTGCCAATGACTTTCATGTCCTTTGTTCTTGGCACAAATGACCAAGTATCATTTTCTTCAAGTGTTTTGACTTCCTTCTCCATGGCTTCAATCCATTCCCTATGTTTATTTTCTTCTTAAAAAAAGTTAGGTTCTTCACAATCTATAACTTGACTCATGTAGGCATAGTGTCTTGCAATGAATGAATCATACATTAACCTTTGGATAGGGTATTTAACCTTATTGGATGACCTTACCTCACCATTAGGTGGTAGGAATCTCCTCCTCATTGGTTTAGATGCTTTAAATCCTGGAGTCTCTAATTTTTCCATATCTTCATCACTTCTAGATTCCATGTCTACCCATGGATGGTCTTTGTCATTTGCCTTCCTTTGCTACTTCCTTCACTTGAATGAGCTTCATTCCTTGTCCTTCCATGCCAAGCTGATGTAGTAATCTCCTCTGATGGTGTGCTTGAAGTGGTTGGACCACTTATCTTCATGGTTTGTTGTTGCTCTTTGAACTTCTTCTTGGCTTCATATGCATCCTCAACCTGTAACATATCTTTGCTACCATACCAAGGCAGCAAATTATCAAATATAACATCCCTAGATCCCTTACGATCTTTGGTGCAAGGGTTATAACATCTAAAACCCTTTTGCTCTGAAGAATATCCAAGAAATATACACCTATCTGCCTTCGGGTCTAACTTGTTTCTCAACTCTTGAGGTATGTGAACATAACACACACAACCAAATACTTTGAGATGTGAAAGGTTGGGTTTCTTACCACACCAAGCTTCATAAGTTGTAACTCCATGTACACCTGAGGTTGGACACCTATTCATAATGTATATGGCTCTATTTGTTGCATCAACCCAATAAGAGTTAGGAACATTCATTTCATTTAACAAAGATCTAGCCACTTCCGCTATGTATCTATTCTTCCTTTCTGCCACCCCATTTTGTTGAGATGTATACCTGCAAGCAAATTGCCTTTTGATACCATGGTCATGTAGAAAATATGAAAATTC
The DNA here is from genome assembly GCA_020310875.1 of Ceratopteris richardii. Classification (NCBI taxonomy): domain Eukaryota; kingdom Viridiplantae; phylum Streptophyta; class Polypodiopsida; order Polypodiales; family Pteridaceae; genus Ceratopteris; species Ceratopteris richardii. Next base: position 164,135,509 of record CM035425.1, on the reverse strand, counting down.
ATTTGAAAAATATTCTCCCCCTCCATTCGATCTAAGAGTCTCTATATACTTCCCTGTTTCCTTCTCCACTAGGTTTTTGAACCTCTTGAAGTGGTAAAACACCTCTGATTTTGACTTCATGCAATACATCCAAACAAACCTTGAATGATCATCTATATGTGACAAAATATCTATTACCTCATTGGATGGCTCCCTTGTAGGTCCCCATACATCTGTGTGTATGAGATTCAACACTTCATTGCTCACATGTGCTCCCTTCTTGAATGGTAATTTGCTTTGTTTTCCTAATTGACAAGCATGGCTCAAATGTTGCATATTCTGAGATGTAAGATCAGGTAGACCACTCACCAAGCCCTTCCTTTGCATCTCCTTCATCCTTTGTAAGTTTATGTGCCCAATTCTTTTATGCCATAAGTTGATTTCTGCAATCTGTTTATTTCCAATTGACAAGTAGACAGTGTGAGGGGTTGATGGCTTTACCTCCATGGTGAAGAGTCTTCCTTGCTTCTTTCCTTTTGCAATGAGCTTGTAGTCCTGCATGGGGTCTTCAAAAAAACATCCTTGCTCATTGAACCTCACTTCATAACCTCTTTCAACCATTTGACTCCTACCGAAACCAAGTTCTTTGTGATGGTTGGCACATGCAACACATCCTTCAACAACTTGGAGATTTGAGATCCATTCAATGCAACATCTCTCACATGTGTAATCTTATGCTCATTTTCATCCCCTGTCTCTACATGTCCTTGAGTGATGGGTGAATGTAAATTGAAGAAAACATCTTTATTGCAACTCATATGGTTGCTACAACCACTATCAATGTACCATGTAAAATTTGAATTGACTCTTTCACTTGAACCATACATCATAAGCAAGTTCTCATTTTCTGAATTTGTTGAAATACTAGCATAATTACCTTGATTCCTTTTGTATCCTTGATTGCCTCCTCCTTTGGACCAACAATCTCTTGCATAATGGCCCGGTTTTCCACAATTGTAGCATTCTCCATTGGATGTGTCTCTTCCATGTGATCTTCCTCCTCTTCCTCTACTCCTTCCTCTTCCTCTTGACCCATAGCTTTGGTTGGAGCCTTCTTGGTGGCTTGAGCTTGAGCTTGATCTTGACCTTCCTCACCCTCTGCGTTGGAAGTTTTGTCCACCTCTTTTGCCTTTGCCTCTACCTGCATAGAAAACTTGGGCTTGGCTGCCCTTTGATTGTGAACATCCTTGGTTCATCTCCTCGGTCACCATCAATGTGACTAATTGATCAAATTCTGGTAGGGAATCCCTCACATAAACTGATGTGGTGAAGATTTCCACCTTTCATCCTCTCTCAAGCCATTGAGAGTGTGCCCAACAAGATCATTGTCTTTGATTGGGCTCCCAATTGAGCCTAACACATCTGCAAGCTCTTTAACCTTTAAAATGTACTCATTTATGTTAGTACTTGGTGATTTCCTAATATTAGTCAGCTCATTCTTGAGCTGAATCTTCCTTGCCTTGGTTGATGAAGAGTACAACCTCTCCAAGGTCTCCCAAACCTTCTTGGACGTGTCCAAGTCTCGTATGTGCCCTATCATGCTATTGCTTATGTGTTGGGATAGAATGAATATGACTCTTCTATCCCTTTCTATCCATTCATTAAGTGCCTTGACATGCCCTTGAAGTGGTGGATCATGTACATGAGGCATTGGCTTCGTGTCGCTCACTAATCCCCACAATCCTTTGCCCATAAGGTAGTTGCTAAATCTAAATTTCCATGGTTGATAATTGCCTTTCTCTAACTTCTCTATTTGTGCATTATACTCAGCCATACTGAGCTCTAAGATGTCTTCTAGCTTCTCCTCGAGTGTTTGTATGCTTTAGAAGGTGTGGATATTACCTTTTGATAGCTTCTCCCTTGCTAACCTTTGACTAGTTGAGATCTCGATTGATGTAGCCCCCTTTTGATGTCTTCTTGCTTTGATGAGTCCTCCTTGTGCCTCCACGAGTTTTCTTGATTCCTTCAAGTATTCAATATGATGCCCATTGATGTCTCCAAGCCTCCGAAATGGCTCTGATACCACAGATGGGGGATGATTCTAACACCCCAATGCAAAAATGGAAAATGACTGCCCTCCACTAGGTCCATAAGCACTGATATATGCTCACTATTCTGAACTTTTCTATGCACCAATATAGAGACTTAAAATTAAATTTTTCATACTTCTAGCAGACTATAAGACCTACCCAACAAGCTTTAAATCATCCCAAATGAAGATTCCAGCTGGGAGAACCACCCTTTGCAAAACAGGCTACCGTTTGCAACACCCTCTGCCTATGTGCAAATATATACCTTCACAAAGTTGGCAATTTCTCACAACTCACTCAGCCAAATAACTTGAAACTTTGGCAAATTTCAGGGCACAATATGAAAGACCAAATGAAGCTTGAAATCAATGAAAATGAGTACAATGAGAGAGCAAACAATGCTCTGCAATCTGGTACAATCAGATTTGGAAAAGCCTAACTACACCTCTAGATAGAGCAGAGCAAAATCATGAGAAAATGAGGTAAGCAAGCAAGGGGGTTGCTTGCTGGAGTTTATGACCACTAAACTAAGTGGGAAACTCGTGGAATGCATACAAATCAAGAAACAAAGGCGGGATGGTGCTTATATAGAGTTCTACTTTTCCTACAATCTAGCTAACCACCCACCAATAAGTGTAGGTGCACTTTTTGGTGGCTGATTTGATGAGATTTGAATTTGATTGAGTTTGGTGGGGCTTCTAACTTTATTCCACGACTTTGGGTCCTCCTTTTTGGTTGTTCCACTTGCAAAATTCATGGTTGAGCCTTTTTGCATGATTGAGACTTGATTTTCAACACTACTATTTGTTTCTTACGAGATCTTACCTCCATATGGATCATGATTTATGAAAAACCTTCATACTCAAGCCAGCTTATATGTGTGTGCATGTTGTTAGCATGCTACGATGGGCTAGTAGGCGGGTGGAACTACCTTGATCAGGCGATCAAGGCCACGAGCTAACGATAGTTTCATCGTAGGCCTGAACTATCTGTTGTTATGCGCCTACATGGGTCAGTAGGCAGGTGGAGTCACTTTGGCCAGCTGGGCAGAGCCACGAGCTGACATCGATTTCATGTAGGGATGACATTGTGTAGGTCATGTGCTATGTTGGATCAACAGACAGTTGGGGTAAACTTGGCTAGGCAGACAAGTCCATGAGTCGCACCCAATTTCAACATAGGCCGACTTGTGGAAATAAAAATAAAAAGAAAAATGTTGAGCTGAGATGAAGTGAAAAATAAAATAAAAGAAAAAGAAAGAGAAAAAGAAAGAGAAAAAGAAAAATGAAAAAGTAAAAGAAAAGAAAAGAGATCTAATGGAGAGTTGGACAGTAAGAGATAAATAGGGAAAACAAGGCATATTCTACAAACTGAGTTAGTAGAAACTTAGTATATGCTAGTACTTAGGATGATTTGCTGGATTTGAACTAGTTGAACAAACAGAAGATCTAGAAAGCCAACAGTTTATTCATATGGTTACTTGTCAGATTGCAGAAGCAGAAACATGGTATGATATTTGTGAAGCTTGAATCTGCTTAATTTTCTAAAATTTGTACTAATCTTTATAAAGCTGCATGGAGTGCATGAGATCACATTTTGATTTTTGAAATGAAAAATATAAAAAGTAAAAAGAGTTTTCAAAAGAACCTTGACATGCTTCTATTGGATTTTACAGGTTGGCCCATCAGGATGATGTGCAAGTTTAGTGGGGGTGAATGTCGAGATGAAATCCCTCAGGGAAGTGTGCATGTTTTTTTTCAAAAGTTCATTTGATTTCTGGGTCTTGTGTGATGTTTTGACCGAGAAAGGGTTACGATCTGTGCATGTTTTGGCCAATTTGATTGATTGACAAATGTGAAACTGTGTAAAATATGTATGTTAGAGTTGTGTGTGTAAATAACTAACTTTTGACCCATAAACCCCCTAGGTTTGATCCTTGAAACCCCCCTGAAAACCGAGTTTACCCCACAAAAACCCAACCTGAACCCTCTGAAACCCTTGGAATTCAGGTCCTAAATGTAAATAGACCTCTAAATTGACATGCTTGACTTAATTGTAGGCAAAACCATAATTTCCCCAACCAAAAACCCTAACTTGGACCATTAGAATTGGCATTTATCCTAGGTCAAGCCATTAAAAATAATTAACTTATGAACATCTAGTGTGAAACCAAAACCTTAGTCTAGGAAAATTAAAAAGGAGAAAAATCAAAAATAGAAATAAGGGGTGTGATTTTCCCAAAATAGAAAATGATCATGCAAGATGATTCCAGAATTAGAAAGTTTAAGAGGAGGTTAGAAGAATCTAGAAGGATGCCCTAGGGGGGGAACCTATAAATTGGGGGCCAAGCCTCATTTGCTTCTCCCCGTGGGCAGTTCTATGGTCCTTCTTTCTAGGTATGCTCCTTGTCTTTACTGCTTCATCATGTTTTGCTTTCCTGTTTATACTTACATCGGGATGCGCCGAGATGGAGATAGGTTATGTTAGTCATCTTAGAAGAGGGGATTTGGTGGTGACCGTGAGAGAGAGAGTTCACATCAGGAATCCAGCCAACAATTCCATGTTAGATTCCGATGTATCGATGAATAATTTTCTCACCTCCATAGTTTCAAAAGTACTTCATTCAAAGAGCATGTATATAGGTAGAAGTTCCTTGAGTGCGAGGGCCTATGTGTTTTGATCTGATAGATGGAGTGAACAGCAGACCTGGATACTTGTGTGTCTAAGTGTGAGAGAGAGAAAGATCCCAGAGTGATGGTGGTTGACACGTTCGAAGAGAGAGAGAAAGAGGTGCGCATATCCAAGTCAGAGAGAGATGGAGGTCCCCATGGTGGCGCTGCATGTATGGTTGCATGGAGAGATAGACTCGTGGGCTTACGACTAAGGCGGCGACCAAGGCATAGACCTTGGCATACCTTGTCATCCGAGTCACCGAAGTCACCATTGGCGCCGTTGGCTACGCGTGAGGGAGGACCTCAACGATCAAGGAATATAGAGGTTCCCGGTACTTCCCGGGAGGTCACCCATCCCAGTACTGTTCCCCCCAGAGCTCGCTTAACCGTGGAAATCTCTTGCCACTAAGCTACACTCTTGTGGTGTTTGAAGAAGGGGAAAGACTAAGGTTGACATTACCTTGAACAAGTTTTGGTCCCTCAAAGCTTCATTTTTGCTTTTAAAGCCTATTTCTGAAGCAATTTTGGGGTGTTTTTGGAGCCATTTCGGAGTACTTTCGCACGTAGTTCTCTTCACACAGGTCCAAGAACATCAAGAAGAGTGTTCCTTGTACTTCTTAGACAATAAATATCAACCTTTGGGGCTGTATTTTCAGCCACACTCGTAAAACTACAGGTTTCTCGAGGGGTTTTCAGTTTTGGTGGGAGCAGTCGCTGCAAATTTATGCAGGTTTTTAAAGCCTAAAACATCAGAGTTGACAGACACTTGCAGGTGTTATTGGCTAGTTTTTGGGCTATGTATTTAGCCTTTCAGTGTCATTTTACTGCATATATTGAGCACATACACACCATGTACGCTTCTGTGGATACCGCTTATGTACGTCCATGTGGGCATTGATATAGCGGTTACTTTCTTTGCATAAAGCCTTTTACGTTTGATAAAGAGGGTCGTGGTGAGGTTTTCTTAACTAGGAGACACCCAGATGTCGGGGTCTCTTCGGTGATGCAGGTGGAAGACTTACCCAACCTCGCCATAGGAGATGTATGATAGTTGTTCATAGGTGCTCGATAAGCCTAGTTGGCTTCTATTGGGTAACTGATTATATACAGTGGAGTCAGTGATTCACTATGCAGGTAGACATGTCAGTACTTGCAGTTTTATGATACTTTGACATTGGTCATATGCTAATTTTGCAGAGGATACTCTGGCAAAATTTTTCCAGATTTCTGGTTTAGTCAACTATATAGTGGTCGATTTACTCCTTGATACACTTATTTGTTGGTGTTTGGACTCTTCTAGCTCCATTATCATTCTATTCAGTTCTCTACGATCATGGCACCAGAGGTCTCAGGCACATCCGGTGGATCAGGGTCTAGTGCTAGCGTTCCGAGGAGGAGCTATAACTTGCAGGGCAAAGACCATTTTGAGATCCGAAAATTTGATGGCACAAACTTTGCTCTATGGAAGAATCAGATTAAAGATGTGCTGATTCAAAGAAGGCAATGGAAGCCAGTAAATGGGATTTCAAAGAAGCCTGCTGACATGGATGAAGATGATTGGGATGAGTTAGATGAAATGGCCAGGTCTACCATTCGCTTGCACCTAGCAGATAATGTTTACTTTACAGTATTAGACTGTGAAAGTGCAGAGGAGCTTTGGAAGAAGTTATGCAATACATATGAAAAAGAGACGGCATCAAATAAAGTATATCTGATGAGAAAATTATACGACCTTCGTATGAAGGACACAGATAGTGTTGCTGCTCATCTAAATGAGTTTGATGCCATATTCTCCCAGTTACAGGCTCAGAAAATGGATATGGACAATGAAATGAAAGCAGTATTGCTGTTATGCACCCTGCCATCATCATGGGATACATTTTGCACAGCTATTAGCAATAGTGCACCAGGTGGTAAACTCGTCTATGATGACATATGTGGAGCACTCTTGAGTGAGGAGATTCGTAGAAAATCTATGGTTGGCACTCAGAGTGGAGATGCATATAATGTTCGTGATTCTTACCAAGGAAAGAATCAACAACGTGGCAGGAGCAAGAACAAGGAAAAGAATGGTCAACGGAATAAGAGCAGAAGTAAATCAAGGAAGAGGGATATTGAATGCCATTATTGTCATAAGAAAGGACACATGAAGAAAGACTGTTATGCATTAAAGAATGCTAAAGGTAAAGGACAGAATGTTGATGGGCATGTTAAACAGTTACCTGCACCATCTACTTCGACTATGAAGATTGAAGAAATTAATGCTATTTCTGATGATGCTGATGTGTTGACACTTGATAGTACTGTGCCATCTGAGGCACTTATGGCTGATTCTCTTTCCCACACCTGGCTGCTAGATTCTGGTGCTTCTTTCCATGTGACACCACATAGAGAATGGTTCTCTAATTATGCAGCAAAGTCTCTTGGTACCGTGAGACTTGGTGACTCTTACCAGTGTGATGTTGTGGGGATTGGAGATGTGGTTGTGCAGTTCATTGACGGTTCAAAATTTACTATGCATAATGTACGCCATGTACCTCAGTTATCACGCAGTTTGATGTCAGTTGGTCAACTTGATGACCTTGGTTACAAGGTGGTCTTCTATGCTCAGTCCTTTCGTATATCAAAGGGCAATATGGTTATTGCAAAAGGAAGGAAAGTTGGCTCACTTTACCCTTTATTTGTATCACAGAAAGAACACTTGTTAGCTGTTACTGAACAGCCTATGGCTTGTATTTGGCATGGTCGTTTGGGCCATATATCTCGTAGTGGAATGGAAAATCTTTCTCGTTCTGGCTACTTACCTGTGTTATCTTTCTCTGATTTTTCATTTTGTGAGCATTGTCAATATGGAAAGCAAACCAGAAATGTGCATAAAATGCACATTGACTCTTCAATTCAACCTTTAGATCTTGTTCATACAGATGTGTGTGGTCCTATGCCCACTAGGTCCTTAGGTGGTTCTCTTTACTTTGTCACTTTCATAGATGATGCTACTAGAAAAGTCTGGGTATATCCTATCAAATCGAAGGATGATGTATTTCCTACTTTCAGAAAATGGCTTGCTTCAGTTGAGACTGAAAAAGGAACTAAGCTTAAGGCTTTACGTTCAGATAATGGGGGTGAGTATACCTCACATGAATTCAGCCTTTTCTGTCAGTGTAGAGGGATTCGTAGAGAGTTTACAGCTCCTTATACCCCAGTACAGAATGGTGTAGCTGAGAGGATGAATAGAACTATTCAAGATAGAGTAGTCTCTATGTTGCATCATGCAAACCTCTCACAAGGTTTTTGGGCAGAACCAGTATTGACTGCAGTTCATGTGATTAACCTTTCACCTAGTACTGCCAAAGGTCTGAAAGTGGCACAAGAGTTATGGACAGGGAAACCACCATATTATGATCATCTTCGAGTTTTTGGGTGTGAAGCATATGTTCATATACCCAAGAATCTTAGACAGAAGTTGGACCATAAGTCAAAGAAATGCATTTTTCTTGGATATGGTCGAGAAGGACAATTTGGATATCGCTTATGGGATCCTGAAACACGGTCAGTGATCAGAAGTAGTGATGTCATTTTTAATGAGTCTAAGATGCATAAACAGCCGATTAAGGAGGTTGAAGTGAGAAGAGTGGTGTTTGAGGATACTAGTCCTCCGGTTAGCATGCATAAAAATGCTACACATAGGGATGTTCAAGAGAATGTCCATTCAGATCAGTCTGCACATGTTCCTGTTCAGCAACCATTGAGACGTTCTGCACGTGTCTCATATCCACCTGATAGATATGTTCCAGGTTTAGATTTTGTTATGCTAACAGATGCCGGTGAGCCCTCTTGCTACAAAGAGGCTATGCAGACAGAGGATCATGTCAAGTGGGAGCGTGCCATGAAGAGTGAGTTGGATTCTATTCACAAGAATGGTACTTGGGACTTAGTACCTTTGCCAAAGGGCAGGAAAGCTTTACCATGTAAATGGGTATATAAGCTGAAATTCACATCAGATAGTGCTTCTCCAAAATATAAAGCACGACTTGTTGCAAAGGGTTTTAAGCAACAACATGGTGTTGATTTTGAGGAAATCTTCTCTCCAGTGGTCAAGATGACTACTTTGCGCATGTTGCTTGGATTCGTTGCAATGGAGGACTTAGAGCTAGTCCAAATGGATGTGAAAACAGCTTTCTTGCATGGAGATCTTACAGATGAGATCTATATGGAACAACCAGAGGGTTATGTAGTTCCTGGCAAGGAAAGTCTAGTTTGTAAGCTCAAGAAGAGCTTGTATGGACTTAAACAGTCTCCTAGACAATGGTACCAAAAGTTTGATGCTTTTATGAAGTCCCAAGGCTATTCTCGGAGCAATGAGGATCATTGTCTCTACACAAAGAGATGTTATGATGGCAGCTTGATATGCTTGATACTTTACGTCGATGATATGTTGATTGCTGGGAAGTCCTCTTATGATTTGTCAATTCTCAAAAAGAAGTTGAGTCAGACATTTGATATGAAGGATTTGGGGGATTCCAAACATATTCTTGGCATGCGCATCACTCGTGATAGGAGTAAAAGATGCATATACTTGTCTCAAAGTGAGTACATATCCAAAGTACTTCATCGATTCAATATGCAGGGTGGAAAGGCATTGAGTACACCTTTACCCACATATGTGAAATTGAGCAAGGATGACTGCCCCAAATCAGATGAGGAAAAGGAATTCATGACCAAAATTCCCTATCAGTCTGCTGTTGGTAGTCTCATGTATGCTATGGTAGCTACGAGACCAGACATTGCATTTGCAGTGGGAGTTGTGAGCAGATATATGTCTAATCCTGGCAAGAAACATTGGGAAGCGGTCAAAATGATTTTGAGATATCTGAGTGGCACTAAGGACAAGTGTCTATGCTTAGGTAGAGGGAAAGCATCCATTATTGGTTACACAGATTCTGACTATGCTGGTTGTGTAGACAATCATAAGTCTACATCAGGGTACATTTTTCATTTTGCTGGAGGTGCTATCTCTTGGAGATCTCGTCTTCAAGAATGTACAGCTGTTTCCACCACAGAAGCAGAGTATGTTGCAGCAAGTGAGGCATGTAAGGAAGCATTGTGGCTTTCTCGTCTTGCTTGTGATATGGGTTTGCCTCAGCATGTACCTCACTTGCTCAGTGATAGTCAGAGTGCCATTGCTTTGGCTAAGAATCCGGTCTATCATGCAAAGACCAAGCACATTGAGGTGAGGTATCACTTCATTAGAGATTGCTTAGCCACTGAGAGCATTATTCTTGAGAAGGTTCACACTCGAGATAATGTTGCAGATGCTTTGACTAAAGCTCTACCACAGGATAGCTTTCGACACTGTTGTCACTTAATGGGGGTTACTTGATTCTTGATCTTACGCAGTCACTTGTATACTGTGTAACATGCCCATCAGGTGGGAGGTATAGTTTGTATACTTACACTCAGGTATTCTTTATCATTCTTTCTTTTTCTCCCACAGTTACTCTGGCCATATTGGCCTTTAGTGGGAGATTGTTACCGTTAGTGTCCATGTGAAAGGCCAAATGGCCACCGAACACTTCTTTGTATATGTTCTTTAATAAAACATATAGTGGCCTGGTCAGTCACAGACTGTAAGTTCGACCCCATTTGTAAGACCTAAGGAGTCTGTCTTCGTGCTCCCTGTGTACTGCGTTTTCTGCGTATTCGACAACCTCTGTGCGGAGTACTGTGTGTGGCATCAAGAGCTCGGTTTTTCTACTCCGAGCATATCGTCGTGGAGCTCTCGAGAAGGAGAGTGCAGTGTGGTGCATCGCCATCGAAATACTTCAAGAAAGAAAGAAAACTAAAGAGAAAAAGAGAGAAGAATAAAAGAAGGGAAAGAAAGAAAAATAAGGAAAAAGAAAGAGGGAAAAGAGGAAAGGAAAAGAAGGTGGGAAGAGAGTAAAGGAAAAGAAGGAGGGAAGAGAAAGGAAAAGAAGTAAGGAAAAGAGAAAGAAGAAAGAAAGAAGAAAGGAAGAAAGAAAGAGAAAAGAGAAGGAAGAAAGAAGGAAAGAAAAAGAGATAGAAAGTAAGATTTTCGAAACCAAAAATCGAAGTGTTTGTGTGTAGTCTAAAGAGACCATACATATATTTTTAATGCACATGATAGTTTCCTCCATATGCCTATGTGTGTGTATGTCATAGAATTAAGCTTAGTGTGTGTTTTATCATGAAGTTGTTAATGTTCTAATGATTTTGTACTCCCCGTGGACATTTCTGTGGTTCTTCTTTCTAAGTTTTTGCACGGATTCTGAAGTAAAGAGAAGAGAAGCTATTGTCGAGGATACTTGAAGAAAAGAAAGGACCAAAGTAAAGTCAGAAGTAAATCTTGGACCGCAAAGACCAAAGCTGAGACTCGTGGGCGTCTTCTCGCAATGTAGCGGGAAGTCTATGTTATATTTGGCCGAACCGCACTGTAGCGGTGGCATATTGTATCACCATACAGCACTGTAGCGGTTTGCTGTATCACCGACCCGCACTGTAGGGGGAATCATTGTATCACTGAGTTTTTATTGGACGGCTTTAGCTGCATTTACATTGTATTATTGAGCTTTGACTGCACATCGATCCGATGACTTCCGTGTTTTAGCATGGTATTGGGATTTTTCATTCCTGAACCCTATGTTCTTACGCATACGCACATTCGCTCGTCTCTTTCGAGGGGTAGGGTCCTATGACGATCCCCATACCAGAGAGAGGGCGAGCCACCCGACGCGCAGATGCCACTCGCTAGACCTGGGAACAGTGCACATAGGGGTGTGATCCAACCCCGCGCCAACTCTTCCCATCAGCTGACTCCTTCCGGACAACGCTGAGGTGAAGGGGAAGAAAACAAGGGGAAAACAAATGTCAAAAAGCAAGATCTATTGAGGCTTGTCACTCTCTATCCCAAGGTTCTACTGGGAAAACAACGCCATGATGGATGGCGCAAAGAATGAGAGGAGATGAATTCTGAAGGTTCAGTGTTTGAGTTGAGAAAGGGAAGTTTGTGCCTAACAACGCCATGATGGATGGCATAAAGAATGAGAGGAGATGAATTCTGAAGGTTCAGTGTTTGAGTTGAGAAAGGGAAGTCTTTTCAATGCACAGGAGATCCCTCAAGAGCTCTCCAATAGCACTACTAAAAAGAATGGTTAAGTTGTAGTGCAAAAAACTATGCGCATTGAGGAAGAGAAGCAGCAGTACAAAAGATGAGCAACAGATGGAAAAAAGAGAAGGGGAGGTTTGAGGCAAAGATTGGAGGTCCGGAGGTGATTCTAGAACGGATCCATGCATAGTGGTTGCTATCTTCCATTTGCACATTCGAAAGTAGTACTTATGTAAACAGGAGGCCACTTGAAATGATTCCAAAGTTATACAATGGTTCAGATGGACAAAACCTCTAACAAACAAATCAACAGACTTCGAAGCTTCATAGAATGATTCGCTGATGGCAAGATGGAGCCAAAAAAGATGAAGACGGACATGACATGAATCACAAGGATAAGGGAATGTCAAAAAAGTTGGTAAGAAGAATGAAGATTATTGAAATGCTCCAAGCCAGATGTCGTTGAGGTGTGGAATGCAACAAAAGCAGACCCAAAGCTCTTGGTGTATCTAAAAGCATAGCATAATACTAAACTAGTCCCAAGGCATTGATGTCATGGCTCGCTTGGTTCTCTTCGTGGTGGTTGGAGAAAACTTCTATTGATGAGGTTGGACAACTGATCCATGGTGATGACGTTTTTTTGACACTCGCTGTCAATTTCAATTGAGGAATCATATTCCCCTCCTGTCAATGGTAGCAAACCTCGTCTACAAGGATGCGTTCGCACTCTTCATTCAACCATGCTCCTTGGTCATGGGATGCAAAGACTAGGCCTTACCAGTGCCTTGCTTGACCATCGATTTCCTTCTATCTACTAATTGAATACAATATCGGGCATGCATAGTCTCTCTTCTTACAAGCCATAAAAGAGCTGCTCATTATTTGGATAGGGAGTTTTGTAAACATGGGATGATTCTTGAATTTACAGACCCTGGTAATTATAGAAGAAGTGCATCATATTTGCCAGAAATCACTGCATAGGGAGGTTGGAGAAAAGTGAAGACAGTGGATTCTTTAGTACACAAGGTCGGGTACCTTGGACCGATTTCAGAATCGAGGAGGAAAAGGTTCAATATCACATGCTACTAGAGCTCCCTATACACCATGCTCCATGATACTTCATGATAAACTTTATTCATTTGCGCCTATGCTAGGGAGTATGGAACTCAAGAAGAGGAATTTGGGAGGCTGATCAATGGTGCCCTCTGATTGTATTCAAGAGATAGAAGAGCAAAGGATGTGGTAGATGTGGTGCTCATCTCTATGGTCTCCTTCCTTTTTGCAAAGGAAGTCTAGTGGGAAATCTTCCAGGTACTCACATTTCAAGCTTCAAGGCAGGGATTGTCTCTTTTTCCCTTCGCATTCTGTAGTGTATGATAGATTAAGCCCAATAATGATGCATAATATTGTGATTGCAATCGCAACTCTAGCCAACCTCAGATTTGAAGCTAGGGCTTGATAAGTCAAGGGGGTTCATTGAGCATTTGCTCAGTGGATGGGTATCTAGGAGGAAGAAGTGGCATATAGTCCCAAGATGCCAGGTCGATTGGTTGGGTCCCTCGCCTCTTGAGGCGGGGGCGAGAGTTCAACCCCCCTGCGCTGCGGGACAGTGTAATCTGCCTTCGGGCGATGAATCCGGCCTTCGGGCGTTAAATCCGTTGGGCCTTCGGGCCGTCCACCTCGATGTATGGGCCTTCGGGCCGTCCACCTTGTCTGCCCCTGTTCTTGTGGGATAAGGGGGGTCCCATGGGTACTATGCCCTTCATTGTACAGTTGTTCATTTCAAAAATTAAAGTCAGGGGGAGTAGGCCTCGGCCGAACCTCCATTTTTAAAAAAAAAAAGAAGTGGCATATTCGTATGGGTTTGAGGAAAACACCCACCTGATTTGAATGCTCGAGGCTCGATGATCTCATCGTTTGGATAGTCAACACCAAGGGGATCTGTGTCTAACATGAAAGAAGGTCAAGATGGCCTACAAACTCCTTTAGCTTAGGATGTGCATGCTGAGGAAAAACTGATCATGGAACGGTCTGATCCTGTCCCTCAAATATCACAGCCTCAAATATCACCGTACGTGGACAGCTGCGAGGATAATCTTTGGTCAGTGGCATGCAGTTTCAATGGACGATTACACTTCTTGTGTGGCTGAGGGGGCAAGTTCATTGTAGGTTGATTATGAGGGATAATGGCAAGCATCAAACAAAAATGGCAAAGCATTTTTTCAGACCCCAAAGCTTGAGGATGAGAATGCCCAGCACAAAGCTGTCACACTACATCCAGCTCTGATTCCGCTTTTTCGGGCAGATCTACTTATTACTACAGCGCTCATCACACTAAGTTGTATGCTAATATCTTTCTTTGAGACTGTAGGTGCAATCAGCGTTGTTTTCCTAGGATTAACGCAGAAATGCCTCACGTCTGACGATACGACGGAGGAGTAGAAATGCATCAGATGCAGAATCTAACGCAGATTGGCAAACATGTTTTTTACTGTGCAAAAATATGTAGGACAAGAGTGCATACTTCTCAAATAACTAGTTGCGCACGTGTTGTGTAGACGAGTTGTAAATATCGATGTTTCATTTGGCATTGGGGTAATCTGATGATGTTTTTGAAAAAGTGATCCATCCATAATCATCTTATGCTTCAATTCCCCATTCTTACTACTTCTTGGAAGTTGTACCATGTGTATATTGCAAAACTCCTTTTTGATTTTTTTTTTTTTAGAACCCCATTAGAAACTTGTTTACACATATCAAAAAACATTAAAAACACACACAAAAACCCAAAAAAAAATATTAAACAAAAAACTCTAAAAAACTCAAAAAATTGTTTCAACATGGGAAAGAAAAAAGCAAAAGAGAGAAGAAAGGGGGATAAGATTGAAAAACAGAAGACAAACAAACAAGAAATGCATGAAATAATATCACATAAGTGTGAAACATCTAGAGAAAGCTCATCATTGATCTTGCAAACTCTACAAGAGTTCTATTTCTTGTTTCTGCAACTCAATTTTGTTGGGGAGTACCTGCAAGTCACTTCTCTTTTGATACCTGCAAGTCACTTCTCTTTTGATACCTGCAAGTCACTTCTCTTTTGATACCTGCATTCCACATATAATCATCAAACTCTTTAGAAAAATATTCTCCCCCTCCATCTGATCTCAATCTCTTGAGCTTTTGTCCTGTAATTCTTTCTCCATAGGCATGATAGTGTTTAAATGTCTCAAACACTTCAGATTTATCCTTGATCACATATAGAGTAATCCATCTGGTTGCATGATCAACAAATAGCACATAATACCTTGATCCATTTATGCTAGAGTCCTTTAAAGGACCCCACAAATCTGTATGAAACAATTCAAGCATATTTGAATACTTGTATCCTTGCTTATTGTATGATTTCTTGTGAGCTTTACCTAACTGACAAGCCTCATATTTGTATATCATATGTTGACCTTCAATATTTGGTAGACCAAGCACTGCACCATTCTTTGTCATTTCTTTAATTCCCCTTTCATTAAAATTTCCTAACCTCTTGTGCCATAGATCCAATTCAGACATCGTTTGACTTCCATAAGTAAACAATGCATGTCCCACATTACCTTGGACTTTGAGAGTGAATAATCTTCCTTCCTTTTTCCGGCCTGTGACAATGCTTCTATATCCTTGACTTGGATCTTCAACATAAACACCATCACTTGTAAATCTGACTTCATATCCCTTCTCAACAATTTGCCCTACACTTATTAAATTTTTAGGGATTGTTGGAACATAAAGTACCTTGCTTAGGAGTGTACTTCCAGTCCTTGTCTTCACTGATCCAATGCTCTCAACTTTGTGTTTGGTGTTATCTCCTGTTTGAACTGTATGTCCATTCACTTTAACTTTCATATCATTCATTTAAGAAATATTACCATTTGATCTTCATTGATTACTTCATGAGTTGTATTCAAGATAAGGGTCAAGTCTTCCTTCTGATCTCAAGCATAATTGTAAATGTGTTGTTATAAGATCTTGAGTCAATATAAAAACCCATTTGATCTTCATTAACTACTTCATGAGTTGTATTCAGGATAAGGGTCAAGTCTTCCTTCTTATCTGAAGCATAATTGTAATATGTGTTGTTATAAGATTGAGATTGAAAGCTTCTTCCTCCTCCTCTAGCATATGAGGATCTTCCACCTCTTCCTTTGAAGTTGCCTCTTTGATTTCTCCCTCCTCTTCCTCTAGGACTGAAATTCTGATTATGACTTCCACCATTTTGATTATTGTACCAACAATCATTTGCCAAGTGATTTGTTCTACCACAAATCCAACAAGCTTTAGTATTATCTTTGTTCTTACCTCCTCTTCCTTTACCTCTGGAATTCATCTTCATTTTCATGAAGTTTACTTGATTTGAAGATACTTCTTCACCATTTGTCTGCTTGCCTTTAGCATTCTTCTTCTTATTCTTTGCTCAGCCCATAGTGAAGCCTTCCTTGATTTGGTTGTGTTTTGGAAATGTTCTTTCAAAGCATTCCATATATCTGCTGCACTTTCTAATCCTCTAATGTGTGGTAGAAGATAATCATTTATATCCATGCATGTAAATGATGCTCCTGGCTTGAGCATCTCTCTTCATCCAATTCTTCAATTCTGCAAGTTCTTCTCTTGTTGGAACACTTGGATCCTTAAACTCAGGCTTTTCTTCTTCTTCTGTAATAAGTGATATCAAATCTTTGCTCATGAGGTGTGCTTCCATCCTCATGGCCAGGACCAGGCTGGATAGTCCTCTCTATCTAGCTTGTCAATATGCACGCTTTCTCCCATCTCTTGACTTCTGTATCTGCAATTACTAAGATTTTCTCATGAGATGTGCTTCCATCCTCATGGACCAGGACCAGGCTAGATAGTTCTCTCTATCTAACTTGTCAATTTGCAAGCTTTCTCCCATCTCTTGACTTCTGTATCTACAATTACTAAGATTTATGGCAGGGAAAACATTAAGGGCGAATACTAGCCCAAAGGCAAATTTAATAGAATATAAAGTAAACAAAATCTATATTTACATAATCTTATGAAAAAAATAGCCCAATTATTTATAAACCCTAATCCCTATTGTGGCCATTTTTTGCCATGCATATGAATGTAGTGTGTTGGCTTTGACTTTTGCTTCGCCATCATTGCTACGATCTAAGTATCTCCATTGTTGGAATCGCCCGTACCTCCAAGGCACGCTATAGAAGTTGTGTAGTTTGCTCAGCAGGTAAGATCTCACATCTATTTGCCTGAAGCTCTATGTGTGTGCGCTTGTGTGTGTATCAGACAGAGGGTCATATAGAACCTTTCTGTAGAAGCTGTAACCAATTTCCTTCATAGCGGATAGATCGCCTGTGCATAATGAATGCTAAAACAAATCGTCTGTTCTGAATCCAACAATAATTCAAGCCATGATGGATAACACGATAGGAAGGACTCCGCATACTTGTCATTATAACAGGTAATGCATCATTTATGTACTCAGGCATATCCAAACGACCTATATCCTGTAGTTTTTCAGCCATACTTTTTTGAAATCCTTTTCTTGAGTATGGATGGAGCAAGCATGCCTTCACATGCAATGACTTTGGCTAGTGAGATGTCAACAAAAGACAATGAGAAGGGGATGTTGGGGTTCGCATACAACACATCAATTACTTGACTCTAGTAAACCAAGTTCTCAGCACTAGTCTGCTACACATAGAGAATTGAATTCTAGCAAATTTTAGATCTATCACTGCTCTGTTGCGACAGAGTATAGATTTAAAGATTATGACCCGCAATAGACAGAGTTTTACGCTTGCTCTGAACAGATTTAGGCAAAAATCATCATTACGAGTCTTCTAAAACAGGCCTTACAAGATAGAAAGAGTTCATGAGAACATTTAGGTAATACAAATAGTAAATCATTACATGATTGATCCAAACTGACTCAAATATGTATCTGCGCTATTACAAGAATGAAGAATCTCTCTTTTGTTTCTTCTACTTCTTCTTTCTTCTCCCGCCTCTTTTACTCGAGTAAACCAAAACATAACTACTCACTTCTCGCGAAGTCGGCACTCAATTAAAATATAACTGTCTATTAAAAATCCGAGTAAGCAACATTTGAGTAGAAGAAATCTGATTCAGCAACAATCTGATTGAGTATTCTCCAAATTAGTAGAGTTTCATAATTCAGATTAACCATATATCTTCAAGATTTCTCTATCCTCAACACCTGGCACTGCCCTGTGGAGGATTTTCAACA
Source organism: Ceratopteris richardii (assembly GCA_020310875.1). NCBI lineage: Eukaryota > Viridiplantae > Streptophyta > Polypodiopsida > Polypodiales > Pteridaceae > Ceratopteris > Ceratopteris richardii. The sequence continues at coordinate 164,117,371 of CM035425.1, read as the reverse complement.
AAAATCTAACTCGAATATACAATCCCTTGATCATATAATATTATCTGCATTGATTGCTTAAGCTCTTCAACTTCCACTTCTCCAACCTTTTGACTCTGCAGCATATTGAAATCCTCCTCAAAACAATCCTGGTTTTCTTGAAAGTCCCTATCAATAATGAATTGTTGCTTTTCAATTATCATATCCAGCTTTTCTTCTAGATTCTTCTGTAACAACTGTTCTTGTAACTCTTTAATTATTTGTGCATGTTCTTCAATTTGCTTCTCTTGTTTTTCAATAATATGGAGTAAATATTTTTCATGCTTTGACAGAAAGCATGCCTGCACCTGCTCATTCTGAATCCTGAACATAATTTTCCAACGACTCTGAAACACAGTCCAAATATCTTGAATATACTTATGCAGCTGCTGCTTTAATAATCCAATATCCGACCCTATCATTAATACTGCATTCAGCTCCACATCTTTGTTTTTTAACATCTTCTTCTCCAGCACCTGTAATACCTGCATCCTAGAGTGAAGAATCACTTGTTCATTCTGTAGAGTAGCATTAAGTGTTGAAAAATCCATCATCTCTTTTTGAATTTGTTCTTGTATAGACCTCTGCCATTCTTCAAATTCCTGCATGGACCGCTTTATTCTGGACAACTCTATTACTTGTTTCATCTTGCTCTGTTGAATATATTTCTCTAATGTTTGTGCCTTCTTATTCAATTCTTCCTGAAGTGTTTCAACCTTCCTCTGTAAAGACTGATAATCCTCCATGTTAATAGATACCTTTGTCTGTTCGTACCAAATTTCTCCTCTTGCAAGACTAAAAAATTGGAAATTTCCTTCAACATTTCCTTCATTCCTAGTACATCATACCCTGTATTCCTTATTGATTGGTGCATAACATCCTCTAGCAACTTATCCCCTACTGCTTGTAGTTGTTCTTCCAATCTTCTCTTTTTAGACAACTTACTTTGCAAGATAATATCTGGTTGAGCACTATCTTTCTGTTCATGTTCCCCCTCATACACCTATTCGTCATTTCTCTGACCACTTGCAACCCTTGTTGTACCTGTCTCGGGAACTTCATTGCTTGCTGCCTCGGAATATCCCTTTGAATCTGCAATCCGATCCAGTAATATCTCCTTCTCAATTTTCGGCAGTGGAATAACCCTTAGCAAAATGTTATACTGTGGCTTTGGACATGGAACCCATTGTAATCGTAAGAAAGTACTTAATGTAATTTTGGACCAACAAGAATCAAGAAAACATTTCACCACAGATGAAAATGCAGAGAAATAAGCCTTCTTACTACGATGATCACAAACGTTGTTGATTTGATTTTCAGGATGATGGATCACTTGCACAACATTAGAAGATAACCAATCCAAATGTGGCGGCTTGCCCTGAAATAGTTTCAACCTAAATCCATTGATTGGTTTGTCCATCCTTGTGCCAAACACATCTGCCACTCGAAAAGTTCCTTGTCCTAAATCCTGCACAATCGGATATGGGCCTTTGTATCTCAATGTAAGCTTTCCTGGATGAGGTCCGAGCTTAGAATTATACACCATCACCCAATCCCCTTCTTTTAAATAACTTAAACTTCACATTCTGATTCACCCAAGCTTGTCTCCGCCTTTGAATTACCTCGGTAATATATGCACTTACCAAATGATCCTCCTCCATCTGAAGAAGATATTTGCTCCTGTGTTTAATTGATAGCTCAAGAGACATCTTTTCTGTTGTGATTCGCAAACTTGGAACTACAAATTCCATACGTACTACTGCCTCCAAACCATATACCAATCGGAATGGTGTCATTCCTGTTGTCACTTTAAATGCTGTTCTGAATGACCACAAAGCTGAGTCAAGTAACAAATCCCAATTTTTCTGATTGTCATGCACTAGCTTTTTAAGAATACGCATTAAGGTTTTATTTGTACTTTCTGCTCGACCATTTGCTTGTGGATGATATGCTGTAGTCTTTTTATGCATGATTAAATGAATTCTTGTTAACTCTGAAATCACCTCATTAAGGAAATGAGTACCTCTATCACTTACCAACTCAATCGGACACCCAAACCTGGTCATAATATTATGATAAAGAAATTTCACCACACTTGCTTCCTTATTATCCTTCAATGCCACTGCTTCCACCCATTTAGTACAATAGTATGTTGCTACAAGTATATATCTACTTCCCCGCTGAGTAGTAGGTTTAATAGGCCCCACAAAATCCATGCCCCATTTTTAAAAGGGATCCAATGATAAAACTAGATGATCAGACATCCGATCTGAATTATTAGGTTGGTGGTTGTTCAAATTCTGGTACACACCTCCTTATGACCTGATCCACCCCTTTTTTGTATAATGCCCCAGTTATAACCAAATACGGCCTACTTTTAAGTGCAAACTTCTTCCTTTGATCAGGTGTAAAGTATTGTAGTAATGAACCATCAGTTAAAAAAACTAATAATTGGTCATACCAAGAATCTGCTTCCACCACTTGTGCATTAAACAACTCAGCATCCATAAATTCATCACTTACACCTGTAGGTGCTTCTCCTGAATCCAATCTACTAAAGTAATCTGCCATTGCATGCTCTTTTCCTTGAGTATGCATAATCACAAAATCAAATTCCTATAATAAAAGCATCCACCTGGCTAATCGTCCTGTTAACAAGGGTTTCTTGATTAAATAGGCCAAATCCTGATGATCCACATGAAAAACAACCTTATTGCCCAACAAATAATGTTGAAACTTGTTAAGAGCATATACCATTGCCAAAGCTTCCCTTTTCATCACCGGGTAGTTCCTTTCAGCCGCACATAATACTCTACTAGCATAATAGACGGGTCTATACCATCCTTTCTCTTTCTGCTACATCAAAACTACTCCTACAGCCACATCCGATGCATCAACAAATATGTGAAATGGCAATGACCAATCGGGTGGTTGCAAAATTGGTGCTATCGGCACCATCTTCTTTAACAATTGAAATGCTTTCTCTTGAGCATCTGCCCATACAAATGGAACAACCTTTTTGGTCAAGTGCGTAAGTGGTAGAGATATAGTTGCTAAATACTGTAAATATCTAGCATGCCACTTAATCTGACCAACAAACCGCATTACTTCTTTCACGTTGGTCGGTGCTTTAGCTGTGCTAATAGCTTCAATCTTCTTAACATCAATAGCCATCCCTTCTTGCAAAATGACATGGCCCAATAAAATACCACTTCTGACTGCAATAACACTTTTAAATGGATTCAACACCATCCTAAACTGCCGACATCTGTCAAAACATGATTTCAGGTGTAGCATATGATGTACCTTCTTACCAAAGACCGAGAAATCATCTACAAACACCTGCATAAAATCCTGTAGATAAGGTTCAAACACTTTGTGCACCACGTAATTGAATGATGGCGATCCATTCTTCAATCCAAGACTCATGCCTGTAAACACATAAGCACCAAATTCAGTAATAAATGTTATTTTATGTTGATCCTCCTCAGCACACTAATCTGATTATACCCTGAAAATCCATCCAAGAAACTATACATTTCATGCTTTGCTATTGCGTCCAACACTGCATCACAAAACGGCATAGGAAACATATCTATAATTGTTGCCGCATTTAACTTTCTATAATCGACACAAATTCTGAGCTTCCCGTTCTTTTTCGGGACCACTATAATAGGAGATAGCCAAGTCACTTGATTCACAGGTTTGATAAATCCGATTGCCAATAGTTTATCAATTTCTTCCTTCACCTGTTTAGCAAAGTTAGGATTCATTCTATATCTTTGCTGCACTACGGGTACTGCATCCGTCTTCAGATTAATCCGATGTTGATGCAAATCAGGGTCTATACCTTTCACTTGAGAGTAATCCCAAGCAAACACATCTACATACTCTTTTAATAAGAAAATGAGATCCTCCCTAAACTTTCGTTCCAATGTTTTACCAATCCGCACCATCTGTGGTTCAACTTTTGTCCCTAAATTAACCTCTTGAAGCTCCTCCTCCTTTACCCGCATAGAACCTGCATACTTCTGATCATATGTCCATTCAGCCAGAGTTATTACTTCTTTCTCTTGTTGTTCCAACTGCTATTGTACTAGAGTTGCCATACTTTGTTCGAACATCTTTTGTATTTGTGCACCTTCAACCTATTCACCCGGAACTGGCCCATCTACGTTCTGCACAATCGGATTATCCTTACTTAATACCCCTGCCACATCAACTTCTAATACCGATACTACCATTGTATTTGCTTGCAAAAACTTTTCCTCTTCATCATCTTCTATCTCGTCCGCTAAGTTAATTGTCTGAGCCATGAGTGGTTTCTCCTGTACTGACATATTTCTTCTTCCTCGCATAGGAATTGTCACTTGCTTTTTACCCTTTGTGATCATTACCACATTCAGACCCCAATCCTGGTTGACTTTAGCAATCCTAAACCAAGGTCTCCCTAACAACATTTCATATGGATATGCTGACTCAGACATCCTAATGACAACAAAATTTACCATAAATGACATTCCTGAAATGATAATCTATTGCTGCTTCAGAATGCCAACCAGTTGAACTCGAGTTTGATCCGCCATTTTGACTTGAAAAGGTGCTGGAGCCAATGCCCCTCTTCCCATTTCTATAAAAATATGCTCAAGTGATATATTTATCCCTGATCCCCCATCCAGCAACACTTCGTCAAATCGCCTCTGGTCGTACTGTACCTGAATTACTGGCACTACAAAGTCAACATCTGTTGGATCAATATTATTGGCCAAAGTTGAAGGTATCGACCTAATTTCTGGCTCTAAATGCTGCCCAAGTAACCTCTTCAACAACTTTTCTCAAAACGCTGGTACCAAAGATAAAAGTTGATCCAAAAACAATTGTAACGGTGAGCTAATGATTACATCAAACCAATCTTTTTCCAGATCTTGCTTGATCTGACTCCTGTTCCCCTCTGTTATTGAAGGTATCAAATCTACTTCTTGTTGTTGCTCTGTCTGACTTACAAACCTTACCTGTTTATGTTGCTCGTCCTGAACTTGCTTCAAGACCTTGTCTTTGATATGTCTTTGTTCTTGCCAATTAATAGGTCCTTTATTTTTTGATCTTGTAACTGCCAACACTTCCACTTCTTTGCCTTTCCCATATTGTTTGCAATCACACTACCATTGGTTATCACTCTTAACGTGTATACTCTCATATGTACTTGGTGCATCAGTCCCCCTATCCTCTTGATCTGGCCATTCTATAAGCATGGTGTTTGCCTGAGCCGCCTATTGCCCCTGTTGTTGATGCTATCCCTATTGATTATTCTAATTGTACCTGAGAATGGGTATACCTCTCTCTTCCCTATGCTTTACCCATAAGGGACAATTCGGCCCTATCCAATGATTGGGAGATGAACAATATCCACAAGGCATCACCCGTGGCGGTCGACCGTGCTGATTCCCTTGTTGGTTATTCCCCTCCTGATTCACTTGATCTCTCCATGGAGGTCTTGCTTGTTGCTGCCTCTGAAAATTACCCCGCCCCTGGACGGGAATAGCCTGATTGGTCACTACTTCATTAATATTCCTATTATCTTGCCGCGAACTTTATCCTCTATGCTTGGGGTTGTACCAACATTGATTTGTTGTATGTCCCTCTTTGTCACAGATATCACAAAGTCTCTTTTCCTTTAGAGCTACGATGGAATATCCATGTCTCTTTAACTTATTAATCCATGCCTCCTCTTTACTTTGCTTAGCCTTATGCTTGCGATGCTTTTTCCCCACTATTTCTTCATCTTGGTCATCAGAGTCAGAATCCGTTGAACCTTTGTCGGACTCCATTTCTGAATCAGATTCAGTCTCTGAACTAGAATTAGAATGTCTCTTTTTAGCCCTTCCAAACCTTCTTTCCACGTGTGCAACCGCTAATACTAATACATTAAATCCATTAGCAATATCCACACTTGCCACTGCGTGTCTGATAGCACTTCGTAGTCCTTTTAGAAAGTAACTTGCTAACATCTCATCGGTGGGTCTCTCGTTCCCCTGTAACCTATCCACAAGTATCCTAAATCTCTGAGCATAATCGTCAACCAGCATGTTTTTCTGTCGGATCGCTCGTAATTTTCTCAAAATATCAGAAGGAGTCTTTTCCTTCCTAAATCTCTCCAAAAATGCTGTTTTTTAAGCATTCTATGTAGCAAAATGAGCTATACCATATTGACTCAACCAGCTCATTGCTTGTCCTTCCAAGGTCGCTGCAAATTGCTAAAGCTTAACTGCGTCACCATATACTGCCTGATAACCGTTTGCTGTCCATTTAATTTCAAACTGAGCAACATGACAATCAGCATCTTCTTTAGAGCCTCCTCTGAAATACGCTGATTTGACTTTAGGATTGGGAGGTGGTTGCACCATTGGTTGTGGTTGAGGTGTACGCCTATTTCTTTGACTGGTCACCCCTACAAGTGGGTCAAACTGGAGCCGTCTTCTTACCCCTACAGTTGCTTCTATTAGGAATAGCGCTGCAAGTATACCGCCCACTAACCTTGCCTCTACTGCACCTGTTTCTCCTTCCTATTCTACAGTTTCCAGATCGTCTTCCTCTTCTGCTTCATACCAATCATAAAATTTTGAGGATGACTCCACGTTAGCTGCCCTTGCCTGCGCTCTTGTAAAATACACTTTACCAAATGATCTTTTTCGTTCTTTCATGCATGTCTTGCTGCATTAGCAACATAGTAGGATCGCCAAATGTGTTGGGGTTCGCATACAACACATCAATTACTTGACTCTGGTAAACCAAGTTCTCAGCACTAGTCTGCTACACACAGAGAATTGACTTCTAGCAAATTTCAGATTTATCATTGCTCTGTTGAGATAGAGTATAGTTTTAAAGATTATGACCCGCAATAGATGGAGTTTTATGCTTGCTCTAAACAGATTTAGGCAAAAATCATCATTACGAGTCTTCTAAAACAGGCCTTACAAGATACAAAGAGTTCATGAGAACATTCGGGTAATACAAATAGTAAATCATTACATGATTGATCCGGACTGACTCAAATATGTATCTGCGCTATTACAAGAATGAAGAATCTCTCTTCTGTTTCTTCTACTTCTTCTTTCTTCTCCTTCCTCTTTTACTCGTGCAAACCAAAACATAACTACTCACTTCTCGCGAAGTCGGTGCTCAATTAAAATATAACTGTCTGTTAAAAATCTGAGTAAGCAAATCCGAGTTAGAAGAAATCTGATTCAGCAACAATCTGATTGAGTATTCTCCAAATTAGCAAAGTTTTAGAATTCAGATTAACTATATATCTTCAAGATTCCTCTATCCTCAACAGCGGACATTGAGCCAGGCTCTATGGATCCTTCCTGATTCTGGAGGAGAAGCCTCATTGTGTTTTCCTGACCCTGATCCCTTCTATATGTGTCGAGTTGGTGGTTCAATACAGAATTATTGATTAATAGTGTAGGTTCTATCAATATACAATCCATTCGGTTGTCAAGAGCACAAAAAAATGCTGCTTCTCAAGGCCTTAATGTGTTGCAGTCGCAATGTAGCGAGCAATGTGGAAATTCAGTGGATACGGTATCGTGTTGGTTAGATTTCTTGAGAAATGATATGGTTCAAACTGATATGATCCCATCAAAATGCAAATAATGTAGAATTCTAAGATTATTCAAGGTCCTATGGAGATGCATGTACGAGTGGGTCAGCTACTTAAGATTTCATCATGTGAAGTAGGCCCATTAAAAGAATGTTCCTCATCCCTGAATGTTCCTCACTTGTCAAGTGTTTCCCATTCGATCCACAATTTTTCAAAAGACAGTCAAGCAAGAAGTACCAAGGAATTGTTGTCAGCATTCTTTGGGGAACTTCTTGACAAACAGAATGTTTCAGATTTGGGACTGTCGTTTGATGCTCGAAGTTTGACAGAGCTTAGAGTTAATGATTCAACAGCTATGCATGCGGTTCTGTAGGAAGCCTTTGAATTCTTGGGAAAAACAGTTTTGCAAAGAGGTTCATGGATTGAAGGAGAAGACTTACATACATTAACAGAGTGGGAAATTTAACATTGAAATCTTCATCTGCAGCTTCTCTTTCTACTCAGTTCTTGCTTGGAGATAAGAGCACAATTCCTCAATCTAAGCATGGAATGGAATGTAAATTCGTGCAAGATTTCACAAAACAAGACATAGAAGCAAACGAGGGGCCATTTCATACAACAGAAAGAGATTTGATCATTGAAGTAAGGGATCCTTGTATTTGTTGTCAATAAAAGCTGACTTACAATTTTTGAACTATTTCAGGATTCAAAATCAGGGATGGATGAGTTTGGGCCTTTCCAATCTTTGACTGATAATCTGACCATAAACCCTCCTGCTGTTGAAGTTCAAGCCGCATCTCGAGGGTTGCATGCAAGTAACAATGGCAGTTAGTTTCCTCTATAACACATGTGGACTGTACTTGATTCGATATTATGATTTGGAAGAACTTCAACAGTTAGGCTCTGGCACTTTTGGCACAGTTTATCATGGAAAGTGACGGGGAAGTGATGTCACGATCAAGAGGGTCAAATCATGTTATTTCTCCAAACGAGCATCATAGCAGGAACGCTTGGTACTTACGTTTTCAACCTAAATATATTCATTTTAAAGCTACTCAAATAGGAAGAATCTCTTGAATCCTGAAGGTGAATCATCCTCTTCTCTCTTAACACTTTCTTTGTCTAGATTGCTGAGTTTTGGCATGAGGCATGCATCCTCGAACAGTTGCACCATCCAAATGTTGTGGCGTTTTATGGTGGAACACTGGCAACAGTAACTAAGTACATGATCAAGGGGTCACTAAAACAGGTAGTACTTTTAATCTATGTGACCCGCTTTGTACGGATTGACATGCTGGCTGAAAATTATGATCTGTTTTTGCTCATTAACAAGCCGCTGGATCACCACAAGAGGTTGCTTATAGCCATGGATGTAGCTTTTGGAATGGAGTACCTGCATGGGAAGAAAGTCATCCATTTTGACATAAAACGTGAAAATTTATTGATTAATCTGATAGATCCAAGACGACCAATCTGCAAGGTTGTATATTATACTGTTTCTGTTACACTACTTCCATATGATTATAGTCTGAGATCTTTTAGATTTCAGAGGGTTCATTTTATCCACTCATGCGTACTTTAATATTACTATTAAAATCGTGTTCAAGTAAAGGAGTAGATTCATAATGCACATGTCGGAGGTGGGTTAGTGGTGGACATCTCTTGATGACGTCCTTTTACCTTTATCCATCCCACATGGAAGCATATAAGAGGAAGGGGGGTTCCTTGTGGTTGTATCTTACCATGGTGAGTGATGCACGATTATTGGGCCCAATATAATGCCTTGTCCCCATGTATAGCTGATAATTATCTAGGCTCTTTTGCATTACTTTTGGATGTGCACTTTCATATGGTAGTCTTTTGTGATCTTTATCATCCCACATATTTTATTTCATTTTTAATCATTGGCTATTTCGTTTTTACACACTTAAGCAGGTGGCTGGGGACGACAGAAATACAGAGTCATAACTCAATAATGTATTATCAAGTCATACACACAAACCTTGAGAAGAGTTACTGGCATAAACTACAGCAATTTTTAACTACTGCAGGAGAACTGAGTAATGTCTAGACTGAAATATTAGAGATGAATGATTCAGCCACTAGACTTTGTTACGAGGAACTCTCATTGAGGCAGGTAGGAGTGCAGGATTTTGCAAAAGGAGGAGCCTGGGGTAGAATGGTTGAGACTTCATATGATGGTTTTGGAAGCTGTAGGTATGGAAAATTCAGTAACTGGGATCAAAAGGTCAGGTGCTGCCACTTCTCTCTGATATATGAAGTTGGTTGAAGTCTGATAAGAAATGGAGCAACAGGAGCAATTTACAGTAGGTGGAGGAACATTTTGATCAGGACAAAACACTAGTGGATAGATGTGAAGGTTGTTTTAACTTGGCTCCAGAATAGAAAAATATCCTCCAAGTGACTAGTGATTGGAATGATTGAACAGAAGATAGAGGAAGGTGCTAAGAAGATGGGTTTGAAACTGTCAGCATATGTTCTAAAATATGGAGACTTAAATGAATTAGAATCTATTGCTTATAGGATTATAGATTCGATACTTGCAAAAGGCACTCAATATTCTAAGGACAAGGGCAAGAAGAAGTTTACTTGCAACTTTTATGGCAAGCCTAGACACATAGAAAAGTATTTCTTCAAGAAGAAAAGCAAAGACCAATCCAAGTCTACTCCAAAGAGAGAGCATCAAATTCACTGCACAAGTGAGGACCTCTTTTTTACAATTGAACATGTAGCACTCAATTTTTGCAAGTCTTTTTCAATGATCAGTTCTTGAATTGGGATCTAGAAAATTGCATAAGAATCGGAATTACATGTGCACGAGCATACCATTCGTTATTTATGTCAAACATGTATGCCTCTCCAATTTGTACCTTCTCAAATGTCTTCCGTTTTTTCTTTTCTTAGATTCACATGCTCAGTATGCTCTATTATGGCTTTATTGAGCTTATCAATGCTCAATATGCTCTGTTATGGCTTTATTGAGCTTATTGTGGATAAGCTTAGTATTCTAGGAAAGCTCACAATGTTAATGTGTTTTGTGTATATATTGGGATGCATTTGCATCTAGAAGATATGGTCAATGGCAGGCGTATCCAGCCTACCCCTGAAGAGTAGGAGAACTTTGGGACTTTGGACTTCACCATATATAATGCATGCCAATTCCCATGCAATCGATATACTCACTATATGACATCATGAATGGCCTTGTTTTTTGGATTATTAGGTTTAAGGCATTGAACAAGGATCTTGGGTAGTGGTTTTTGATGGCGCAAGCATGTCCTACATTGATGTTGTAAATTTCCATCGAGTAGGTAGTTGGCAAGAACACTTTCAATTGATCCAAATCGCTATTTAATTTGTGATGATGAACATTGTTGGAGCAACAACGGATTACCTAATATTGAAGGAGGGTGCTATACTAAGTGCATTGATCTTCTCAGGAGAAAGGAGATAAACATCTGGAATGCCATCAAATTTGGCACAACTGATATGCTCAATATGTGGTTGATTTGTGCTTCTTTGAGTAGGAAGGCCTGATTTGAAATTTGGCTTTATTTTTAGTGCTGGAGAATGTGGTTTTTGATGAACACACCAGGAAGGTGTACAATGAGGACAAATCTGTGACAAGTATTAAGGAATATCTTGATCTTGCATGCATCTGTACAACAGGGCTACTACATTGTATTGTAAAAAGAGTTGTCTATAGATGCAAAGGATTGCACCATCCATATATCTGCTCTGCTTTTTTGTTTGTTCTTATATAATAAATGAACTCAGTTTGAGATTATAGAATGATATGAATCCTTGTACGTGAAATGATTGCATTCATTTTCCTTTTCTTTTTTCTTCCTAATTTATAGTTGATGATGAGAATACCTTGATCATTTGTAATATGGTGGAAGAGGGCCATGGTTTTATTCTGTTCTTCACTTTTTCATTTGGAGTGGCCTCTTATTGCTTGGTCTCATCTAACAGAGAACACAAGAGCTTGTTATCCGATCGAACACATTCCCAATGCAAACATTCTGTGCATCAGTCATGCCAAGAATTTGATTCCTAGCATGTGATGCTTTCAGTCTATTGCCTCCTGTTAGCAAGCTTACACTACCTCACACAATGTAGGGTTTTATGAGTGGATACACAACCTTGGTAAGTACTTTTATTGTTTATTGTGTGTTTTTGTATGTCTAGTATATGAGAGAATGTGCATGTGTGAGAGAGAGAGAGAGAGTAGGGCATCACCAAGATTTTAGTGATGCCCAAGTTTGGGCATCAATTTTGGGCACTGGATCATGTATTCAAGGCTTCCTCTGCTCGATCATAGCAAAATTTATGGCAACTTCCTCAAACGAATTTGAGTCCATCAAATTCTAATTCCATAGGATCTTTAGTCATGACCAATGCCAAACCTGATGCAATCTACTACTTCACCCCCCTTCAACCCTCCATGGCCCTTCCAAAGATGATGCATAAAAAGAAAAACATTGGCTATTAGTCGTTAAGGGTTAGCCCTGGTAGTAAAATCTCTACCTTTGTTCCTTGTTAGCACCCCCTTCCCTCTTCCCTCACTTCTCTCATCTTCCCCATTTCCTTTCTCGCTATTCCTCCTCTTTCTCCCCCTTTCCCTATGCTAATTTCACTCCTCTTTCCCTTTTGTCCTGTTGATATATTTAGGTAGTGATGTGTGTGAACACTCTAGGACCACCGGGGCACTTTTTTCCCTCTTTACGAGGTTTTTTTCCCCCGGCTTGTATATACGCCTATTGCCCTAATGGGCGACTTATCTTTGTACATTCTCTAGTAATAGATTCAGTCTTGTGTGTTTTGCTCCAAGCTTCTTCTTCTTTCTTGTGTTGTTCGCGTGCTTCCACAGACGTCTAACTCCAACAATTGGTATCAGAGCACGTCGTCGCTTCATCTAGGGCCTCGTCGACACTCCTCGGGTTGCAGTCTCAGATTCGCATGAAATTTGGTGAGCATACTCAGGGCATTTCAAAGATCAAAATAGCTTCGCTATGTGGTGCCGAAATCGCGATCTGAGCTCGTTTCCGCCTCCGAACGCACTATCACAGCGCTTATGCAGGCTATTTTGTCTTTTTTGTGCCAAAGGTATATACCTATTTCGATTCGCCAGTATACCCATCTCGAAGTCTGCTACAGGTTTAGCAAAACTCGTCTGGGTAGTCCATTCAACTTTTTGAGATACAATCAATTTTCTACATCAAGGTATTTTAGTCACCGGCCATGGCTGAAAGCAGTGATGTATTCCGTATGTTGGTTGTTGAGGATAAGTTGGATGGTACCAACTACCCAGTATGGGCTTATATGATGTGACATGTATTGGTTGCAAAAGGATTGTGGAACATTATGCAGGGTGTTGAAAGACGTCCTATTACACCTGCGACTACAGGTACTACAAATACAGGTGTTGAAGCTGATGGAGATGGTGTCGAAGATGATATTCTGCAGACTCTTGTTCGTGCTGCTATTTCTGTTGCACCTATTATAGAGCAAATTCGTTGGGATGGCAGAGATGCTCAAGCACATGCATTGATAGCTTTGTTTATCAAACTTGCTATTATTCCTCACATTCGCTCTTGCAGAACAACAAAGGATGCTTGGGATACACTTACCACATTGTACCAGGCTAGGAATGAGGCTCGTGTTGCTTACCTCTGAAAACAGTTGGAGAGTGAGCACATGAATGAAGGTGATTCTATGAACAATTTTCTAACAAAGATCAAAGACTTGAAGGAACAGTTGATTTCTGCTCATGAGGTTATACCAGATAGCGCACTTGTGCAGACCGTTCTGAATGGTCTTCCTGATTCATATCAAAGTTTTGCTTCTACTCTTCGATTGATGATGAAAGGCAATCCAAATGCCTTGTCATTTGAGGAGTTAGTCTCTGTTCTATTACAGGAAGATCAATCCAGGCAGAATAGGTCCATTATGCGTGTTGCAGATCAAGCTTTCCTGGCTAGTTAGAAGGGCAAAGGAAAATGGAGCTCTTCTACTAGTAAGCAGAAATCTGCAAATGCTCCACATTCGAAGAACCAGGATAAAGATGAGAAGAAATCAAAAAAGCAGAAATTGTTTTGCGAGTACTGTAAAGGAAATGATCACATCATAAAGAACTGTCCAAAATTGGCTGCAAAAGAGGCAAAGAAAAAGGAGGCTGGAATGGTTGTTGCAGGAGCCTCTACACCAAAAATAGAGTATGCTAATCTTGTGCAGGATGAAGAATGGGTGTTTACTACTGTTTGCAGTTTTGACCCATCTTCTCATGAGCAGTGCATGTCTGCAGTGGACTCAGATGTTTGGTACTTTGATAGTGGGGCGACCAAACATATTACCTCGCAGCACAGTTTCTTCTCTTAACTCGAGCCTGCCCCTACAAGGAATACTGTCACATGCGCCAACAACTCCTCTTATCCTGTTATGGGAGTTGGTAAGATCATTCTGACTACTGTTGATGGTAGTTCTTTCACCTTGTCAGATGCTTTATTTGTGCCAGGGATCAAGAAGAATTTGTTATCAGTTTCTGCATTAGCCAAGATTGGCTTGGTTGTGAAATTTGTTGATGACAGATGTATAGTTCATGATCTGTCAAATGGCCATGTTATTATTGCTTCTGGCATTTTATGTCGTGGGCTATATAAGCTCATAGACTATGAAAGATCTGTGCATGATTCGGCATGTGCAGTTCATGATTCTCAGGCTATGTCAGATGCAAAGCTTTGGCATGCACGCTTTGGTCATCTGAATTTTGCTAGTTTGCTACGCCTGCTGAAATCTGATATCGTGTCTTCTTTTTGCCCAAGCCTGAGGCACCTAGAAAACATGTATGTGAAGGCTGTATTTTGGGCAAAATGTAGCATTCCTCCTTTCCAAAAGATGGTTTAGTTCGGGCTACGCAGAAATTGCAGCTTGTACATAGTGATGTCTGTGGTCCTATGCAGAAACCTTCTTTTGGAAACTATCTTTACTTCGCGACTCTCATTGATGATTTTTCCAGGCATGCATGGGTATATCCATTGAAGGCAAAGTCCGAAGTGTTTTTGTGCTTCAAACAGTTTTTGGTTTTGGCTGAAAATCTGTCACGACATAAAATGGGCCCCTTTGTTCTGATCGAGGGGGGGAATATATGTCTTCTGATTTTAATGCATTTCTGGCTGAACATGGGATAAAACACCAGTGTACAATGCCGTATACACCTCAACAGAATGGAGTTGCTGAACGTAAGAACAGGTCACTCATGGAGATGGCGAGGTGTATGGTTAAGAGTCAGGCTTTACCACATAGTTTCTGGCTTGAGGCTGTCATGTGTGCAGCATATGTACTTAACAGGTGTCCCACTAAATCGTTGCGGTCTATCACTCCATATGAGGCTTGGCATGATCGCAAGCCATCTGTTGCTCATCTGCGGGTTTTTGGTTGTTTGGCATATGCACTAGTGTGTGAACAACATCGCAGAAAATTGGATGATAAGGTAGTAAAATGTATTTTTCTTGGATACAGTTCTGAAAGTAAAGGCTATCATCTATATCATCCACAAACTAAACGCATTTTGGTTAGCCGTGATGTTGTTTTTTGTGGAAGATGCTATTCAGCCATTGCTTTCATGTACTAAGGAGACATATGTTAGCTCCAAATACATGTATGATACTTTGATGCCTCTTTTTACAGGTGGACAGTCTACTGCTGGTCTTAATGAGGCAACTTCTCAGCCTTTGCAGGTTTCATGTAATGATGCAGATCATCCCATTTCTGATGCATATTTACATGATGCACTTGTTGATAAGAGAGCTGATATTGAATAGGCAAAAACTATGCCAAAATGGCTGGTGACGACTTTGTGTGACAGCAAATTAGATGCACCTTTGTCATATCGTACTCGTTCAGGCTCTCATAGTGCCTCCTTTGCATCTGATTGCTATGCTATGGCTGCATCTAGTCTCTGTGATGAGAATGAGCCTGTTTCTTTTGATGAAGCACAAAATTCAGAAAATTGGATGACTACTATGCAATCTGAATATGATGCTATAATGAAGAATGGTACTTGGTCTTTATGTGACTTGCCCCGTGAAAGCCATTGATACTAAGTGGGTATACAAGCTGAAGCGTAAACCTGATGGTATAGTTGACGGTTATAAGGCTAGGCTTGTTGCAAAGGGTTATGCACAGGAAAGAGGCATTGATTTTGATGAGACCTTTGCACCCACATGTCGTATGACTATTGTTCAGAGATTTGTGCACTTGCAGCCCATCATGGTTGGAATGTACATCAGTTGGACATTAAAACTGCATTTTTGAATGGTGACTTGCATGAAGAAGTGTATGTTTCTCAGCCCCATGGTTTTGTGCAAAAAGGGCATGAAAACCAGGTGTGCAGGTTAAAGAAGGCATTATATGGTCACGTGCTTGGTATGAGAAGATACATGCCTATCTGATTGCACATGGTTTTGTGAACAGTCCAACTGAGAGCACCTTATATGTTAAGCATGCTAATGATGTGCTTCTGATCATTGTTGTCTATGTTGATGACATGCTTCTCACTGGTCCTATTGAGAAGCATATTGCTGATTTTAAGGCTGATTTGCATGCCTCATTTGAGATGTCTGATTCGGGGCATTTGCATCACTATTTGGGTGCTCGGTAGCTCATGTATATCTTGGTTGATCAAGAAGCAGCCTACTGTGGCCACTTCCAGTTGTGAGGCTGAGTATAGGGAAGCTTTCACAGCTACTGTTGAGTGTGTGTGGCTCAGACGCCTTATGCCTGATTTGGGTGTTGGTCAGTCCTCTGCCACCACCATCTTCACTGATAGTCAGAGCGCATTGGCAGTTGCGAGAAACCATGTGTTCCATGCTCGCACTAAGCACATTGAGGTGCATTATCATTATGATCAGGGAGAGGTTCTCTACTGGGGAGATCAGCTTGGCATATGTGCCCACGCAGGAGAACATTGCAGACCTTTTCACGAAGGCTCTGCATAGGGAGACGTTTGAAGCTTTCCGCAAAGCTTTGGGCTTACTTTCTTTCGTGGAGTGATTTCCACATAGCTTGGCACTTCCTTATACATGAGTTCCAGCTCCTTGTTCACCGCATCAATCCTAGGGGGGATTTGTTGATATATTTAGGTAGTGATGTGTGTGAACACTCTAGGACCGTCGGGGCACTTTTTTCCCTCTTTAGGAGGTTTTTTTCCCCCGGCTTGTATATATGCCTATTGCCCTAATGGGCTACTTATCTTTGTACATTCTCTAGTAATAGATTCAGTCTTGTGTGTTGTGCTCCAAGCTTCTTCTTCTTCCTTGTGTTTCGTTCGCGTGCTTCCGCAGACGTCTAACTCCAACATGTCCTTCCTCATCATTTTGTTCTCCCCTGTTAGCACCTATGCTAACTTCCTCAAACGAGTTTGATTCCATCAAATCCTAATAGACCATTTCCATAGGATCTTTAGTCATGACCAATGCTAAACCTGATGCAATCTTCTACTTCACGCCCCTTCAACCCTCCACAGCCCTTCCAAAAATGATGAATAAAAAGAAAAACATTGCCTATTAGTCGTTAAGGGTTAGTCCTGGTAGTAAAATCTCTACCATTGTTCCTTGTTAGCACCCCCTTCCCTCTTCCCTCACTTCTCTCATCTTCCCCATTTCCTTTCTCGCTATTCCTCCTCTTTCTCCCCCTTTCCCTATGCTAATTTCACTCCTCTTTCCCTTCTGTCCTTCCTCATCATTTTGTTCTCCCCTATTATTTCAGTGTTCGTAAATGAATAAATAGATGAATATTTGAATAAATGTATACATGTAAAGTAGATTGAAAATGAAAATGGGTTTATCTTACAATTTGTGCAAAAGATCTATTGATCTTCTCCAACTGAATAAATACACCAAAAGCTATGATACGACAAGATGGTTGTGATATGAACTTGCCATGCATACTGCCATGTCAACATATGGATTTTGAAGAAAATGAAAGAATTCATGTGGATATCCCTAAAATCTTTTGCATTGGAATCTGTTTTCTCAGCCTTGTACATGATCATCTTGCTTGAGATGTAGTGTGTATATAAGCGGATCTATTTATAACGGAGACAAGATTACTCAAGTGTCCTATGCCTTAGCACATAATAATATTTATATTTGTTAAGTCAGTATGTAGTGAAAGCACAAGTTACGTATATGGCAATTGTAGGGTTTATGTATACATGTATATGGCGGTTTGTGTATATGTAATAGCAAAAATTATCACAAAAATATATAACTTTAAGGGAGGTTATCACAAAAATTGCTTGAATTTTTATATTTAAAATGGAAATTATCATCAAAATTTGCCATTTTTTTATATGTCAAATGTAATTTCTCACCAAAATTCACCAAAATATTTAAAACTATAATATGATATACTTCAAGAAATTCGCCCATGTTTATATACTTTCGAGTCAAGGGGTGGTTTTATTTTTTACCCTGATTTATGGTGATATAATGTACCTTTGATATGAAGCTTTAATCCTTCTTGATTGTATGAACTTGTGCTTTGTTCTTATTTAGGTTTTCTTCCAGACTTTACTCTTTACTCCTTCGATTCACAAGATCTTTGATATCTGCAATAGTCAAGGTTCTCCTTGCTTCTTCTTCACCTTAAATTGATCTTTCTGCTCTGATACCACTACTGGAGACCTTTAATTCTCCAAATGTCTGATCTATCTTGATTTAAGAACTCTTCTATATCAAGAATAAACCAAAATTTACACAAAATTCATATTATCTTTCATATGTATTAAGAAATACTTCTCTGTATGAAGTTTTCTTCAGCTTCAAGAGTCTGCTTCAAAAGTGAACTTCAATCTCTGCATATGGCTTCAATTTTAATCATTCAAATGATACTCACATATTCATACTCCCTTTGCGCAATCACATTGATCATTATTTCTTCAAAAGAACTATTAGATTTTTTTATTTGATCACTTAAATCAAACCTATGTTAGAAACTACCTTCTAGAAATGATGACTTTAACATGGTCAACTTCTTAAGTTGATTTCTCTCAGAATCTAACCTGTTTTGCTAAATGCTTTTGAACAAAGCTTCCTTACCTTCTAACTTAGATTCTGAATGCTCAAACATAAAGACTTTACACTGAGCACTGAGATCCAAGTAAATATTTAAGTAGCAAAATGCGCAATTTTGAGAACTTCACTTGCAGACTCTACATATGAATGTTCCTACTTGTCATACACAAAACATGAAGAGAATTAGATCATCAAACTTTGGTCATAGCTTGATTAGCTTCTGAATTAGATGTGTACAAAAGATTTCCTGATCCACATGATCAAGCTGAGAGAATTCTAGGAAAGACCAGTCGCTAACTCACGAGAAAACTCTCTACTCATCTATCTCTTGAACAACTTGAAATCTATTGACTTCTTTTTCATCTATTCTTTATCTCTCTCATTTATCACAACTATACATGAGCTTATATATACATGTGGCTATAAACTCGTCACTACATCAAATATTTTTGAAATATTTTTCCAAAGCTATTATACATAAATGTACAAAACATTTCTTCCTGATTCTTCACTTGACTTCATGCTTTGAGCTTGAGTCTTTTCTTCACTTCTTCATTCCTAAGCTTCATGCAATCATCCATTGATGAATGTCTTGCTTCAGCAAGGGGGAGGGGGAGGGAGGGAGGGAGGGAGGGGGAGAGAGTGAGAGAGAGAAAGAGAGAGAGAGAGAGAGAGAGATCCAACCTATTTAAAAGTGCATTAAAATATTGAAATAAGATTTACTACAATTCATTGAACATGAGATTGATCATCAAAAAGGTTACAAAAGGAAAAAGAATTATCTTTTGATGATTTATTATGAACGATACCATTGGATTTGTTTTTATTAATGATAGTTGGAATGCATGAGAATTATCCAACGCCCTTGAAAACGTTATTTAAACAATATATCATGCAAAATGATTTGTGACATACAAATACACATCTCTAGAAATATGTGTAGATGCCCTACTTGCTCTATTATCTTCTATCACAATTCATATAATATTAGATGCATCTATCGTCTCGCTCTTGATATAACACATTGAAATGTAAAAATTTTGAGGCACTTTGTTGTCGATGAAGCATAATGAGAGGAAATACATATTTTTTTGTCTAGAGTATGCAGCATTCCATCACCGGACTAATGTTGCAGATCACTCCACCCATCAACAATCAAGGAGATTCCACTCTTATTCCACAACCTTATTGCCGTCATATGAGCCATCTCCATTATTGCCTTCTCCTTCTCAAGTAGTATCATGCATAAGGTATGTAAAGGAGTTACATAAACGTTTTTTATTTGCTTTGTCTCTTTGATCTTTTTCTTGAAGTATGGAGATCCAAAAAGTTAAACACACACGCATATACACATAAAAAACCAAGTGAAATGTCTTTTCACAGATTTCAAGGCTTCAATGGTCTCAATTTTAAGCTTAAAAAAAAAAAGAATTTACAATATCAAGTTCAAACATACATACTACATACAATCTAATACAATGTACATGTATAACATGCCATACATACAATGTAGTATAATGTACATACATACAATCTATATCATATATACATACATTCTACACATTATGTGCATATAGTAGACAATATATGTATTGAGCATTGTACCATGCAATTGAGTTCACTATGTAAAGCCCTTTGTTACTTCTTTGAAACATATTGTAGTGAGCAAAAAATAGGATTTCTAGAATTGCAATAGAGTAAAACTTGTTTATAGTGTGTGAATGGTCACATTTTAAGGACATTTTTGATTGAGATAACCAATAAAAAAATAAAATTTTGTCTAGACATCTTTCAAGTTTGATTTTTTTCTCTTTCAAGGTTGACCACGATCTTGAAGACATGATCTTTACAACATTTGTGATTGAGTGATTGATAGTCCATTTTGAATCACCCCCTCTAAAATCACAATTAAGGAAGCTTGATTGTGAATCATTTGCTTGAGCTCTCGATTGTTGTGAGCATATCATCACAAATTTGTTAGAGCACAATGGAGTGATCGACATTGGATTATTCATTGTTTTTGTGTGGATTGCCCATTGCTAAATCGAGATTGCATGGATATGAGCCTTTAGGCATTCTCATGATTAAGTGTATCAACATGATCATGGATCATCAATTGGATTTTTTATCGCTTTTAAGCCATTTGTTTGTGAGGTTATTGTTTTTGTGTGGATTGTTTGATGCTCAATCGTGATCGTATGAATAGGATCATGATTGCTCCCTCGGACAGGAAAATTTCACTCCATCATTAGCTTCACTCGGTCATGTCTATGACCACCTTATTGGATCGTGATAATGATCATTATTAAATTTGCTAGATCCCAACGTGAAGAGAATGCACGTGCTATGAGACAGATAGTTAGAGAATGGGTGCACATTATTTTCATTAAGCATTGAGTTTTTATACAATTCTAGATAAGAAGGGGGTCACACCCCTTTGGATCTTCTTTCACCCTTCAACTTAGACCTTAGCATAGGAATTTGCTTATTCAATCAACCCCAAAACCACTTTGGAATGCTCATGCAAACATGCCTCCTAACAGATCTCATTGAGGCTGAAATCTTTTCTAGGGTACCCATTGCAACTCAAAGCTTCCTTTGAGACAAGACTTAGGCGAGCACGTCTAGTAAAACTTAAGGAAAAAACAAACAAAACAATCTGGTGCATGGATCTATCAACCCTACAAAGCTTAAAGGTAAACTTTGTACACTTGGAAACATATGTACCTCCTCAAATTAATACTAAGAGAAATTGAGATGATAGGTGAAGTGGGAAGAACAAATATCGAGATCTACTTGAAGGGATTTGGTGTGCAGAAGAAGAGGAGGAAGGAGGAGATGGAGGGAGAGAGAAGAGAGGAACAACGTGCGGATATGCGTGGGAGCCTCGAAACCCACATAATGATCTCTCTTGAGGCAATGCTCTATATATAATGTATATATATGAATATGGGGGTAAGGTCACATGACCCTTACATCCCCAACAATCTCCCACTTAAGGGTCAATGTGACCATAAGTGGAAAAATATACAAAGAATGATGTAGGACTATACAATAATGTACAGGGAGAGTCCGGATCTCTACCCATACTGATCAGCCTACACCAACTGCCTCGAACAAGGTGTATCCATGCACCTCAAACTGCTCTAGACTCATATCGATAAGAGTCGAGCTCACATATGACTGATGCAAGAACTCATGAAGTTCCTGCAAAGCTCCCACTCGCTCTATGCCTATGTCAATCATCAAACGACTGACAACTCCAAGTGCAAATGCTCCAATAGCAACTGCAATGTCTGGTCTCGAGCATAACAACTCGTACATCAGACTCCCGAATGCTGACGAAACATGTGCTATCCTGGCTAACCTAAGTATGTCAGCCATGCCTGTATCCAAGGCATCCAAAGCACCATCATCAAGACCAACATGTCCTGATATATCTGTGTCAACATCTGGCATGAGTGAATCCAAGAATGACTGCATAACTGCTGACTCCTCAACATCTAAATCAGCCATGCTCACAACCAAGGATATATCTAGTTGTGCATCCTGAGAGCTAGTATGCTCTGGCATACACTGTGTATCATAAGAGCTATCCTGCTCTACCACACCAAGTGTATCATCATGCTCCACATGAGCTAACTGCACAACATCAACATCAAGATCAAACTGATGATCACACTCTAACTGAGTATCATCACAATGCTCTACATGAGCATCCATATCATGCTCTAAAGCATCCAACTGATCATCCAAAGTATGCTCCATAAGAGCATCCATATGATCAATAAAATCATGCTCTATATAAGCATCATGAGCATCGGAAACATGCTCTACATATGCATCCATCTGAGCATCTGAATCCTGCCATACATGTGCATCATGAATGTCAATAGACATATGTGTAGGTAGACAAAATGAGACATGACGAGTCTCACATCGCACATAAGGCTGAACTCCCACTGAGACGAGACTGTCTCTCACATGAAGTACCTGCAGTGGATACCTGTGCCCAACCCTGGCACCTCTGACAAGCATAAGCTGTCCCAACTGCAACTGAAAATGATGCTCACCAAGGAATGCATAATATTTGCTCTCCTGTAACTGGCTAACTGAAATCAAGCTCATAGGGAATGAAGGCACATAACGTACGTGTCTGAGCATAAGTGATGCTCCACTAGGTAGCATAAGGCATATATCTCCTGCACCCTCAATGTCATATGTCGTACCGTGAGGAAACTGCACACATCCACGAGTCTCACGTGAGAATCGACAAAACCACTCACGATGTGGAGTAACATGAAAAGTAGCTAATGCATCAAGCAACCAAGCCATACGCGTGCTATCCAATGAACAAGAGGAATCCTGAGATGAACCATAGGAGAAAGTGATATCACCATCACTAGCATAATCAACTGTCATAGACTCTCCTGAAACTACTACCTGACCTGCATCACGTGCATATCTCTGACGTCGTCGTCGCATCCGCCTAAAGCAACGTCGTCGAGTATGGTCATCACGGCCACAGTGCCAACATCGAAGTCGTCGATGTGATCTATGTCTCACATGAGTCAATGGACTCACATACATATCATGTAGTCTCTGCCATAATGCACTACTCGTCTCCTCATACATAACAGACTCATATATAGAATCCACAAGCTGTAATCGGATAGTGGAGCTGGCCAATGCATCCATATCCATCCATACGTGATCGGGCATGTCACGAGGCCTCTGTGCATCTCTATGCACATACATGTGTAACCCTGCACGAACCAATGTATGCCATATCTGAGCTTTCCATCTCGGAAAGTCAATGCCATCAAATCGAGAAGACACCATGCTGTCAATCCAAGACTAGCAATGTAACAAGAGACTCGAACAATACTCTATCCTCAATAGGATCACACCTGCATATCCATATGCATAACTCACATCAAATATGTCTCACTAGAGAAGAAAACCATGTGAACCACCTGTCACATAACCATGCATCTAGCATGCACATAAAACCATGAGCATAAGCCTGCTCACCAAGTCTCCAAAGTGACCAAATAGATGTGAAAGGATCCTGGGAAAAATTCGACAGAGTATCCTCTGTAAACTGAGCAATCAAACAAGATAACCAATAATGAAAGAACAATGAATAATCTGTCACCACCTGTCACTGATCCAACCAAAGATAATGGCAACTACATATGCCAAAAACTGATAGCAATACATGCCAATACAATGATGATGCACCTCCCACTCAAGAATGAATCCTGCAAGATGGTCCAACCTATCACAAATAACATGTGACTAAGTCCAAGTGAATGGAAATAAACAAAGATCCAAAGCTATCACACAAGCTTCAAGATCCACTAGAGCTCCTTTCTAGCATAAAAGCCGGTGAAATTTCGGCAGCATCTCCTCTGTAAAATGGACTCTAGAACCAAAATAACCATGTGGGAATCACCATCCAGATATGCCAAGAATCACACTGGCAAATAGATATCAATCAATGATCAAATGCTAATAATGGTGACGAACAAATGTGTAACTGAGGCTCCAATCTGGATCATGTACCTGCAAAGAAAACAAAGATAGAAGTACCAACCAAGATCCACAATCAACTCTCATAAAAGTATGTGCAACCGGCAAGTAAATCCATAACCAAATGGCATAAGCAAGATATAGACCACAATGCCACTATACATCCATGATCAAACTCATGATGACATAAACCTCAAAAAGAGTATACCACAATGTCATCTTACATGCCAAACACGTGACAAGATCATGCTCTACTCTCATATGGAGGAGCTAACACAATGATCATACATGTACAATGTTTTGAAGCTCTGAAAATAAGAGCTTGCACACCAAAAATTCTCTCTCGAAGAAGTTCCAAAGCAAATTCAACCTCCAAGTGCAATTAGGGTTGTTTGGGCAAAACTGTACTGCTCTGTGTTTTGCTGTTTCAGAGGTGATAACCTCTAAATCTGAACTTTTGGTCTTCAGCAAACTTGAAGATCTTCTTCTTGGCTACGTAACGACATAAAGAACACCTCAATCGAAGGTGCGTAGCTCAAGATATGCTCAAAATAAGCACCTGCTGTCAATTTCACTTTCACTTGCAACAGTACTGCTCTGTATTCTGCAATTTAGGCAACCTAAAACTCAAAATCTGGATCTGAGTTCTTCTACAAAGTTGTAGCTATCTTTTCAAACTACGAGCAGCAAGTTGAATCATCGCATTCTGATCTGTAGAACTCAAATTATGACAAAAAAAACCGACCTGCTGTTCTACTCAATGTAGATTCACCTTCTACAATTCTCTGCATTTTTCGAATTTTCGGCACTTCAGAAGTCCGAACCAGGTTCTGCGCCCTTCTGTGAAGTTGTAGCTCTCTGTGTTAGCTACACACAAAACTTTAAAACGCGTCAATCCGAGCTTCGTAGCTCGAGTTATGACCGAAATACTGAACAGCTATCAAGAGATGCCGACCTGCACTTCTACCTCTTCTCACCTAAGCTTCCATTAAAGCTTTTTGCACACCAGCCTTCAGCATGCTCTGATACCAATGAAGGGATTTGGTGTGCAGAAGAAGAGGAGGAAGGAGGAGATGGAGGGAGAGAGAAGAGAGGAACGACGCGCGGATATGCGTGGAGCCTCGAAACCCACATAATGATCTCTCTTGAGGCAATGCTCTATATATAATGTATATATATGAATATGGGGGTAAGGTCACATGACCCTTACATCCCCAACACTACTTATCCTTGAATACATGCAACTTGAGTTAGGATGAAGGTAATTAGGACCACACATGGATACACATCCTAGTCTCAATTTTCAAAGACTAGCATAAATGGAGAAACATGCCAAAAGGATTTCCAACATTAGAGGTGGAGACCTAAGCTGATTGCCTCTAGGAATGTAGGAGTACCAAATCTATCTGATTATGTAAACTCGATGAGAGTGGGTATATTTAAAGATGGCATATGATGCAACTAGAGTGTGATACAAAGAACTAGAGATGAGCATAACATGGTTGCCTAATTCACTTATGAGTAATATGTTGATAAATATGGAGTGGCTTATGTGTAAAATTAGGACACAGATATAGTCAACCTTGATAGAGAGGTAGAGTTTGAAAGTGGGGTTTACCTAAACTGTTCAATAAAGCTTGGAGCTACCTACCACTCTAAGGGGCCAATCTATTAGTTTGCATCAAGTCATGGTTGTGAAAGGAACTTTTAATCAAATAGAGAAAGTGTTGTATTAGGTAGAATATGGAAAGATCCTTTGGCTAGAACTTTTGAAGCTGGAAAGAATCCACTATTAAATAGTAGTAAGGGTATTAGAAAAATCCGAACCCTCTAGACGACGCTTGGACTTACAAAGAGAAGGATGGTGTTGAGCATGCAATGTATGGTAAAAGATCAAGGACAAGTGATTGAAGATGAAGAAGAATGGAAAAGCAAGAGGAGTCATAATGCATGCCAATTTTTTTTTGAAAGCACTATCATTTCTTGTACTTCACCTTCATAGGAGATAATATAATTTTTATGAACTTTATTAATTTTGTAATTTGACAAAGCATGGGAAGAATTCCATATGTATACATTCCGCTTAACATACCTTAGATAGGCCAACAAAATGGTTAGTATAGGGCCACAAGTAGTGTAGGATTACTTTTAACTAGTTTTCCGTTCTCGTACCAACAAGGTCACCCATTCTCATATAAAGATTAAAGAGAAATCAATTTTCTAGGCTTTTTCTCATTTGTAATGGAGAACAACAAGGCTGTCCATCTTCATTTAAAGCTTAAAGAGAGATCAATTGTGTAAAATTTCTTCCATTTGTAAGAAGTATAAAGCTTAAAAAGAGATCAATTTTGTAGACTTTTAGGCATTGGTAAGAAGTAAAATCATAAATATCTCTTCTTCATTTCTCTTTGTTCTTGCGCATTTAGGGTGTCCATTGAGGTGTCTTTCCCTTGCAATGGTGGCACCATATTTGCGTATGGAGCTTTGAAATGGGGTAACATGATTCTCGAAAAACTTAGAAGATCACTACTTCCATCTTGAAAGCATTTGATTGGAGTCGATCATTCCATGTCCATGTGGATGCATCAAATTATGCAATAGAATGTGTTATTGCACAACTTGCATGTGAGGGTGACATAGATTTCGCAATTGCCTATAGTGACAAATAATTGAATGTTGTAGAGAGGAATTACACTACCATAGAGCAAGAAGATTTAGGAATGGTTTATGTGGTGAAAATGTTTCACCATTATTCTTTGGCTAATGCATTAAATTTTTTTGTTGGAACATCAAGCCTTGATTTATCTAGTAAATAAGCCTTTTCCAATGGTTGCTGCATTGGTTCCTACTACTGATGGAATTTGATTTCAAAGTACTAATAAAGAAAGTAAACACTCATGTTATAGCCAAACATTTTTCATGCCTAACCATTGGTGAGCCACCAATAGGCATTGCAAATGACTTGCTTGATGCTATCTATTCAACTTATAAGTAGTTCCTAAGTGGGTAAAAAAGATAGTGTTGTTGCTTATATATGGACCACACCATGAGAACGTTGCAAGGTTAGCTAAACTTGTGCATGAGACTATGAAATAACATATCATTGTGGGAACTTTTTAATATCAAGATAATTGAGGAGTCTTGTTGTGCTATGTTGATGAGGTAGAAAAGCTAGAGCTAGTGAGAAAAGTCCATACCAATCTGTTAGGCCATCATCATTCTTAGATATGAACATCGTAAAACTTCAAAAAAGAAGGGATTTATTGACCCAACATGGAGAAATATGTTTGTGAATATATCACAAACTGCGCAATATGCAATCTTGTTTAGTTAGTTGATTATGCAACTTTGTACTAAATAAAAACTACGCCTGAATGTAGAAAGTCAATTAAAGACTACTTGAAACATGGAAAGTATCAAAAAGGGATCACACCTACTAAAAAAGAAGATCTAGATGAGAATTAGCAATACTAGGGCATCTTTGGAGGACAATAGTACAAGAGAGTCAAAGATAGCTTTATGTGACTATTGTTGAAAATCAAGTCTTAATCATAAAAAAGGATGACTCCATGAGTTTTGCAAGTGGAGCAATAAAGAAGAGGACTCAGAAACATGGAATCAATTTAGGATCTCCACCAAAATTAATTAAGTTTAAATCTCCATAATTACCCACCAAAAAGTGCACCTAGACTAATTTGTGGGTGGTTAGCTAGATTGTAGGAAAAGTTAAACTTCTATATAAGAACTATTTCACCTTTGTTTCTAGAGTTATATGAGTTCCACAAGTTTTCCACTTAGTTTAGTGAGTCCCTAAACTCCAATAAGAAGCCCTCTTGCTTGCTTATCTCATTTTCTCATGAAGGCCCTAACTACACCTCTATCTAGAGGTGTAGTTAGGCTTTCACAATTCTGTTTGTACAATTTGCAGAGCATTGTTTTGTTGGAAACAATGTCCAAATAGTCCAACATTCTAAATCTACAACAATTTTATGTGTCGTCTTTGGAATATCTCCACGAGAAAATTGTGTGAGCATAATGTTCTAGGAGATAAAACTCATGATCAAGTGATGTGAGTTCAATTCCCATTGACAGAAGTTTGCGAAGAACATTTTTTTAGTATTTTTGAAACACATATCGAGAGCACAAAATTGACAAATGTATAGCTTTTGGAGGTCATATCGCTTTTGTTTTATGCTTTTAGAGAAAATCCATCACATGCTAATGGTAGCCGCTCCAAACTCCTATATAAACAAGGCATTGGGACACTTCATGGATTATCACTCAATCAACTCAAGCTCTAGCAAGCTAAGGAGGAGACCTTGGAGGTGCTCTACAAGGAGGTGTTTGGAGGAGGTGTTTGGAGGAGGTGTACTCTACACTTGGTGGATACTCGGAGGAGTTAGGTTCAGCCAACCATCAACTATCTTGCTGATATACTGTGAGTAATAAGTCTATTTCACTCCTCACTTGTTCATTCACTAGTTTTTTATTAAGGGTTTCGGAAACCCTAATTTTAGCATTAGTGTTTGTTATATAACAATTCTAAACTCTTCATATTCTCCATACTCTCTCTCTCCCCCTCTCGCACACACACACATACTCTTTCTTCATACCTCTTAGGAACTTACACACAATTTCTTGTATCTAATTCTTGTTTTTGCCTAGATTCAGATTTTATTAGTTTATTCACACATTGTAATTTGAAATTGGAATATATGCTAGTGTAGGTGAGCACCTTAGCTTACCATTACACTTTGAAAGTGATCTATTCTCTCTCTATCTCTCACTCATCATCTTTTTGAGTGTTAAGGTGTGTATGCTAAGGTTCATGTGTTGAGAGATCCTGTAAACCTTTGATTATATTGTTATTGAGGCCCATCTCACTTCCAGCATTCGGTATCAGAGCATAGTTGACATACACCCTTAACAAGATGAGTGATTATAGACTAGGTTAGTGAAGAAGAAGGAACTACTTCATCATCAAAAGTTTGTACTACTACTAGATTACTTCCTACAAAAGAGCAAACCAAATGGGATTCAAGGGATGCATAAACACTTTCATATATTGCCATGGCATTCAAGAGGCATACTATGCCCCAAATCAAGTCATGCAGAAGTTCTCATCAAGCTTGCTCTATCAGAGCAGAAACCTTTCTAGGAAAGCTAATCTAAGGAGACAACTTGCCAGTACAAGGGTGAATGTTGGTGAATCAATTCAGTCACATATTTTGAAGCTCAAAGATTTACAAGATAAGTTACTCAATGTTGAAGTACATATTTTAGATGACGAGATGGTAAACACAATTCTTAACTAACTTCCACCTACATATCATGTTGATGTTACTTCTTTATCTCTCTCTATAAGAGATAGAGAACTTTTATATGAAGAATTGCAGTTCCTATTACTTCAAGATGAAGATCAACAAAAGAGTATGGAAGAGAATGATGAAGAAGAAGGAGACCAAAAAGAAGGAGAAGAAGCGTCAAAAAACTAAGAAGGAAAGTAAGTCTTCTACTCCTAAACCTTCTACTGCAAAACCTAATGCTTTCTCTCACCCAAAGAAAAATCTTCTAATACATCTACTTCAAAGAAAGAACTATGCAATTACTGTAAGAAACCAGGTCATTACATAGCAAAATGCAAAACAAGGATTTTAATGACAAGAAGAAAGCTTTTCAATGAATCTTAAGCAGACTGTGCATGAACCTAGATACTTGAAAAACTACAAACTGAATATCTAGACATGTATTATATAGATATATCAAGCAACCAAGTGCTTGACTATATAATGTAGCATCAAATGGTTTTGAATTTGCTTCTAATTGTAATGACACATTGACATCCATCGCTGTCTGAATAGGCTTGGAATCTGAATTGTAAGCCCTCAACCACACCATTGGAGGTTAATCATAAATTAATCAGGTATGGAGAAGAAGAGTTCAAAGACATGAAGACATACATATCAGAGTTTGGTAGGTAGCTTAATCTATGCTACTTTGACAAGACCAGATCTTTCATATGCAATTGGTGTTTTATCTCAATTTATGCATTGACCAAAACAAACTCAGTGGGTTGCAGCACAAAGAATGCTAAGATACATCAAAGGAACTCTGAATGAAGGGTTGTATTATGGATTTACTTCTGATACTAGACTCAAAGTGTTTATTGATGCCGATTGGGCAGGTAATTCAGATGATAGAAGATCCACTCATGGTTATCTATGTTATGTTGGAGATAAGCTAATTTATTGGTGCTCAAAGAAGAAACATACAGTTGCATTATCATCTATAGAAGCTGAATACAAAGGAATGGTGGAAGCTGCAAAGGAAGTAATTTGGTTGAAGACTTTATTAAAAAGTCTAGGAATTGATCAGAGTGCTCCAATTATATTTGGAGACAACATGAGTTCATTACATTTGGAAGCTAATCTTGTTTTTCATGCCCGGACTAAACATATGAAGATTCAATATCATTTCTTGAGAGAAAAGGTACTTGATAAAGAAATTGAAGTCATGTATAAACCAACAAAAGAACAAGTAGCAAATATGCTAACAAAAAGTTTGGATGGGCCAAAGTTACAAAGGTTTAAAGAGATGGCAAGTATAAAGAAGGTGCAGGTAATCACAATTGATGACTGAGGGGGAGCTGTTGAAGCAAGACAATCATCAATGGATTATTACATGAAGCTTATGAATGAAGAAGTGAAGAAAAGACTCAATCTCAAAGCATGAAGTCAAGTGAAGAATCAGGAAGAAATGTTTTGTACATTTATGTATAATAGCTTTGGAAAAATATTTCAAAAATACTTGATGTAGTGATGAATTTATAGTCACATGTATATATAAGCTCATGTATAGTCATGATAAATGAGAAAGATAAAGAATAGATGAAAAAGAAGTCAATAGATTTCAAGTTGTTCAAGAGATAGATGAGTAGAGAGTTTTCTCGTGAGTTAGCGACTAGTCTTTCCCAGAATTCTCTCAGCCTGATCATGTGGATCAGGAAATATTTTGTACACATCTAATTCAGAAGCTAATCAAGCTATGACCAAAGTTTGATGATCTAATTCTCTTCAGGTTGTGTGTATGACAAGTAGGAACATTCGTATGTAGAAGTCTGCAAGTGAAGTTCTCATAATCGCGCATTTTGCTGCTTAAAGATTTGTTTGGATCTCAGTGCTCAGTGTAAATCTTTTTATGTTTGTGTTGATATATTTAGGTAGTGATATGTGTGAACACACTAGGATCACCGGGGCACTTTTTTCCCTCTTTAGGAGGTTTTTTCCCCCCAGCTTGTATATATGCCTATTGCCCTAATGGGCTACTTATCTTTGTACCTTCTCTAGTAATACATTCAGTATTGTGTTGTGTGCTCTAAGCTTCTTCTTCTTCCTTGTGCTGTTCGCGTGCTTTCGTAGACGTCTAACTCCAACAATTGGTATCAGAGCAGGTCGTCGCTTCATCTAGGACGCCGTCGATACTCCTCCGTTTGCTTGTTTCGGCCTCCGAACGCACTATCGCAGCGCTTGTGCAGACTATTTTGTCTTTTTGTGCCAAAGCTATATACCAATTTCTGTTCGCCAGTATAAGCGTCTCGAAGTCTACTACAGGTCTAGCGGAATTTGTCTAAGCAGTTCTGTTCAACTTTTTGAGATACAGTCAATTTTCTGCATCAAGGTATTTTAGTCACCAGCCATGGCTGAAAGCAGTGATGTATTCTATATGTTAGTTGTTGAGGATAAGTTGGATGGTACCAACTATCCGTTATGGGCTTATATGATGCGACATGTGTTGGTTGCAAAAGGACTGTGGAACATTGTGCAGGGTGTCAAAAAACGTCCTATCACACCTGCAAGTGTTACAACTACAGGTACTGAAGTTGATGCAGAATGTGTTGAAGAATATATTCTGCATATTCTTGTTTGTGTTGTGGTTTCTGCTGCACCTACTGTAGAGTAGATTCGCTGGGATGGCAAAGATGCCCAGGCATATGCATTGATAGCTTTGTCTGTCAAACGTGCCATTATTCCTCACATTCACTCTTGTAGAACAGCTAAGGATGCTTGGGATACACTTACCACATTGTACCAAGCTAGGAATGAGGCTCATATTGCTTACCTCCGAAAACAATTGGAGAGTGAGTACATAAATGAAGATGATTCTATGGACAATTTCCTAATGAAGATCAAAGACTTGAAGGAACAGTTGATTTCTACTGATGAGGTTATACCAGATAGCTCATTTTGTGCAGACCGTTCTGAATGGTCTTCCTGATTCATATCAGAGTTTTGTTTCTACTCTTCGGTGATGGTGAAAGGCAATCCAAATGTCGTATCATTTGAGGAGTTAGTCTCTGTTCTATTGCAGGAAGATGAGTCCAGGCATAACAGGTCCATTATGCGAGTTGAAGATCAAGCTTTCCTGGCTAATCAGAAGGGCAAAGGAAAATGGAGCTCTTCGACTAGTAAGAAAAAATCTGCTAATTCTGCACATTCGAAGAAGGAAGATAAAGATGAGAATAAATCAGAAAAGCAGAAATTGTTTTGTAAGTATTGTAAAGGGAATGATCATATCACAAAGAACTGTCCAAAACTGGCTGCTAAAGAGGCAAAGAAGAAAGAGGCTGGAATGGTTGTTGCTGAGGCCTCTACACCAAAAATAGAGTCTGCTAATCTTGTGCAGGAAGAAGAATGGGCATTTACTACTGTCTGCAGTTTTGACCCATCTTCTCATGAGCAATGCATGTCTGCAATAGACTCAGATGTTTGGTATTTTGACAATGGGGCGACCAAACATATTACCTTGAAGCATAGTTTCTTCTCTTCACTTGAGCCTTCCCCTACAGGGACTACTGTTACATGCACCAACAACTCCTCTTATCCTATTATGGGAGTTGGTAAGATCATTTTGACTACTGTTGATGGTAGTTCTTTCACTTTGTCAAATGCTTTATTTTTGCCAGGGATCAAGAAGAACTTGTTATCAGTTTCTGCATTAGCCAAGATTGGCTTGGTTGTGAAATTTGTTGATGACAGGTGTACAGTTCATGATCTGTCAAATGGCAATTTGATTATTGCTTCTGGCATTTGATGTCGTAGGATGTATAAGCTCATAGACTATGAAAGATCTGTAAATGATTTGGCATGTGCAGTAAATGATTGTCAGGCTATGTTAGATGCAAAGCTTTGGCATGCATGCTTTGGTCATCTGAATTTTGCTAGTTTGCTATGCCTACAGAAATCTGAAATCGTGTCCTCTTTGCCCAAACTTGAGGCACTTGGAAAACATGTTTATGAAAGCTATATTTTGGGCAAAATGCAACGTTTGTCCTTTCCAAAAGATGGTTCAGTTCGGGCTACTCAAAAATTGCAGCTTGTACATAATGATCTCTGTGGTCCTACGACACCTTCTTTTGGGAATTATCTTTATTTCATGACTTTCATCGATGATTTGGCATGCATGGGTATATCCATTGAAGGCAAAGTCCAAAGTGTTCATGTGATTCAAACAGTTTTTGGTTTGGCTAAAAATCTGTAAGCACGTAAAATGGGCACCCTCCATTCTGATCGAGGGGGGGAATATATGTCTTCTGATTTTAATGCATTTCTGGCTGAACGTGGGATAAAACACCAGTGTACAGTGCTGTATACACCTCAACAGAATGGAGTTGCTGAACGAAAGAACAGGTCACTCATGGAGATGGCGAGTTGTATGGTCAAGAGTCAGGCTTTACCACATAGTTTATGGCTTGAGGCTGTCATGTGTGCAGCATATGTACTGAACAGGTGTCCCACTAAAGCCTGCAGTCTATCACTCCATATGAGGCTTGGCATGATCGCAAGCCATCTGTTGCTCATCTGCGTGTTTTTGGTTGTTTGGCATATGCATTAGTGCCTGAACAACATCGAAGAAAATTGGATGATAAAGCAATAAAATGTATTTTCATTGGGTACAATTTTGAAAGTAAAGGCTATCGTCTATATCATCCACAGACTAAACGTATTTTGGTTAGCCGTGATGTTGTTTTTTGTGGAAGATGTTATTCAGCCATTGCTTTCATGTACTAAAAAGACATATGTTAGCTCCAAAGACATGTATGATACTTTGCTGCCTCTTTTTACAGGTGGATAGTCTAGTGCTGGTTCGAATGAGGCAACTTCTCAACCTTTACAGGTTTTATGTGATGATGCAAATCATTCCATTTCTTATGCAAATTTCCATGATGCACTAGTTGATAAGAGAGTTGATATTGAGCAGGCAAAAACTATGCCAAAATGGCTGATGCAAACTTTGCGTGACAGCAAATTAGATGCACCTCTATCATATCGTACTCGTTCAGGCTCTCATAGTGTCTCTTTTGCATCAGATTGTTATGCTATGGCTGCATCTAGTCTCTGTGATGAGAATGAGCCTGTTTCGTTTGATGAAGCACAAAATTCAAAAAAATGGATGGCTGCTATGCAATCTGAATATGATGCTATAATGAAGAACGGTACTTGGTCTTTATGTGACTTGCCTCTTGGCAAGAAGGCCATTGGCACTAAGTGGGTATAC
This sequence comes from Ceratopteris richardii, assembly GCA_020310875.1. NCBI lineage: Eukaryota > Viridiplantae > Streptophyta > Polypodiopsida > Polypodiales > Pteridaceae > Ceratopteris > Ceratopteris richardii. The sequence continues at coordinate 164,082,562 of CM035425.1, read as the reverse complement.
AAGCTGAAGCATAAAGCAGATGGTACAGTTGACTGGTATAAGGTTAGGCTTGTTGCAAAGGGTTATGCACAAGAAAGAGGCATTGATTTTGATGAGACCTTTGCACCTACATGCCGTATGACTACTGTTTGGAGCAGCTGTGCACTTGCACCTCATCATGGTTGGAATATACATCAGTTGGACATTAAAACAGCATTTTTTAATGGTGACTTGCATGAAGAAGTCTGTTTTTCAGCCTCGTGGCTTTGTGCAGAAAGGGCATGAAAACCAGGTGTGCAGGTTAAAGAACGCATTATATGGTTTAAAGCAAGCACCAGGTGCTTGGTATGAGAAGATACGTGTTTATCTGATTGCACATGGTTTTGAGAACAGTCCAACTGAAAGCACCTTGTATGTTAAGCGTGCTAATAATGTGCTTGTGATCATTGTTGTCTATGTTGACGACATGCTGGTCACTGGTCCTATTGAGAAGCATATTGCTGATTTTAATGATGATTTGCACGCCTCATTTGAGGTGTTTGATTTGGAGCATTTGCATCACTATTTGGGCATTCAATTTATGCAAGTTGATGGTGGAATGGCTTTGTGTCAAACGAAAAATATAGACACATTATTGCAACGTTTTGGCCTCAATGACTGTAAGCCTATTGCCACTCCTATGGAGACAAGTTTACGATTGAGTCTTCATGATGCTGGAGATGCATTTGATATTGTTCTCTATCGGCAGGCTATTGGATGCTTGATTTACTTATGCATTACTCGACCAGATATTCAATTTGCTGTCTCACAGATGAGCAGGTTTATGCATTGCCCAGGAGTCAAGCATTGGCAGGCAGTTAAGCGCATCTTTTGCTATTTGAATGGTACTCGGCTACTTGGGTTGTTTTATCCCAAGGGGGGATCACTACCACCAAAATTGGATGCTTTTTCTAACTCTGATTGGGCTCGTTGCTATGACACTCGTGTGTCCACTAGTGGCTTTGCTTCATTCTTGGTAGCTCATGTTTATCTTGGTTGAGCAAGAAGCAAACTACTGTGGCCACTTCCAGTTGTGAGGCTGAGTATAGGGCAACTTTCACAGCGATTGTTGAGTGTGTGTGGCTCAGACGCCTTATGGCTGATTTGGGTGTTGGTCAGACTTCTGTCACCACCATCTTCACTAACAGTCAGAGCGCATTGGCAGTTGCAAGTAACCCTGTGTTTCATGCTCGCACTAAGTACATTGAGGTGCATTATCACTATGTCAAGGAGAGGTTCTCTGCTGGGGAGATCAACTTGGCATATGTGCCCACGCAGGAGAACATTGCAGACCTTTTCACGAAGGCTCTGCCTAGGGAGAAGTTTGAAGCTTTCTACAAAGCTTTGGGCTTACTTCCTTTTGTGGAGGGATTTCCACATAGCTTGGAACTTCCTTATACATGAGTGCCATCTCCTTGTTCCCCGCATCACTCCCAAGGGGGATTTGTAGATATATTTAGGTAGTGATGTGTGTGAACACACTCGGATCGCCGGGGCACTTTTTTCCCTCTTTAGGAGGTTTTTTTCCTCAGCTTGTATATACGCCTATTGCCCTAATGAGCTACTTATCTTTATACATTCTCTAGTAATACATTCAGTATTGTGTTGTGTGCTCTAAGCTTCTTCTTCTTCCTTGTGCTGTTTGCGTGCTTCCACAAACATCTAACTCCAACAATTTGAAGGTAAGGAAGCTTTGTTCAAAATCTAAGTTAGAAGGTAAGAAACCTTTGTTCAAAAGCATTTAGCAAAACGAGTTAGATTCTGAGAGAAATCAACTTAAGAAGTTGACCATGTCAAAGTTGTCATTTCTGGAAGGCAATTTCTGACACAAGTTTGATCTAAGTGACCAAATTAAAAATCTTATAGTTCTTTTGAAGAACTAATGATCAATGTGATTGCGCAAAGGTAGTATGAATATGTGAGTATCATTTGAATGATTAAAATCGAAGCCATATGCAAAGATTGAAGTTCATTTTTTACACAGACTCTTGAAGCTGAAGAAAACTTCATACAGAGAAGTATTTCTTAATACATATGAAAGATAATATGGATTTTGTGTAAATTTTTGTTTACTCTTGATAAAGAGTAGTTCTTAAATCAAGATAGATCAAACATTTGGAGAATTCAAGGTCTCCAGCACCCCTCTCCCTCCCCCTCCCCCTCCCCCTCCCCCTCTCTCCCTCCCTCCCTCCCTCCCTCCCTCCCTCCCCCTCTCTCTCTCTCTCTCTCTCTCTCTCTCTCTCTCTCTCTCTCTCTCTCTCTCTCTCTCTCTCTCTCTCTCTCTCTCTCTCTCTCTCTCTCTCTCTCTCTCTCTCTCTCTCTCTCTCTCTCTCTCTCTCTCTCTCTCTCTCTCTCTCTCTCTCTCCCCCTCTCCCTCTCTCTCTCTCTCTCTCTCTCTCTCCCTCTCTCTCTCCCTCTCTCTCTCCCTCCCTCTCTCTCTCCCTCCCTCCCTCCCTCCTTCCCATTTACAAGGTGGGAGATGAAAGAGGAGGTTGTGACAACTCTATAGATACGCTTGAAAATCTTTCTCAAATGTTTGATGATGCTTATAATCATGATGACATAATATACATTACTTCTTATTTGACACTTATCGATACAGTGTATATTTACCATTTGGCATATGCTAAATGGTCATCTTGTCGTTTGGTATTTGACATCCATTATTTTATGAATTATCTGCTTTCTACCTTTTAATTTGTATTTTATCATTCATTATATTATTGATATAACGTCGTGTGATATATTATTGATATCGATGCATGACATTACTGATTATTAATTAACAAATCATGTTCATTGAATGATGATCATCGAAATACATGTCCTTCCTCTCTTCCATCATCCCACATCTCGAGGCCGTGTAGAAACCCATTTTTGTCCCGAGACCCATTCGTTATCCCAAATAACTATGAAATAAATGATGACATCCCAAACATAACAATCTCTCGTTCAGATTTAGGTGCTGACAACAATCAACAAATCAACTGTTGTCCCGATAACAATCAGCGAGATTCGAGGTGCTTGCATGTCTTAACACGAAAGACTCAATTCTCTGACTTCCAAACTAAAGGCTCCATATATACACTCGAGAGTGCAAAGTGTGCTTATGCCAAACATCAATAAATCATTTCCACATGCCTCGCTTTGATTCTACTAATATCACTTACATACATAAAGATGAATGTGTGTATGAAACCACATGCATGCATCTTTCGCCATGCATGTGTGTGTTCTAAAGGGGGAGACAGTGAGAGAACGAGAACTTTTATTGCCTAGACATCACAGGTATTCCTGAGCTCTTGGTTGCAAAGATGGAAATATAATAAAAGTTGAACTCCAATCATCATCTTGTGTAACATCGCTCCACAACCACAAATTCTCATCTTGTGTCGAGTCCCTCTTGAATCTAATTGAGCATCAAATGTTGAATTCAGTTAATTCACCATTTTATACTCTGCACCTATGCGCCATCACAGATCCCTCTCTTTATTCTCTCCTTCACATATACAAAGACATACATTTCTCCTGACCCTCTGGAAAAATTCTCTTCAAATTTATTGCTCATTTCTGGACCTTGGCTTGTTCCAGCAATTTCCATGTTAAAGAACCTCTGCCAAATTTACCTCCCTCTTCTTCAGCAAAAATCTTTAATGTAGTGTTTTGGGATGGAGCACAGAAACAGACTCCTGGATGAATGGCATTTATAAATTTACATCAATGATCACATTATTACAGAATATGACACCACACTATGAAGGATCTCCGGTCTGCATGACTTCTCAAACCATCATCCAAGGGATGTGCTTGACGTATATGAGACAAGGAAACTGAGTATCGACTACAGAAGACTAGCAGCTTGATTCTGGTGATTTAGCATCAAAAACTGTTGATTAAATTTTTGTGTACATTGCAAGCATACAGAGAATGGCTACTATTCCTCATATATCAGCACTCCTTGGTTCTGGTTTACTGGAATTGCTCCGTAGCTCCCCTGTTGCCTCAACTCAAATGAATGTTCCCACTGTTCCTCACACTTCAAAAGACTGCAGCTGCTCTATTATCCTCTTCATGAAGATTCTAGTCTGTTTACGTGAGAGAAAAGAAATCACTCCATCAAAATCAACAATTACCTGTTCAGCACATACTGTTCACTATAGATCAAATCTTATAAAATTAATTTTTACAGGAACTTGTTGTACACAATCAAACCACCAGTCACCATTTCCAGCACCTGAGGTATGATGTTCAGACTAATCAAATGGCAGGATCAGACTATTCTTTTTGACAAATT